>OY744523.1:23089690-23182190 GCA_963556195.1 Sepiola atlantica | reverse complement strand
AATGCGAATTAATGTATAGATTCAGTCGGTAGAAGTTTGTGTATTAAGCTATTATTTATATATATATATATATATACATATATATACATATATGTATATGTATTATTGTTTATTTATTTATTCTTTATAGTCTCTTCTTGTTTTTATGTATTTATTTAATGTTTTATTTATTTAATTTAATTTAGTTATTATATCTATTTATTTATTTATTTTCATTTATTGGATTTTTTTCTATATTGTTATATTATTTGTATACATTTTATATGTATTTAAATTAATTCATTTATAATGCCAAGTTATGATGTGAATTATTTTAGTGGAGTAGTAGGAGTAGGTCGATTATGGTTTTTGGTTGTTAGGGGTTTAATCCTCATGCGCCTGAATGTGTGTTGAGATGGGGAGGGGCCTACCTGATTGTTAGGGTGTGTGATTGCTTAATATACGAGATAAGTAATGATGAAATGGAGAGGGGAGTGAAAAGGTGGAAATGGAATATAATGATTGTTACATATGAGGGTTGGTCAGTGGGTGAGAGGGTAGATTATTATAGAATGAACCGTGAGTAGAGCTGGTTACACTGATGGAGTCAGGGGTTTTATCTGAAAGAAAATTAAAAGATATATATCATTAATAATGATTATCAACCTTAATTCTTGTCATACTTTGATTTGAACGGTACTTTTGGCCGATTTGTGAAGACCTCCTGACAAACATCATATATATATATATATATATATATATATATATATATATATATATATATATAAATTGTTAAATAAACAAGAATGTGTTCTTCTTTTATTTATATTAAACATTTTCGGCAACTCTTGTAACTCAATTTAAATTCTTGTTATTTTTTCAATATTGTAAAATAGATATTGAATGCTTATGTTAAATTTAAGAACATAATTGCTAAGTGTGTATCTTTTAAAATATATGAAGCTCGGGATTTCTAAATTGTCTCTCATGAAACATTCCATTTTTCCCTAAAGAAAACAATGTGGGAGATAAATATCTTATCCTATTTTGGACCGTTAGCTGTCATAACATTGCTTCAGATTTATTCGCTTTGACAGTCTCGTTGTCTATTCACTGTTTGAATTATGTGATACGTATAACCGATTCTATCATCTTTCTCAGTCAAATAATTTTACCAATTTATATTTATAGTAATAATCAATCAGAATACTTTTTACAGGCCTGTTCAGTACACAATACAATGTAATTAAAGTTATTAGTTGTGTCACTGGTAAAATTCATTTACAAGTTAAGCTAATAAATTTCATCCGAAACATTTTTCATATACAAAGTGAGTAATTTTGTTTTCTCTTTGTTTGCAATGTAAACCGGCATGAGTAAATTCTATTGCAAACACACATCGAATGTTGGTAACAACTGAATAGGTAACACGCTTCCGAAGTAATTTATACTAGGAGAATGTTGACATTGAGAATATTATTTGCACGCTACACTGTGTGAACCTTTTTATGGAAGGTGACACACAACATAAATTTAATTAACACATAACGACTCAATGAATATCTACAACGCTGTTTTTGTATTTAAAAAGTAGGGAACACTTTCGGGATTTTAACTCGGGACCTCCCACACCAAAACGTAAATCCTTCCCTTAGATCAACAACTGATCTTTTCTGTTGATGTCCGTCCAAACTCAGCTTTACCTGCATATATAACATATATTAATTTCTACACTATATTTTATCAGATACCATAAGTATTTTTCTCCCTTAATTTTGACACTTGATGTCATATAACTCGTGTTATACAACCCCAATCGTTTCAGTGTTGCCATTTGTAGGGTCAGCGCTTCAAACTTGATCCTGTGTGTAATTAAATTTGAAATTTAAAAAGATATAATGTGCCAGAGTCCATGGAGCGTCACTGACTTAGTATATTTGCCATTTAAAGTCAACCAATGCCTCCACATTGTCTGAACTCTTTTCGACACATCGCATAAAATATGTCTTGTGCTGTCTCTATTTTTTTGGAATATTATTAGTATTTTCTCATTTATTTAAAAGATAATAAGTCAAAGCAAATTATGTGCTTCATTCCACCCATATTTTAGCTTTTTTTCTCATACAAACCAATTTTCCAAGAAAAAATGTAGCCTGCAATGAATCTATTCTATCACAAGTTAACTGCATCGAAGTTCGTTTAAACCGGTATTAGTGACAAGCCGTAGAAATGATTATTATTGGGACACAGTTTACTTTATGATAATTTTTTATACACTATTATATGTGGATGAGATGCAATGTTTAACAATATACATATACATAGAGACAGATGTAGAGAGAGACAGAAAAAAGGGAGATAGAGAGAGAGATGAGAGAGAAGAGAAAGAGAGAAATATAGTAGAATTACAGAGAGAGATACATAAAATAATGAGATATACTTGTATTATATTGTGATGTCCACGTTAATTATTATAATAGCAGATTAGTTACAATAGTATGCAACATAATTAACCTAGAAGTTTTCTGTCAATTTTGTTAACGTTGCGTTTCAGTCGAGATCGCCACATAACGTTCGCTGTAATGTGATTCCTTTCGCTTATCGATTTCCAATCTCATTCACTGTCGAACTGACTTTTCCTCTCCGTTGTATAATGAAACGTTTAATTTGTTTCTGCTTTCGTGAGCAACAGCCTCCATGAAAACAGAACCTAGGCGGTTAACAATTCCGACGGAACTCTAAACGTCCGTAAATGTAAAAGTTTAAATTTTTAGAATACACTTTCAAGGAATAAAATACTTTTCGCACGGCCGTACTTGTGGAACAATGTGTTCAATTGTAAGAATTCATATTCGAGTATACGTAAACAAATTGAAATCCAGAATCACTTTAACTCAGAACAAGATAAGGGAGATAAAACAAACATCTCACTGCACAGCTCCCGATGTTAGATTACCCCTAAACTTTAACCCTAATTTGTTTATTTATTTACTACATAATACAAAACATTACGCACACATTTAATTGACGCTCCGCTAATCCCGCTGATTTTCGAGAATATCGGATTCCGTTATATCTACCTATTACGTCTACATTTATGGTCATTCCGATTTTATGGGGATGCAATTAACGTACATAGTTCCTTGCAGATTTTCATCATTAAACCTGGCTGCTCCATTTAGTTAGCGGCGTGACTTCCGAATTAAGTCAATATACACCAAGCTACTCGACAACGGCAAAAAGTTGTTATTTCCTGAACCGTACATTGTCACATGCATCATATCCAAAAATTGGAAAATAAACATCTATTTCTTAGTATATTAATGACCCAAAACGTGTGACTGGTGGATCCAATATTTAGTCGCTTTCTGGCGGATCGTAATATAAAAACGCAGACCAGCTACACGCTTAGTTTAATTGACATATTTTCATTAGATGTTCGAATCGCTGCGTGGCTAAATGGTTATCGCCGTAGATCTAAAACCAAGAGCTTAAGGTTTCAGTCTCAGTCGACTCACATAATTTTTTTTTACATTGTTAAACTTTTGTTTACGAGTGAAGGAAGAAATAGAGAACTATAGCCGGATTTTTTAAATTCAACGTTAGTGTGTAGTAATTTTAAAATACATAAATTGTGAATATCATAATATCCATTCAAACACACATAGTTTTTTAGTGCTATGTTTTATTAATGCTCATTTTCGTTTTTCTTTTTCTTTCCTCACAGAAAAATTGAATTTCTTTACAATGACAATAGGCGGGATTGGATTTCATAGGGCTTTGTAGGCCGCTTTAATTTTAAAAGTGCCCATTATCATTGATAGATCGAGTGGTTGGAAATACCGATACCACGGGATGGACACAAAAATAACTACAACCGCGTCCAATTCTTTTCCCCATTCCTTACTTATTTCTTTCAACCTTCACCAATTCCAAACCGACAATTAATCTAAACATTAAAATTGTCCGAGGTGACCTATTTTCGTTGTCGGATGTTGACATATATAATATACTTATTAAACCCCACAGTAAGGACATCACTAGATATAGGTTCGATAAATTTCATTTATTGATTGAAAAATATAATTAACCATTATTTCAATATAAACCATTTTTCCATCCGAATTGTGAGTCTTATTCTGTATTAAAGATAAATTATTTGTCAAACTAAAATAGAAAATACAGAATACAGTCAAAAAGTATATGTTGCTAAATTATACAAAAATATTAAAGAAAATATATTATCCGGGAATGCGTTTAGTTGTTTGTTTTACCTTGCTTTTTTCTCGTCCAATGCCAGTATTATACCGAAATATATTGTTTTCTTACATATGATTTGGAAACTAGAATTTAGTTATTACGTCTTCTTTGGGTATGACATCATTGAATGAAGTTAACCGTTATAAAAGTGTAACTAACTTTGTAAAGTTAATGTTTTCTTTCGAAAGCCACTCGAGGATAAGGGATAATGAGATGATGAAGAGTATTATGAACGAGCTGAAAAAGATTGATTGAACGAAGTGTGAGTATTTATTATGGCAGTTCATGGCGAGAAGATAAGACATTTAAACATTTATAAAATTCGAAACGTTTCAATCTTTTTTATATGTGAGGATGTGCTTATAATTATAAGAAACAGTAATTACTTTCAATTCGACCATTTAGATGCCTATAAATACTTTTCAAATGTCGAAGGATTTCGAGATAATTATTGTTTTAAATAGTATTTGTAAAATTCATTTTACGCTATTGAATTTCGTTTTGTAAATAGTCGATTAATATGAAATAGATTCATGCGTTAATTACGTATCATCGAAACATGCGTAAACATACATTGACAAACGATAAGCGATACCATAATTATATTCATATATAGGTTATATGAATATTTACAAACATCAGACAAATGATATTACGATATTCTTTAAGATTATTAGACTGGATTAGTATAGAATACGATGAAAACTTAACTATGCTTAATCATGCTGTAACTTATAAATAAGCCAAAATATGTAGATAACATTTTTAAAAAATACTAGAAAATCAGTATTACGTCTGTCAATGTTTTATATATGTATATATATATATATATATATATATATATATATATATATATATATATATATATATGAAGGAGAATGGAAAGGAATTAGAGAAAGAAAAAGCCAAATCAAAATTCAATTCAAAAGTTCAAAGCAAGGTATATTTCGAGAATATACACAGAGTTTATTACTATATATATATATATATATATATATATATATATATATATATATATATATATAAAGAGGTGTACTAAAAGCGAACTTTTAGGAAAGGTAAAACCCTATTGTGAAGAGTATACAGCTCAATATCCAGGATAGAGCAGGTAGAAATGAAGGAGAATGGAAAGGAATTAGAGAAAGCAAAAGCCAAATCAAAATTCAATTCAAAAGTTCAAAGCAAGGTATATTTCGCAAAAAGGCAATTTATTCAAGTTAAATTTTCCTTAAGCCAGGCTTTTCAAAGATCAAAATCTTATCATCAGAGGAAGTCGCCATTGCCAACTTATCTATCCCATCGACTTCCTCTGATGATAAGATTTTGATCTTTGAAAAGCCTGGCTTAAGGAAAATTTAACTTGAATAAATTGCCTTTTTGCGGAATATACCTTGCTTTGAACTTTTGAATTGAATTTTGATTTGGCTTTTGCTTTCTCTAATTCCTTTCCATTCTCCTTCATTTCTACCTGCTCTATCCTGGATATTGAGCTGTATACTCTTCACAATAGGGTTTTACCTTTCCTAAAAGTTCGCTTTTAGTACACCTCTTTATATATATATATATATATATATATATATATATATATATATATATATATATATATATATAGTAATAAACTCTGTGTATCTTGCTTGTTTGTTTATCGTCTTGTTATCCTGCTTAATTGTTATGTCGCTACACGGTTATCTCCATATGTTTTAACGGATGAAGTCACAAAACGATAACGTCACAAAACTATGACGTCTCGAAAAATGTACGTTAGACAGTGTGCCTGGGGACACACAAGCTCCACAGAGTTGTAATTATATGTAGATATATATATATATATATAGATAGATAGATAGATAGATAGATAGATAAATAGATTAGTAGATAGTTAGAGTGTGTGACCATTTAAACTATGCGTGATAATTATAAAAAACATTAGTTTAGAATATTAACACATGTACTGAGTCCATAGATTTAAAATACTGACTTAAACGATTACTCAATACATTCCAAATATTTAATCCGAAAGAAGCCGATTTTCTTTTAATCCGTCCAGCAATTAATGAAACGATTTCAGTCTCGTGTATTGCGTATTAGTTTTTGCATGCTAGTTAACTGACCAATAACCGATCACATCGTATTCACTTACTATTTATGTGTTTATCGATATATTGGTCACATACTGGTCATATATAACGATCTTCCTATAAAGAAAATCCTACGACATTTGATAAACATATTTCAGTTATATTTTTTTATTTAATATATTACAAGGCAAGGTATACAAAAGAAAGAGTATTGCAGACCGCAGAGCAATAGCTCATCAGACGAAAGTTTGTAGTAGCCAGGAATCAAACCACAGAAGTACAGTAAACCACCCAATAGACTACTCTCCCTTTGCCCCGAATCCAACAAGACCAGGTGCTCACTTTAAACTATGAAACTTCAAATTGAATGAGATCAAACAGTTAGAAAAACATGATCAAAATCGAACATCTTAACCGGCTCAGACATGAAGTATGCATAACTCACCAAAATGAACATGAAGGCCCCGCCACTGTTATTCATTGTGATGAGAAGAACTGAAACAACAGCCAGCAATGGTAACGACCTGTTGATATTCATCTTCATATATGCACACGGGGAGCTTGTGCTGTTTAATTTTCTCTCCTTTAAAAGCTAAAGTAATCATATTATCATTATCATTATCAAATTATAAAGGCTGTTTTGAAAATCGATCGTATACCTTCGAGATTATGTTCTATATATACATATATATAAACGAGTCTCTTTGTCTGTTTAATACTTTAGTAATAGCACTACATTACTAGTCTAATTTCCGTTGTGGTCAATGTATTATTCTGCGTGTCTTTTGGTTTATTAATTTATTTTCTTGTATTATTATATTCTGTCACCTGAAATCAACTGGACAAACATTCGCAGGATACTGACCAGGTTACCTATGTTTGTTATTAATGTAACTCCTGCCGATCATGTCGATCTGTCTTCTGGGCTTCAAGGCGTTCATATTTTGTGTTTGATGTTTGCATCGTTATGCTGGTGTATATTACAACACCAGCCCCAGAGTTATTTAACTGGAGTCCTGTCACAGGAACAGTTTTTATTTCTCCGGTATTTAGAAATAACAGTACACATTGTACGTGTTAGATATTTACAATACAGAATATTTATATGCATTTGTTTCGATGCTCTATAACTCGAACACCAAGCGTTTCTGGACCTACGTTTATGGGGCTTTTCAATGTTTACACACATAGAATATACGCTTGAAGTAATAGCATCGATTTTCAACGCCTTGTGTAAGAGGATTTGTTTAACAATTAACTAACACTAAACCGTTCTTCTTTATCTATAATTTTTACTTCATCCCATCTCTGTGTACCTAAAACTAAACAGAACCATCATAAACAACGTTTCCTTCCAATAAATTTCGATACAATGTGTGAGCGGATTCAGCTAAGTATAACATGGTAATTATTAAGTCCAATGTTAGCAAGTTCTTGTCGAACCGGCCACTAAAATAAACGTGTTCTGACCATTTAACTCATCGTCCCCAATCCTCTGAAGGTGTTAATCATGAACGGATAATCTCATTAACCCTTATCGTCGAGTCGTCTTCAGTCCTTGTTAAGCAGTGACTTATTAAACACATACTAAAAATAAACAGAACTATCATAAACAACGTTTCCTTCCAATAAATTTCGATACAATGTGTGGGCGGATTCAGCTAAGTATAACATGGTAATTATTAAGTCCAATGTTAGCAAGTTCTTGTCGAACCGGCCACTAAAATAAACGTGTTCTGACCATTTAACTCATCGTCCCCAATCCTCTGAAGGTGTTAATCATGAACGGATAATCTCATTAACCCTTATCGTCGAGTCGTCTTCAGTCCTTGTTAAGCAGTGACTAATTAAACACATACTAAAAATAAACAGAACTATCATAAACAACGTTTCCTTCCAATAAATTTCGATACAATGTGTGGGCGGATTCAGCTAAGTATTAGATGGTAGTTTTTCAGTCCAATGTTAGCAAGTTCTTGTCGAACCGGCCACTAAAATAAACGTGTTCTGACAATTTAACTCATCGTCCCCAATCCTCTGAAGGTGTTAATCATGAACGGATAATCTCATTAACCCTTATCGTCGAGTCGTCTTCAGTCCTTGTTAAGCAGTGACTAGTTAAACACATACTGACTCTACAATTATAAACATTGCAACCTCATCCGGTGTATCAATAATGTTTCATGATAAGTACACGATATCGAGTCGTTTCGGGGCCTATAACAAAATTACATACTCAAATGCACATTTCTATCTAACACGTGAATTTATGATATCGACTTTTGAAACTCAGACTCAAATAGACTTGAGACTAGCTTCTTACAAGTCAATGTTCATGTGTACTATGTTGTTGATAATATACTAACGTACATTGCTATTATTAATTTGAAAACGTACTGTGGACAAAGTAATCTGATAATATGAAACATGTTAACCAAACATCGAAACATACAATTAAGTCAGGATAATAGATGATATTTTTATTGATAAATAAAATAAAAGTTGTGTACCTTTGGATTAAACATTTATTTCTTTTTCTGTATAATTAAAAAAATGCAAGCGAATAAAGATTAAATAGTAAAATGGCGTAACTGCATTCCGGGCCACACTCGTTGTTACAGCTTCTTATAGATAACTTCAAGTCTCTGAATGAGACAAAATATATCAGGTTGATTTTAGCAATCCTTAAAGCATAATTCACTTAACTTGAGAATAGACATAAATAAAGTTTTCTTTCCCTTTACACCAATTAACAAGAGAAATAGTGTTCATCTCTTAGGGTTGTCTTTTTTAGAAAATAAGAAATCTATTTTTTGACTTACCTTTATTCGCCCGAAACAAAGCACATTGCTAATGACACGTAGGGGGCTACTGTGATTATAGACCGGATTTATATGATGCATAATGAGTTGGGAGTTTGTCGGCACTATATCTGCATTAATTAATTTTAAATTTCTACATGTTGGTAAAGTCTCCGAAATACAGATAAGGAAGGGAATTGCAAATGAAAACGGTCTCACTAAGGTAGCTATTAAAGTAGAACATTTTACGGCATCTGGCGACCTTTACGGTGTAAGGATGAAATGTTGGTTCTACTCGGGTTTTTCAGTGGTATTTACGTTAACGGGCTATCAGTGTAGTAAGTTCGTTGGAACACACATTTTTAATATCGTATCAGAATATGTAATTAAAAAAGTTGGTTTGGGATTTATTTTCTAAACTTTCGATTTCTTGTAATCTGTTACCAAGAACGTTATAATCAAAACCGTCGATCGCGTCAACATTAACACATACTTTTGCTGGTACATTTATTTTTATACTATAAAATAACCACGCAATATAAATATGTATGCAAATAAAGAAAACACATTGTCTGTAAATGTTTATATATTGATTATTTCATTTGCGTTCCAATTAATTGGTGAACAAACCTCGTTTGACTTTTATTTTGAAGTATGTAACGTCATCTGTTTCTATATTGGAAATACATTTATAAAATTATTAACATTATCATTATATCTCTGCTCAATATAAAATATACAATATAACGCATATATATATATATATATATATATATATATATATATATATATATAATTGTTACATAAACGATTTGACAATAATACGCTCGTTTGAATGTTTAATTCAGATGAATCAGCGCTTCATTTTTTAAAAACAAAAACATATAAAGACAATATAATTATCAGACAATAGGATACAGTTGCTTCTGCTCGGTAAAAAGTGGTTTCGTTTCAAAATTATAGAATTTTCATTTTTATTGATGTACATTTTCAAATATATATTATTTTGTTCTACATTTCATTTTCGAATTATGTTCATAAAAAGATATAATCGTCAAATGTTTAAAAAATACCAACAAGATTTTCCGATGATAAGTTTGCTTGTTTCTGTCATCATTTTGAACGTTCGAAGATTGAAAGATTTGTAATTTTCACGAACAAGATTTTTCAAATTAAAAATTAAATTATTATTTTATTTACATCTTATTAAAAAATAATAAAAAATATTTAGAAAAGTGCGTAGATTATAGAAAGATTCAATTCATAAATGGACGAAAAATGATTATCTTACAAGGATACATTTATAGGTATTATCATATATATTTTTATAAGCTTTCATCAATAGCGCAATGGTTTAAGATGTGACAACTACAGGGAGCAGGACACAGTCTGGTTTCTTTGCGCTTTCGTTTTGTGACGATTTAAATGTGTGTTTTCAGATCATTAAATGGAATGCTAAGTAGTTTCGCCATCATTTACTTATTCTGGGGAAGAGAGAAAGAGACTACTTCACTTTGTTTTAACACGCATTTCAAGAACTCTCTTACGAGACAAGTGTTCAGATAGGAATCCGAACAAACGTTGATTTTCTAATAACATGACCTACAATTCCTTCAAAAACTACATAAAGCCGACGTCTTAAAAAGCATATATTTTTATAATAAAGTTTATATAATTCTTGTTTATTTGTTCTCTGTTTATATATTTTATGAGAAACATGGTTGAATTTAAGTTTGTTTTAATCACTTAATAATATGACACGGCTAAAGTAAGTAACAGGTAACCATGTAAAAATGACTCTTTTAAATTTTCTAGTTTTTTCCTTTCGCTACTAGAAAATATAAATCGTATAATGTTTCTTTTTAAAAGAAAATCATGTCGTCACTATGAATATTTTTTCATAGAACTCGCCACAGACAAGATATGAAGCCAGGTGAGGTAAATATAAAAAAAAATACGAAATATGATTAAGTTGAATAACAACAAAAATGAAGAGAAATGTAGAATCCCTTCAAAAAAGGAACTTTTTAAACTGACGGTCATCAATTCAGAGGCAAAATAATCGAACATAAAGACCAAACGTACGCATTGCAGTGTCGGACTCAATCATCCACGCCGGAAATACTTAAAAAAAACACAGATCTGTGCGAAACATGGAACTTGAAAATACCCCGATATTTAACGAGTGTGGAGGAAGCAGTTATCCCTGTGTTCGGTCTTCTGTGCCGACAAGAAAAGAAATATGACCTATAAATTTTACAAGGATTCTTACCTTCCTTCATTATCTGTTAGTTATCCGAGAAGTCAAAGCTGAAACCCCACACGATTAGATTTCAATCCTCAGAACTTAAAATAGGACTAGCCAACATGTAAGCCCAATAGGGGAGAAAAGGTTTACATGGTTGTCTGACTAAAAATTCTACCCCTTATTGAATTTAATCAAAGTGTCTATGCAAACTAGGCTGCTCTTGGTAATTGTGTTGTGCATGAAAAAAGAGCAATGTCCCAACGAACCGCAAGGTATTAGCTTTTAAGAATTCAGATTCCCAAAACAAAGCACAAACCGGCCAATTAATTTGATTTCGATGACGAGCAATATAAAGAAACTCTTCACGGTCATCTACGTCAAACGACCAAGGAATCGGTGACGCAGATATATTGTAATAAACACTTTGTGAATCACTGTAATTCAATAGTTAAGATTCAGAAATGACTAGGTAATATACAGGGTTAGTTAAAACGCACGCGAATTATAGACCAATAAGGTAAGACTGCATACCTTGGTGATGAAGAATATGTGTAACACTGCGTTGATGGATGCCTGTGAATTTAGTTACAACTTATAAACTTGCATGGATTAGTTGACTGTAAGCTTGTGACCCTCTCTACAACATCCCCCCCCCCACACACACGATTTTCCTCCAGTGACGGCCTGGCGCTTGATGCTTAATCATTGAGTGTTTTTGTACTCTTGAATTGTTTTATAAATCGTATTCGACTACATAAAGAGAATGGATTATTTTATCTTTATGTATGCTCTTATTGTTTAAGCTGCATTTTCATTATTCTTATAGTTCAATTTTACTAGCTTCAGTCTTGTTTCCAAATCAACTGGCATAATGTAAATAATGACATGTAAAGTATAAATACATTAATTATACAAACGTCATGAATATATGAAAGTAATGTTAACTAATATATGATTGGTGGAATAATTTTGAACATATAATTGTTGAGAATCGCTCTAGTATACGTCCTGTAGTAAAACCTGTCTTTTCAGCTATATTCTTTCGTATCACCGGGTCATCAGTTCTTCTATATCTTTTGCATTTTGTTAGTTTGCGGAACTTTAAATGTCTCTGAGATTTTACATTTTATATCGATATTAATTATGTATACAGATTCGGGACCACACAGCGAATAAAGACCCCGGAAATTTGAATAATGATTAGAGACGAAATTCGGTCTACACCGGTTGACCTTACCGGTTTTTGTAATCAAACAGATTTTTATTATTTGGGCTTTCGTCAAAACCTCAAGTTTTTTTTAATATTGGGGAAGATTTATTTTAAAAAATATTTATGAAATAGGGAAATATTTATTTTAAGAAATATTAATAAAATATTTATTTTTAATGTAGAATGCGTTTTTTTTATTTATAAAACTTTTTTAATACTCAAACGAACCATTACAAAATTCTTGTTCTTAAAATATTTTCGTGTCTCTATTTACTTGCCTCCCCACGAGGGGAGAATGCATAATAAAATAACATTTTATTGGGTTCGTCTTTTTTTTTGACAATACACACATGTGGACTCTATTTACAAAACTTTTAAATAAAAAAACAACACTTCGAAGCGTCCGAAATTCTTCATGATCGTTCGATTTATATATATTTATTATATATTCTCGTTCTATTCTCATTATTCGAATTTCCGCGGCCCTGTATAGTCTCATATATGTTTCTCGCAAATAGGAAAAGAAAAGGCAAGACAGAATAAACAACTTTTCCTAAGCATCAACAAGTACGACGAAATCCGTTGTTAAGCAGTCATATATTTTTCGCAACACATCTTTTGTATGTCTTTCACTATCAATTCATCATATTCCAACGACTTGATTTTATTGCTACTCTATTAGGCTAAGCACGCATAACTTCTCTAGTCAAATTTAAAACGTTCGCATAGTAAGTAAAATATTTATTTTAATGTTTGGAAAAATGCTTTCTTCTAAGCAAAAACGATATATAAAAATATAATATAATTTCATTCAACTAGACCTTTTAATAAAAGTGGTCGTGCGATTTTCAACCTTTAAAACCATAAAACACTATTCGCTTTGTTACATAATATGGTTTACTGTAACTAGTCAAACTATATTTTCATTCGTTTTATATTTTTACCTTCATAGTTCATAATTACGTTGTATATATGGGGCACTTATTAATTTCGTGATTATCTTCTAAAAAGAGGCGCCACACATACAAAAGTAACTTCAAATGTTATTACCTGTGTCATTATGTTAAAATAACTTGAACAGACGTAATTACATTGCTTCAAATAAACGACAATTCAAAAGTAACGTCATAAAAAGTTGTCCACATGATATTTGTTGTCTTTTCTATATAAATGGTATATATTATATAGAATATACATATACTTGAGGTCGACTTAAAATAGAAGAATTCTTAATTCACTTACATTGTTCTTAGAAGTTTTACACCTTTTATTCAAACCTTACAGCTAAACCGTTGCCTCATATTCATGTATCTTCTTATCTAATAATGTCCTCTTTATTAAACAACTCATGACATCTGTAAAACGGTAACATTATTTCTTATAAATACGATGCTTGTCAAAATTCTCAGTTTGAAAGTTATTTAACAGTGCTCACATAATAAATAGATAGCTAAGCAACTCCCTATTTTCCCCATATATACAGTGGGCTCGTGCATGCCCTCCCGGGGCATATCACACACCTTTTACTTACTTTTACTTTCTATCTGTTTAGGTTTTACTACATTATTTTTATTTTTAATACTCTTTAACCTGACTTTTTACCGCATTATAACCGCCCCCCCATACTATTTCTATTTATTTATTTATTCATTCTTTACTGGCAATATTTTATTTATCCTATTCTTATCAATTTCATTAATTATATCTTATTAGTATTTGTACATTCATTAGCATTACCCTACTTACTATGCTATATCTGAACGTTCAATTCAATTATTTCGTTTCTTATCACCCCCTTCAGCACATTTAGTGCCATTCACATTCTATTTATTGCATTGAGCAAATCACGAACGCGTATAAGTTCGTTTTTTTCAAAAAGACAACGGTTCTCTTTGCTAACCCGCAGAAACGTTATGCGTGGACAATCACACGCGTCATGATAAAAAACAAACGCCGCACAGTTTAAAATTACAGTTTGCTCAACGATCCTCGGTTTTCTTTATTTCAGATCATTTTTTTACAAAGCCCAGAGGGACTGGTCGAAATATCAAAATAAAAACATTAAAAAAACAACAACATCGTTTATAATGCTTCATAAATCAGCAATCATTTATAAAATACTTCTCTATGAGCATACGTGGAATAACAATCAAATTTATATTTATATATATATATATATATATATATATATATATATACATATGTATACACGCATATATATATATAAATATATATGTACACATATATCTATATCTATCTATATATATATATATATATACACGTATATATACACACATATATATATATACATATACACACATATGTATATATATATATACATATATATATATATATATATATATATACATATATACAACTATTATTGGGTGTTCAAAGAAAACGGACGCTTACCGATAATCGAATAGAAAATCATACGACAAGCCAGTAAATGTAAAATTTAGACGACTAGCGTAGATGATATCTGAATCATAAATTTAAAATCCTAAACGACTGTAGAAGTGAAATAGCAAACAATTGCTTACAGAGAAAAAACTTACATAAGATTTAATAAATACATAAATGAATATACAAATTAATAAATTATCTAAACTATTACTTAAAATAGAAATACAAGCAAGCATTATTTCGAAACACCAAAGAAATAGGGATAGGCCACCCTATAGAAAACAGAACAATAGAATAGGAAATAGGAAATAAAGTCAACCGAAATTTTGTTTGTTATAATCCGAACGATTGTCTAAGAGAATGACAAAATAACAGGGATGAGTCATCCTATAGAAAACCGAACAATAGAATAGTAAATAGAAAGTAAAATTAACCGAACCTTTCGAAGAGAACAACAAATAATCTGATTGGTTAACTAAGTAGGCGTGCATATATAAACACCCGGCATTACTAACTCCATGCATTTTAGCCTGACGATTCATTCCGGGGATTAAAAGCTGAAGCCTCTGTGTGGCTTAATGGCCATGGATATATTTTCATAACTTACAACCTAGTTGTACTCACGTATCGGGCACTGTTAAAGAAAATACTGAAAATTGATACATAAAAAAATATATCTTCTCATAACATTGTATATGGATACATGAAATAATATATATATATATATATATATATATATATTGAGAGAGAGAGAGAGAGAGAGAGAGAGAGAAGGAAAGAGAGAGAGACAGAGAAAAATAACACAAACATTTATAAATGTAACCGAATCCTTCTGCTAGATGTTACGGTCTCATACTTATAATTCTTGCTTCCCTTTACAAATGTAATGTTTCTATTCTCCTCATATGGAAGCCTATGTGTAGCTTAATTGCCATAAATTTATTTTCATATCATACTACCTAGTTCTACTCACTATCGAGAACTGTTGAAGTAAATACTAAAAATTGATACATGAAAAAAATGATATCTCTTTACAACTCTGGATACATGAAATAATATATATATATATATATATATATATATATATATATTGATTAAGTTTTACGTACATAAAAGTAATCTCTGGACACATATGTCTGGCTATCAACTATGATCAGCATGGTTAACCGATATACGGATCGAACACTCTTGTCTATAGCCTGTAGTTTTACCTCTGGACCATTACACCTTCCCCGGAATATGTACATTTTTTATCGCCTAAATATATTAAGTTACGTTGTTTGTATTTTTTGTTCTGACTAATGTAACAGCCTTGTTTTTTTATTTTTCTAATTCCTAAGCGATAAAAGTATTCATAATATCACATATAGTGGCCCTAAATTAGGCATGCCATTATTTTTTTTATTTTATATATATATATATAAATATATATATATATGTCTTTCTAGCTATCAGCCGTCATCAGTAAAGCTAACCTTTCTAAGTATTATATCGTCTTTAGTCTGAAGTTTTACCTTCAGACAATGACACCTTGCCAGGTATAAGAACGATTTTTTACCGCCTTACTATATTACGTTACGTAGTTTTTATAATTTTGACTGGCGATTGTAACAGCGTTGTTTTCATATTTTTCTGGGCAACGTGGCATGGTCCGGCGTAAAAATTACAGAGTGAAAATATGTAACTAGGAGTTCGATCCTTGTATAAGTTTGCCAGAAACGTGTGCCCAAGGATGACTTTCATGTACGGAAAAATGATATATATATATATATATATATATATATATATATATATATATATATATATATATATATATATAATAACACGTTCTGTTAAGAGCGACTTAATGCAATAAGTTGCATAGTTTTTACCGCTTAGGAATTGGTAAAATACAAAAAACAAAACTTTTCCTAGCACCAGTAAAAACAATAACAAACTACGTAACTTTATGTATATATATATATATACATTTTCTACGTTTTTTTTATTATTAATAAATATTGAAAACTAATTAAGCTTCCGAAAGGTTTAGTTACTAATAGTCTGTTGTGCGAACTTCTGCCAATTATTTAATTATATATGGGCTGCTATCTTATTAGAATATTAAAAACTGAAAATGGTAGGAGAAAGGTGTTTGTGTATTCTTAGGTGGGGTAGTTTTTTATTCATTTAAAAGCACAAAACACATTAATTTCAACTCTTTGCAACTTGTTGCTATGCACCAGTTATTGCATTACTTAATTTTGTACAAGAACCCAGACGTTTGCAATGTGACCAAAAGTGAAATAGGCACATGCAATCGATATAGATTATCCCAATTTTAACATTACCCAACCGACAACAGTGACAGTTTTTCAAATACATTTGCTTCCACGAGGCTTTTAGCAATGGATTATTTTAAACTTAGAGGACAAGTTACTGATTTATTTCTTTTGTTCACTGCGCCATGCGCAAATAATTACTAATGAAAAGCCTGACGAAAATAAGTGCACTCAACGCTTGTTAAAACAGTCACTAGCAACATCTCTAAGAACGGTCTTTGAGATTATATTTTATTTTCCGAATAAGGCGCAGTAAAAAGCAAGGTAACAAATCCATTTAGGATTTTAAAATAAATATCAGATATTTTTATCTAATGACAAAAATGTGCGAACCTGTTTTTACTTTAATTTATTTACTTCATTTCATTTACATGATTTTAAGAGGATGTCTTATATGACCACCGAGCACTATATTTTTCTAGATTTGCTTTTTTATGTAGTGTCATTCGACATAGAGAATCGATCCATGTTTGAAGGACTGAAGGATAAATGAACTAATCTAATTGGTATACCTTTTCACGAGTAATTAGAAGCAGAAGAGTATATATTCGTGTCCAACACAGAAGACCCGGAATAGGGCCAAATTCGAGTTTAACAGCGTAAGGACACAAGCAAATATATGCTCAAACTACCTAACACGGGGTATATTTTACTTTGGTGAAAGTGGTGACCATATTATTGTAATTTTTATATTTTATTATTTTTTTTACATATTTAACCCAAACAAGGCAGGCTGCCACTGTAGATATAAGGGGTTACTGAGCATTAGGGTGTAGGTTGTGAGTGTCATCCTAAGTTGGGAGCTGTGTAGCGAGATGTATGTTTACATTAGTTTTACACCTCTGCATGTCGGTACAGTCGGGGAAACCGGGAGCAGGGAGGGAGTCCCATTGGCCGGCAGCACGAGAAAATAAGCTATTGGAGTAGAATGCTCTCTGGCATCTAGGGGCGTTCACAGCGAATGGATGAGATTTTGCTGATTGTCGAGTTGGTTTAGTGTATTTACGTTTATGATATGATTTAGTAAAAAGAAACGAAATTATTTATTTATTCATCACTTAAAATTATATAAATATCGTATATAAATGGTTATAAGGGGTCTAATGGGCGGGGCAACAGTGCATAGCGGCTCTCATTGGTTTCTATAAATGATCGTGTATTCGTTGATTTTGTGAAATGAATTTGAATTAATGTCACTTGACTTGCATCCCCTCTTACCTAATTAATGATGGATATATCTTTAGGCCTCAGTCTAAGAAATTAAATGTAAATAAATATTATTCGAAATGTAATACGATGTAATGGTGTTTATTAAAACAGAAAACACGTTCGACATTCAACCTTTGACAATGCTACTTATCTAGGTGGGAAACATCAAGAACGCATATTGGCAGAGTAGACAACATATGACATAAACACGTAAATATTCAAAACATCAAATACCTGCACGGTATTATTTAAACCATTACATAAACAAATTGCATATACCTTGATAAGATACATCTAAAATCTGAAATCAACATCTTAAAGCTATACTATATTCATTTTACGTCTACGAAAAGCTGAATGGCAACCGCCTGATATTTTATGAGCTCAACATTTCTCACACGCAGTCAACATTTTCTCACAAACAGAGGCAACACGCATGTGTCATAAAACGACATCAGATTAGGAAAACTATTATAAGAGATCCCATATACTTTACTACTGTCTACCAAAGTATAACCATCGAATCTTTCTTACGATAGCTCCAAACGAATTTAATACATTTTCCGAAATACACTATAAATAGTAGATAAGTACGTATCCGTGTTCCGTTTTGGATTGTTCTCCCGTTGATAAACATTACAGGAATGGCTCAAAAAGACGTTGAATTTAATATGTGTATATTAATATGTTTTATGTTCCTTTGTAGTACGATAATGTCACAAAATAATAACGTCGCAAAGGTAGAATGTCACCCACTCAACAGGTAGACGACATTAGAAAAATCCTTTATGACCTCATAAATGCTGAAGTAACAAAAGCGACGACGTAATCCTTTAAAACAGAACATAGGCGATCAGTGAAGCGTTTATGTAGGAAGAAACTTGTGAGACTAAGGTAGAACGTCACCCACTCAACAGGTAGACGACATTAGACAAATGTGACACTATAATGTGTTAGCTGGGTAATTATAAAAGCTTAGAGAGGTAAGGGTACCCGATGTAAAATACTCACACCGGCATTGAGTTAATTGACAGTTGTAGGGTTCTGCTATAAACACTTTTAATTAAATTCGAGTCACCTCCGACTTTCTTATGGATCGCGACTTTAAATAGTGATAAGAGAGTTGGATGGTTCATTGAGTTACATATTTATCTGAGTTAGAGAAGATCAGTCGTGAGTGAGAACGCATACCAAACGGACATGTATAAAGATATATCTTTTGTATTCAGCCTAATTTAATGAATCCAGAGGTCCATCTGATGATATAATGAACTATATATTTTTAAAGAAAACTATATCTTGGTCATTTCTACACACACCCATCTTTACAGCTCGCGAACTACCAGCTTACTGGATATAGCGGAAACAAGGGGTCAGTTTTTAATAAAGACAACACCTTCTGAAACAAAAGCAGAGAAGCAATGCCGACCAGCCACTTACCTAAGTTGAAGATCAGCGACGTCAATACTAAAGTGTTGCGCATCTTTGCACACAAACTTGGCGCATAGCTATTTACAGACTAATGCATCGGAACGTATTCGGTTCTCGTGCATCATACAATATTTAGTTTTGGGTACACAGGAATATGACACTGAGTTACTCTCCGGACGGAAATAAGTACACAACTGTATATATACCCAATACAATAGTCAATTTTGAAAATAAAAATAGAGCATAACTGTATGCCTTAAACACTATCCGCTTACACTGAGCAAGTAATTATAGCCATACCGTAAATTATCTGAAATATTATATTTTGTCAAACATCATAATAATCTTGTACAATACTAAAATTCCATAAATAACAATTAATATAACCTTTTTAATTATATATTATTTTTGTAGAATTTAATTTTGAAGGACACAACAATTGCATTTTCTAATAATATATTTAATGTTCTTATAAAAGGACGCGATGGGACCTGGCGCTGGCATACAGTATCATCAACGAGGATGAAAATCTACGTTTTATTTTTGTCACCCCACCCTATGGCTGGGGTAATCGCATAATCCGCAGTAGATTCACCATCGTCGCTTTCATTTTCATTTAAGAAAGGTCGCATTCTTTGTCCGTGTTGCTGCTCGATCCTGCCTATCCCATCAAGGTTTAAAGTCGCCTTTAGACGGTATATTTGTGCAATATATTCTAACTGTCTGTGCACATTAATTTCTGCACTTTGCTATATTAAGGCCAATACAATTTACTGATTGATTTATATTTTCAGTAGTGATTTATTATAAGTTTACCTCTGCACACAGATTTCTTAAAAGTAGATCATTCATTTTGTGGGATATAACACACTCTTTCTACCGGAAAAAATTGAGGCTGCCCAAGATCATATTATGTCAATACAACAGACAACTATGTGGTCGTGTCATTCAAAGCTGTGTTATTTTATTTACGTAGCTCTAACAATGATCGAAAGTCTAGTTTATCTTAGTAGTTCTACGATAGCTTAGGGAAGGTTCATACCTTCCCAGCGATATAATAAAACGTGAGGCAATAACTTTAACATAACGTGAACACCGCGCTCTAAGCCCATATTTCCATTAAAGTTACAACTGTGGTGTTCTGATACTGGCCATCTTTTATTAGAAATATACCTTTACTAATTTATATAGACAGCCTTATTTCAAGCTTGATTTAAGGTTCTATTATAACATTCTAAAATGTAACTGTCCGATTGCAAGAAGCGAACCGTAAAAATGCATAAGTGCTTCTGTGCATCAACGATTGCATTGATGCAGGGTTATTTTTAATGTAAATTGATTTATTCGTAACGATGAGTCAATCGAGAAAACACTTGATGTATTAGCATTTCTATAACCAATGCACACTAAAATACTGACCAAAGAGTTATTTATAACCATAAAATAGTTAAGATAATCGAAAATAGAACAGCAATGAACGTTCTGATACAACATAAGTCGGATGCTGCTGCATTTTATATTTAAAAGCTTGCGCAGGTCGGTGTGATATTTTTTATTTCGAAACGTGTAGCACTTCGAGTATATTTTTAAAAGTATTTCTACATGCGTAAATGTCTATTATTAAATGATTTTCAATTAAATATGAGCAGCTTGGGTCTACTCATCTTATAAACCAGTTGGACTTTTGTGTGCGAGTATCAGAGTTAATATCGTATGCGGTGATGGAAGAATAATATGTTCTACATCTGAGAAGGAGATATGATAATGGATGTGGATTCTGTTTACTGCTGACTGCCGAAACCGAAAATATATCATTACAACTAGTTATGCTATCCCGGAATTGTAGCGTTATATGTGCATACGCATTACTTTCTGAGACATATATTGAATTCAAGATCCATGAAAAAACAATGTTCAATAACGTGTTTATTAACCATGTTTCACTTTTGTAATTTATGTCAGAATAACTCTTGGACCTTGAAATAATTAGGATGACATGTTTGGTAGAGTTTAATACCCAGGGCTACCAGATTTTAGTTGTGGAAGTGTCGATTTTCATGACTCGTCCTTTTAAGGGTCGATAAACATTAGTTACCAGAGGGTTAAGTACAACATACCAAGGTTATACTTGACTATGATTGTTATAACGGACGATTAACATGTGCCCACCTAGTAGAACGTTTTTAAGTCTTATATATAAGAAAGGGTTGACTTATGCACGCCCCACTTCCTGTAAACCAATTGCATACCCCCGATCAGGCGCAGGTCTCGTTAATGACCTATTGAAATGGACCGCCGCTATTCCAACCTTCTGCAAGCGAACACCGTAAGCTGCAAATATTTTCTCACATATCTTGAAATTATTTTGTTTTGATATTTAATTATAGAATTGAATGTAGTATTGCAGTTACTTATGCAAACTGTGGGCGAGTTTCATCCAGACAGTCATGTTACAATATTTAATACACTTGTGAAATATATCAAGTTATATTGCCTACACCTTGTTATAGATAACGTGCAAAGTTTGACAAGATTTTCACACATTTGTAGAGGAAGATGTTTCGTAGAAGTGAAATACACATGTAACTACATATTATCTTAGATTTTCTCGTGGCTATGGACTCTTCAATAAAGAATAATGAGGCGTAAAGTTGCGCTTAACAATAATCTAGTCATCGCACAAAATTGTAGTTCCAGATGACAGATAGAAAGAGATTAGTCATTAGGTGAGTTATGTCCAAATTATAAATATAACAATTTTTTGGCAATTTTGTGTCTCCTTACCAGGTGAAAAATCAATATGTATTCATACTTGATCTCATGTCAAGAATTTATCTTCAAGTTTTGATCAAAATGCATTAAATCATTTGGATTTCATCATATGTCTAATATTAAATGCGAAGTTTAATGTGCATGAAAAAAGAAATTGAAATTAAGGTAATACTGCTTAATTTGTGTCTAATTATTACGGATCACATGAAATAAAAAGCTGATATATTAAAATTCTCAAAAAAGAAGGGTTCGCATATATTATACTACCACGACAAATGTAAAATACTCGAAGAAACACACATTTTGGGAATATTTATTAATTATTGTATAATCTTTAGACCTGTTAAGCTTAGCAGCAGATATCTAAAATTCATAATAATATGTTTATTATTTTAAGAATGAATCATGTACACCCAAATATACAAAAATTGAAACATAACTATATTTGTTAAGGTTTATATATATATATATATATATATATATATATATATATATATATATATATATATATATATATATATATATATATATATATATATATATATATATATATATATATACTTTTGGAGGGTATTCGTCCATTAAAACTATATAGAAGAGATAAACCCTATTTTAGTCACTTCCTTAGAAAAGTAACTACCTGGAATCAATGTATTTATTTGCTTCCAAAGAATTCACGCCAGTATTAATATCTTTGTAGGATCATCAGTTGTATACTATGAATATATATATATATATATATATATATATATATATATATATATATATATATATGTATATATATATTATCTAAGAATAAAAGCAGTACCCTCGGTTTCCTCTGAAAACAAAGGGACCCTATAATTGGTCTCTTTTGCCGGACGATCTTCAGTCTCTATTTATGCCTGCCTCTCCGTAAAATAGCGGCTCGTGCGTTGTGTGACTTTTTGACGATATTTTGATCCTATATTTTACCTTTTGTTTATATTTTTTATAATTCGGCATTTTCACCCGAAAATTTTGCTGATAGTTTCGTCGTAGGCAAGATTATTTTTTTCTATTTTAAAATTCGATTTTTCAATCAGGTAATACGCTGTAAAATTATTTCTAAACAAAACAATAAGTCTGACTGTTTTAGTTTATTTAATCCAAGATAGTTTTTTCAATAATTTATCGTAGACTATTGACAAAAAGGAAACTAATTTAAGGTTCCCTTTGTTTGAATTCAAAACTGTTCTGATCTTCTGTATTACGATCTCATTTTTTACATTTTTGTATTTGTTACTTTTATCAATAATCGAGAACTATACGATGGTTCCCTCATACTAAAATTATACATGTATACATATATATATATATATATATGCATATATACATATATATATATGCATATATACATATATATATATATATATATATATATATATATATATATATAAATTAAAAAGAATTATAAGGAGATAAATCCTTATAATTATCTTTAATTATTTTCATATATATATACACATATATATAAATTAAAAAGAATTATAAGGATATAAATCCTTATAATTATTTTAAATTTTTAAATTTTAAGAATTAAAGGCAAAAGTCTTTGAACAATTCATGTAATAATTATCATAATTTGAAACTGATCATAAATGTTTGATTAATAAATGCTTAAAATAATTTCGTATGTGAGGGAAAATATATTTGTCACATAATTTTGAGTTCTTTAGAAGTATGTCCGTTAGTTAGGAATTTTCCTTGTTAGTCAATTTGACAAGAGAAATATTCTTTTGTGGGGATTTATTTAGAAGACATCATCCTCCTTCCTCCGCCACTAGACCTCTCCAATTATCATCAACTAATTTTGTTACATAAAATGTAACATCGACATCGTCTTTAATAAAATTTAATTTGTCCAACACTCGCAATTGACAATCCCTACTTATCACAAATAACATAAATTATTAGATACCTTATCACATTCAAAGTAATTTTAAACATTTCAATATATAAAATATATTACGTCTTTCTAGTTAAATACCTAGATATGTATCCATCGAATACACTTAAATAAAAAGAAAAAATATATGACACAGATCTAAACTATACTTATTCACACATACCACCATAATAGGTTCATACACATGATAAGATATAAGCTAACAAAGTAAATAAAATACAAGTATTTCGAACAGACCCCTTCAGGCGCCACACATAATTGTAGTAAGCTTATAACAACTCATCCACATCTATTGATATGCCGTAGAAAACTGTTATTAACTGATAGATATACCCCTACATTTACATAAAGCTACGACAAACTAGAATTATAACACTGGTTTTTACACTAAAATATAAGAAGTATCTTAAAATTATAACAAGTAAGAGAAATATAACACTAAAACCCTTTTTAACAGTAATAACTCCCACCTAAAATCTACCCCACTCAACGACCAATAAACTACACGACACATCATCACCCCTAAATATGAATATATCATTAAAACGAGAAACATGAACATCCATTGTCAACAATTTAATTATTCTGAAAAATACTTTGTTATGATTGAAACCCACATAAACATACAGTTCGTCCCTTTTTACTCGGTAGTTTCTCTAAAAGGGACGCTTGAGTAAATTCAACTGGAAGACCTTACGATGATGATTGAACTCCATTCTTCGATTTTGTTTCATTTCATGAGTCGCTGATGATTTCAATAGGCTCTAACCCCCTTTTAAACAACAATTAAAAGTCAGCCTATTTCATTGAAACCATGGTGCGTCTCTGAAGTATGTAACGTCTTGTTTTTAAATACATTATGTGTATATTAGATATCATATTTTTGCGATCGAGCACTTTATTGATTTATATATATATATATATAGTAATATATATATATATATATATATATATATATATATATATATAATTATATAGTAATAAGTAGTAATATATAGTGATAAGAAAACATAATACACATCTAAAACAAAAAATATGTTCACGGCTCCTAAAATTCACACTAGAACTTTTCGCAAAGACGTGTAGCGTAACGGATATAATTGCTAAGTAATAATTGTATTGAATGGCGAATCGTAAGTGCAGGCGATACTAAGAATACAATTCGAATTACTTTAGACTCCAAGCTGGTCGTGGCTGAAGGATCGAGAGCAAGCTACACGTGTGGATTAAATAAAGAATTCCGTCTTCATCGATTGCCGCGTTAAGCTGAAAGTTTCCGGAGTTCAATAGAAAGAACCTGAAAAACATTGAATGTTTCATCGGCCGAAATGTTGTGAAAATAACATCGAAGATAAGAACAGTAGTCCATATCATCTAAATGATACTCACTATGAGAGTACTAAAACTGATAAATTGTATGACTTACCTTTGATTACGTATGAGGCGGTATAGGACAAGTATTTATTCACAACCAAGTTGTAATAAACAGAGACGCATTTCTGCGGCAATGCGGTCAACAGGTGAGAACCCCCTGCAAAAACATGCATATAAATTCCGTGTAATGCCAGCAACATGGGCTGAGATAAAGGAAATTATTTTTACGAGTTCTTCTTGTGAATAATCTTACGATGGTGAATAAAAAAATGTAACCTCAGTCGAGTACCTTGCATGAAATAAGGGTAGAGTAGAGAGAGACTAGCAACGTCTTTTCTAATAGAAACATGCTGTCCGGAAGAGAAGTGATCATCCCTAACTAGATTTTTTTCTTCGATTTCGTACTCTGGAGTGAAAGTCAGTCATCAGTGTTCGGAGTGTATAAAAAGGAGCTTCTTCAAGAAAAGAACCATTACACGTGCAAAATAGGGACTCGAACCTTTGCGGTGAAAGGAAGGGAAGCGTTGTTTTAGATGTGTTAAAAGAAACAAGTCACTTTTCCTTGGTGCATTCATCCTCCACGTTCAAAGAAAGAGAGAGAAAACCAATAATAGCAATTTACATATACCACTCTGTGTTCTACGTACATTTTGTATTATTAATTAATCCTTTTATTAGAGCTCATATTGGAATACATTAACCATGCATCTAATCGTAGTCTCCATGACTATGGTAACATATAAGATTAGTGTAGCTCGAGGGTCATTTAAATTTAATTTTCCCTTTTAGGATTCCGATTTTAATTTTGTTATGTCGCTATCAAGTCGTTACTCTTACTTCCTACCGTTTCTTTTTCATAGCTAGTATCAGCTGCCATTATAGATAATCTATATAACTAACAAACCCATTTTTAAATAATTTATGTGATTAGAATTAGATTTAACTTTTCAGAAACAGTATAATTTACGAGTAAGAATAAATTGTATACGAACAACTGGATGCTATATTATGACACATACACAAACATATATATAAAAAGAGATGAATAGAGAGAGAGAGAGAGAGAGAGAGAGAGAGAGAGAGAGAGAGAGAGAGAAAATGAGGGAGTTGTTCAATCAAAGTATATCTCTTTCTTTTTCTCATACTGTTAATGTTCTATTTATTTTGGCCACTGATAACTCACTCTCCTCTTCTCTCCATAAACACAACTTTATTGTTCTATAATAAAATCAAAACGTTGTTTCTCTTCTGTTAACTATTTATTTTTAGTATTAATTATTACAGATGTATTAGTAACTGTTCTACGAATAATAACTCCCTGTGTAATTTAGTCATCATACGTTCAGAACAAAAACTCTTATATAAGATATATTTAAATAGGTAAATGAAATAATTGTTGTTAAATATGGATTAAAAAAAAAAAAAATGAGTCTATTTTTTTGCATCCTAGACAAATCTAAGAACTGTGTGGATGGCTAAAATGTATGTTGAGATAGACATTTTAAAATGTTACGCATAAGATTAACACTTTTAGAACTCGTTTTTCATGTTGCATTTTAGAAGAAAGAAACATATGAAGCGTGTTTGATTGGAATCAAACTTGCATTTGCAGGCACATGCATGTGTTGTATAAAGCATTGCCCATCACAACATGCATACACATATTCAACAGATGAACATCCTTGATCGTATAATCTTTAATTCTACGCAGAAATTAGTAGCAAATTGAATATTTAGAGATTCGAACACAATCCATTAACCTGAAAAGATTAATTGAAGAAAATCGTTTTATTTATCGGGATCGGAAAATAATAAATTAATGAGCAATTAGATCAGATAACGTTAACATTTTGTCATCTGAAAAAAACGCCGCGATCTCGAAAGTCTAACTGGTAAGCTCGTATCAAAAATGAAATAGTACAGCAAAATGAAAAATAGGTGCATACTAAAAAAATTCTTCTATTATATAAAGGAAATGTGTCTTTTTTATTTTTTTTTATTTTACTTCAGTTAGTTCTAGGAAATCAAGGCACTCACTCCTTCAGCTAACACTTGATTTCATTACTATTTAAATTCATATCCGATTTCTCTTTTTCTTCATATGTGTATGTGTGTCTAGTTAAAAATAAATATTAAACTAAACAATACACACTCACTAAGCTTGTATTATCTCATTCACGTTGTCTCAGACAAATAATATCAAAAATAATAAAAACACAGTCTTTGGAAGTACACTCGAGAATAATACATCAGGTAAATAGACATTTGGAACGAATTTTTACTGTATTTGGATTGAAATTGGCACATCATCCGTCAAGATATTTAGAACCGAAAATTCCCCGGATTTAAATGTTTTTATAGTTCTCTTCGGACTATTGTCATGATGAACATCATTTCTATTCAGATTATTGTGAGAGAGGGGAAAGAGAAAAACAACAAAATCGGAATTACTTTGGAGAAAGAACTTCAATGTGTGTGTTATGGTGTTGTATACTAGAAAAGATTATCGTCGTTTCCCAAGAGATATAATAGTAACAATACAGTATTACATTTGGTAAGTTGTATATATTAATAGTGTTCAATATCTTAAATAGAGCAGGTGTGTTCAAATGTCGCCTCGCCCGGGAGAAAGACATTCACTGTGTTTTACTATAGTGGTGTATACAAGACAAGAAACTCAGTGTTGCCCGATAGCAAGAAAATGATAAATACCGTGTTACATTCTGTAAGTGGTAAATGTTTCTTAAAACGTGCTCAATATACTATATAGAACAAGTATGTTTAACTGCCGCGTTTCCCGGGAGCAATCACTTCGATGTGTATTGCTATAGTGTTGTCTACTAGACATAAGACTCGGTGTTGTCTGGGAACAATGAGTTAATAATACAGTAGGGCAGTCGGTTAGTTGTATATGCTTACTTCAATAGTAATCACTCTCTTAGATAGAGCAGGAGTAGGGCACTTGGAATGTTGTAGATTCTGTATCCGAATGTGCCTGATACGCTAGATACAGCAAGTGTGCGTTATAATATAGTATTACGTTTAGTAAATGGTATGTAAGAGCAATTAGTGCTTACTCCTTTAGATAGGGCTGATGTGTGTTATAATTTAATATTAAGGGAGATATACTGCATCAGAACTTGCCCAATATGCTAGCTAGAGCAGGTATGTGTAACATTGCATCATTACATTTGGTCAGTTGTATATAATTTAAATTAGGGAGTTATTTATATTTGTTTATAGAGACCGTGTGTAAATAATCTAGTGCTACACTTGGTAAGTGGTGTATGTTGAATCGGTGGGTGCTCAATACTCTTGAATGAACAGGTGTGTATAAATACACTTATACACTTGATGTGTTGTATATGCTTGATCGAGAAATGAAAAACAAGTAATTTAGCGTTGCCCAGGAATACCGTAAAACAAATATAGGTTTTATTATATTATTGAAGTGGAGGAGTAAAATAAAAATAATTTGGCGTTGCCCGGGAATATATTAAAATATGGTTTCATTATATTTTTTATAGAGAAGGGGATCAGATACTCGAAGTTGCCCGAGAACAATAACTTAAAAACTAAAATCTCAGGTACATTTCTCACATTTTCATTGTTATGTTTATTACATTAACACAAGAGAGATAAATAGTCTGAGCAGAGGAGAAAAAAGGGGTAGGGAAAAGGAAAGGGAAAGGGGGAGAATTGTAGAGTGATAGACATTTTAAACTTTAGATGTTACACACACTTTTAAAACTTTTCTATTCAGGTTTTACTAGCTCCGGGCATAAATCAAATTTAAACGGGTGACAGTGAATATTTATCGCATCTAAAGAGTTATAAAAACTATACCAATCTGATTAAATATTCAAATTAATTCAAATTGATAAAAAACATTTTTTTGAAGCATTTACTCGAATGAAAAGCATATAGTTATATACAAACAGAGTTATGTATGTTAATTTTGACATCTATTCCAGTCAAACGATGTTAATAAAATGGCTCGGCGTTCTATATACATATAATGATTGTCTTTATTGCACCGTATTTCAGCTTAAAACTCCCCAAATATATGATATGCATTAAATATCTTAATTATTCCTTACCCCTTAATTGCTTTTTGTTTCGAATATGACGCATTCCAATAATATGCCTATTTAATATAATATTCAATGAAAATGTGTCAAACTGAAACTTGTTTCAGAATTCCAACGAGTCTGTTGGTAAGTGTGAGTAGGTATTAGTATGATGTTGCATCAGCACAGCCGCTAAATTGCCAATCAGTATATTCGATGTCAAGCCAATATAGAAAGTAAAACATTTAAAGGTAATACGAACATACAACGAAAGACAACGAACAACAATTTAGAACAGAATGTGTTGCGTTATTTTCCTACAACTCTTATTGCTAATTACATTACCTATAACTTATCTTATATTGTTATTCCGTATATTTTTGCCGATATTATATATTGAAATACATAAAATAAATCAATACTTATTGTTTTTGATCAAAAATATATTTGCGATGTAATAGATCTATTATTTAATTACAATGACAAATTTAAATGAAACCTCAATAGAAGAATTTCAAAATCTAATTTAAAACTTCAAGCTATCATTTTTCAAACAGGATACACTATCAATGGTGTTTGTGATAATATAACAGAAAAATGAAACTATAATACATGAAACTAAACTGATATTCCGATTTGAACATGGGAATAACCTTTTGTAAAGAAAGTAAATACGAGTTTTGATTAGAGTAAAAATAATGTTGTTATGCATTTAGATTCATGATTTTAAAGTATCGTTTTTTACCTAGAAGTCACTTTTAAATTCGTTATATTTTTGTTTTATTTTAATCTGTAGAATTTTGATACAGATGAAAGTAGCCACTCACTTCAATATAACATCGTTATCCCTGTATGGGTAAGTACATGGGGGCGTTTAATGCTCTACAATATCTATAATTTTTATTTTTACATACTATATTTTTATATCTATTTATGAATTTACAAACCCGGAGAAAGTAATTATCGTGTAATTCGCTAATTTTTGTGATTGACAATCAACTAATGTTTGTATTTACTAATAGGTCTAGCGTTTCAAGGCCAAAAGCAACTCGAGGATAATGGTTAATTTATTTTTATTTCAATGATTAAGAATATTTTTAAGTGACCTACAACGGTGAATTAACGCACTTTTATTAGTAATGACGACGGTTTATGGACATCACTTTTTGATATTTTATTTGTAGTCCACCATGTTGTAATTTACAGTAAGCAATCTCGTAATAATATGGTCAATTAGAAAGAAACACTCCCCAAGGTAAGTCTGTCTGACGCTAAGAACATGAAGGGAATAAAGGACAGTTTTTTTTCCTGTTGTGGTAGAAGACCACTTAGATTTGATGGTTACTTGTTTTCTCATTTAAAAAGATAATTACAATTTCATCGGTAGTCACTAAGTATATTTAATACAGACATAACGACAGGTTATCTGTGCTAAGATATACCATGTTACCATTTGATTCATTTTAATTTTCATAAATTCTTATTTGAACATGGGGATGTCCTATCGTAAAGAAAGTGAATACAAGTTTTTATTACATTAAAAACAAATTATCAGTAATTGCTTTTTAATATATCATGGGTAATTTCGTATGCAAAACGTGCGGTGAATTTCAATTACCTCAAATACATTTTTGCGCTAATATAAAAAAAATGTAATTTGAATCTCATTAGCAATTCTGATTTACAGACTAATAACAGACTGTATTGGATATGATGTGGATAGCCAAAGTCTAATTATCGTAATGTGCAGTTGAATTCAGCTTAATAGTTTTAAACGCTGACGCCACTTTACTTTGACAGATATCACTTTAAATTATTAGCTCAAAACTAGGAGCACATATTAATCTTTATTTATTGATGAAATAGCAAACATTAAATTGAGAGAAAAAATATTTTCCCAGAAAAATATATCAATCAGGGATCAACATTAATCTTTATGAATTGAATATGTTTTACTGTTTAATTCCTTTATTTGTCTAATATTTATATATATATATAATGGTGTATTTCTATCGACATTAATGTAATATTATGTCGTTTCTGCTTTCTCCGGAATGTAATTTCAGTGTAATGTTCGTTATCTGCACGGATAAACCCATTCTGGGCTCTAAATTAGCGCCAATTTCAATGATAGCCTAAGCTCAATCATGAACTGCCCCTACTACGGTGGTATTTCTAACTGCTATTATTTCGGTTTCTATACAAACAAAATTCTTCTTCTGTCACGTAATATCATGAAAATGCTATACAAAATAATCAGACGGTCTCAACAGATTAATATACTTAGAGTACACTGTACGTTGTAAAAGAAAATGATTAACTCTTTCTACTACGTAAATGATGTCTTTATAGGACAGTGTGTCTCACGTGACAGATACGTACCTGCCCGCATGTATTATATCGGGGTATTCTATCTGCTATATTAATTGTCAAAATCGTAATTGTATATTCTTTCGCATTATGAACGGATACCATTGGGTATCATAATTTAGTTTATTTCCTAAGTGATTCAACAGCCTTCATCCAAATCGAACGTTGCATACAGAGCTGATAGTCCTTGTCGGGACTTCCACATTGTTAACGAATAATAATAATTTAAACACAATTATTATAGTTTTACTATATACTTATAATGTCCATGCTTAATCATTATGTCGATTTCGTAACATTTCTTTGAATGAATTACTATTACATTCTAATGATGTATTTTAATTTTTTCATGTTCAACTATGATCAGTAATTTATTGTAAAATAGCATTGCTACCAGTCGTTGCCATGATCATAGACAACACAACAAAAGAGTTAAATGGTGTCTGGATAAACTTTCTTTTAATAATTATGTTTCAGGACCTGCATATATCTATCTCTCCGACCAATTACGCGTTCTCTTTCATTCTTTCTCTCCCACCACTATACTACTTACCATTTGTTAAATTGTATTATTATGCACCCATGCTTTATTTTTGGCATTGAACACTATTGGATACAGCATATACATCTTATCCATTGTAATACTGTATTATGCAAATTTCGTAAAATTATGTTGAAATGAATTACTTTTAAATCTTAATGATGTACTTGGAAATGTTTATATTCAGTATCTTTTCAGTGAATAATTGTCAACATCAATGTAAATAGTTTAACTATTAAACTAACCTAGATTGTTATTACATTGCCATTAATAAATAAGGGGTTACAAAAACTGCTCTAAAACATTTTAGTAATTTTTGTAAATAATCGCAATTGTGTACAGTAATCTTCTCTATATGAAAGTCAAGATGTGTGTGTTATAAAAATCTATATCTTAACAGTAAAATCATTTCAAACAGTTTTAATGACGGTTAGATATTAGAGTTAATTAAAAGATACCATTACACTTTACCTTCGATTTTATCGGATCACTAGTTGCAGTTATCGATTGGGTCCATAAAATAACTGAACTATATTAGGACGAAAATACAATATTCATTTTTTAAAATTATTTGTTGAATTCGGAAATATGTATGTCAAACTCGGGAATCTCTACAGTTTTGATAATAGAAACTAATACTTACCAGCTGAAAAGCGAATGAGATGTTTTGTATGTTGTGCGTGTTCATCAACCGGATGATAAATAAAAATGAAGGCTTCTATTAACAATGGTAGATTTTTATAGTTGGGACTTATTTGCACACGTAACATACAAATTCACCTGTGTGGAGATTAACACCTAAATAAAAACGACCGATTGAAAGCTGGTAGTTGTCTTTGGAAGAGAACAGGAAGAAAGTATTGGTGCCAGAAATGTATTAAGTATTTTCAGCGTTTGAGGAACAGGAATTATGTTTAAAGATTTCATTGCCATTGTGATCTTTTTTCTTACAGTCGATTACACGTTATTCATTCCACGAAGATAGTTTGATCTTGTTCTGTCATAATTACTAATGTTATTCTTACTATCGCAAATACAGAGGATTGAAATGTCAACCTCAATACGACAGCCACTTAGAACAGTTTAACTTAACACTCTTATCCGTTCTGCCACGCGTCCGTAAAAAAAAAAAGTTCCGTTCGAAATTCGATAGAGATGAAAGAGTTCAACATAAACATCCCGGAGTTCGACAATACGCATCTGAAGAACGTCGGATGTTACATCGGCCTAAACGTTGTGATTATTACATCTAAGATAACTACATTAGTCTGAATAATCCAAATTATACAAATTAGCAATCCTCATCTCAAAATCTACTAAAAAATCTACGTTTATCTTTAAAACCGAATACGAACCTAAATGTCAGAGTACACTAGCAAACAGAATTAACGGATTTCGAGATCAAATCACGAAACTGAAACGCAATCTATATATATATATATAAAACTCAACGTCTGTATGTATGTGTGTTAGTGCGTGTATGTGTGCCCTATACAAAATAAAATAGCGAATCTACATGAAATCTAGTAGTTTATTCTAAAATTCACCGAAAAAGTCAAGGGCGTATTCCCGAATCTTTAAATACACCCCTAAGTTGGCTATGGGGCAGATTTCGTCTCGGGGTAGATTATTTCAACTATTTTTAGCTTAATTTCAATTTAATTATGTATTAATTTAAATAGAATACAATTATATCATGTAGTCTTTTTTTAAAAACAAATAGCACGTAATTCTCGAAAGAAAACTAAAAGTAATTTCCTCAAATTCAACCGGAAATGACTTCATAGGGAGAATGCGGTGTGGAGGAGGGCAGAATTCAAAATTCTAATGGGATAATTCTAGGAAGAAAGAGGAGAGCGACTACTTCACAATTTACTTAGCCAACTCATAATTCAAAACAGGAAATGAATCAGCATTTTTAGATTTTACATTTTAGTAGACACTGCCCGCCAGTTTCCGCCATCGCCCGCCAGTGCCCGCCATTGGCAGCCCTATAGAGAAATCGCCAACTCATAATTTAAAACACGAATTGAGTCAGCATTTTTTAGATTTTACATTTTAGTGGACACTGCCCGCCAGTATCTGCCAGTGTCCGCCATTGTCATGTTAATATATATATACATTGTCATGTATAAAAACATCCCCCACCTGTACATAGAACAAGCTATACTAATCTCACTATTGAGCTATGAGATTGTAATCTACTTTTTCATGGGTGCACTACCTTCACAATAGCAAATATGAGGTTATAAGAGATTTTAATAGTATAAAAGCAAGTGATGTGAGAACAGTGAACAAAGTGCTAACTTAATCTGCCAACCAATTGAGTATACAAACATTTCTTTTTGATTCTTCACCCGGGCATCGCCGGGTAGCCCTGCTAGTTGTAGCGTAAAAGAAGACGAAGGAAATAATCAGAATATGTGTTTTTTTCTTACGAAAGCCTCAACCGTATGCTCGGTTCCATGTTAAACTAGATATATAGCAAGGAAGCTAGATTAATGGTATAATAAAAATACATCCCCTTGACCGCACAGAAGAAACACTTTTCTGAAGCGTTTACTTTGTATATGTCCGTTAATGTGATTTTTATCACGGAACACCGTCAACGTCTAACAACTTCATGACGTCATTAATCATAAACATGGAGACAAATATTTTCTTTTCATCTCATAAAATGCCTGTGTTGTAAACTACTTAAACACGCTTGTAATCATCAACGTTGTTTATGGTCATACTATCGTGAAGATAGTAAAACTATATTGTGATTAAAATGGAGTTTATTGTTTTTTTTATAGCGATAAAATTCAATTTTTATTGAACAGTTGACACAGCTGATTTTATTACAAAAACTTAGCAAAAACTGCGTAAAATATCTTTTGGAAAGTAAACAGTTTGTGGAGTCGAACGGGTAAAATAATAATAAACCTTTTTAGCTATTATTTTAAGAATGGGGCGTTGCAATATTAGAAGCATAATGGACATTACCCACATTTATGGATGCGTATTTGACTTGGTTTAACGTAATTTATATTTCTAAAAATGTTTGTAATGTCTATTACATTAGGCTATAACTGCATATTAATAAAGTGTTTTACGATGTATCATTTATATGTGTCCTTTCATGTGAGTTTCCCGCGAGGTGAGTTTATTTACTATTAATCGATTACTCAGGAAATTGAAAAATGCAGCCTAGCTACAACAACCGACTGTACAAAAAAATCCTATTTAAAAAAATGTTAGTGTATTGACATGAGGCGAGGTAAAATATCACCGCTCTATAACAAATTAATATAAATAAGCAGATATAAATAGATAGAGAGCTAGCAAATGTCTAATTAGAAATTGCTTTCTTCTTTTTCTCTTATCAGTATACAAAGACTATTTCCCCCCTCTTGCATTTAAAATATAATCATCACTTCAACTTTCTACATCGATCTGCTTAGTGAAAAATAACTTTTAAAAATATTATTAAAAAAGTAATTTAACGTAGTGAAATTAGGTTAGGTAAAATGTTTACGCTCAGAAAATAGAAAGATAGAGAAAGTTAGAGAGTGAGAATGTGTAAAATACGTATTTACTTTTTTTCTCTTTTCGCTAAGAATATAAAGTAAGAGTCGAGTTTAGCCCTGCATTTGTCAAGTAATCGGCAGTCTTTCTTTCTCTATCAGCCTGCTTGCTAATTTAGTACTATTGTATTTGGCGTTTCTTGTTCAGAAATTTATGAGTAAAACATTGACAGTAGTTATGGGATCTGTAAAGAAAAATAAACGTAACAAAAATAAAATCTGAAAGAAATACTGGTCAACACCGGGTAGGTACAGTTAGTAAACTATAATCGTGTACACTTCTCAATCTCTTGTGAACACTAGATGCACAAAGATAAAGAAAAGGTATCGGTTATTTAGAACATTCGTAGCGATAAACGTCTTATCGTTAGTTAGAAGTGTTTGAAAGTAATATTTACACCATCTACTATGTGAAAATAAAGTGTAACACTATACCACGGGACTACTCCTCTGCTGACTACATGCTGGTCGTCTTCAAGTAGAATGTCAACAATTACTTGTCGAGCCATCCCTCTTAAGTAATAACATTTTGCCCATTCCATCCGTCGTGTTCAATCCTTGTAATTTTAATCTGATAATCACATTAACACTTATCCTCGAGTGACTTTTGGCCTATGAAGTGGTGACTCATTAGTATACATGCAAGTATGTTGTTAAAACTAACTGCTATGTTAAGACTATTGTAAAAAAAGCAATATCTTATTAATAAATAACAAGCCGCGCGTGCGCGGTCATCCTCTGTATGGGACTCGATGTGGCGAGTGTAAAATGCAATACATTTGGGCAATTTGGGGCATTTTTGACGCCCCTTTGACCCCCTGGGGGCGCGAACCAGAGTTTTTCTTAGGTCAACGATACTCATTTATTTATCCAGAACAAGTGCCTCTACATTTTGGCCAAGTTTCAGAAAAATTGAATGGATAGATCAAACGTTATGGGAGAAAAGGGTAATTTTTGCCATTTTGGGTGCTTTTGACCCCCTGGGGGCACGAACTAAATTGTTTCCAAAGTCAACGATATTATTTAATATTAGGAACAATTGCTTCCACATTTTGGCCAAGTTTCAGAGTAATTGAATGGATGGATGAAAAGTTATGGGGCAAAAATGTCATTTTTTGCCATTTAGCAGGCTTTTGACCCCCTGGGGGGCTAACCAGAGATTTTTCAAAAATTGGAGAATGTTACTTTCTAACCTGACCAAAGTTACAACTTCATGCAAAATTTCAGAGAAATTCAATGGATGGTTGCGGAGAAAACTTCTGACGGACGGACGGACGGACATGCCTCAAAACATAAGTCCACCGATTTTATAAATCGGGGGACCAATAACAGTAACATTTTTCTTATTATTTAGTTGGGAGTGGTATTAATAAGTTCAAGACACATAAGCTAATAAAGTAGACTATACCATTTTTCGACTATAATGAAAAGGTTCAAATAAATTAAAGCTTTCTGTGTTGATACTGACTGCCTATTTAGCATAAGTAGAAATATAAGTCTCTCCTTAAGTATAACTAGTAGTGAAAAGTACACTGCAACTGCCTATTTACAACTTCGTCGATAGGATCCCTATTGTCTCTCGAGAACCCCGAATTCGTGGACACATGGATAAGGTGCTTTGCTGCGAGTGCTAGGACTCAAACATCATAAGACAACAAGGAAACGGGAGGTGAACATGAAATAACGTATTTATTTTTGGCTACAGATGGGTGCGAGGCCATCATAAAAGTCTCAACCATCGTGTATCCCATGAACCGAGAAAACCTCACTTTTGGAAGAATAAGTCTCATCATAAAAAGATCCACAAAATGTTAGAAAGAACGAAGTTAATGTCAATGAAATAACAACATGATGAACCAATCATCAAATATCTACACCGTCTACGAAATGCGAGTAGATATTGTGAGTTTAAAAAACTCGGACAAGACTAATTAAGACTAATTGAAAGTATGTGCACATGGGTACAAATATGGAACAGCTACAAATATGAAAAATGCCCTTAAACACTTACATTGACTTCATATAGCAAAATGAATTAATATAGAAAGTCAACCCGGCGAACAAATAGTCGCCGATACGTACATGTTAAAAAAGAAAAAATGTTGATTTTATAGACGGTAAAACGAAATAAAAATGAATAAAAATGCTCAGCATTTTGATGAACTTGAATGTTTAAAATATTGAACCCAAACATACGATATTATATTAAAAGTAAAAATAAACAACGTCGATTTGCATATGCAAATGGATACCGGCAGTGAGATAACGCTTATATTAAAAAAAATTCTGGAAATGACTTTAAGAAAGAACCGTGTAAAACTCCGCCAATTTGATGAATCTGTCATAAACACTTCAGGATACTTTAAAAGTTTCCCAGAGTTCAGACAAATTACAGGTAACACTTATAATTATCATGAATTGTAAAAAGAACCATGGACACCTGGGAAACGATGTGCTTAACAATACATTCTACCAAACAAATTAATGAGATAAAAATGAAAAAAACGGAAAATTAAGAAAACTACAAAGCTAGTTCTTAATTAAAAGAAAATGTTAATCCCTCTTATTATGAAGCACGAGAATTACCAGTACATTTGTTGCCATTAGTACTAGCAAAACTACGACAACTAATTGAACAAGACCTTATTGAACATGTTTCACCTGGGGTTAGAAAGTGGGCATTACCCATTGTAGGTTTGAGAATGTTAGACGCAGACATGCGTATATGTGGAGAATATAAAATAAGCGTAAACCACAAAGTTTGTTCGAATTCGTATGATATACCTAATGTGGATGCTAAATTACATGATCTGGCAAGAATAGGCGTTTTTACAAAAATAGATTTGTAAACGGCATACAACCAAATTCCAATAGATGATAATTTCAAAGAAGTAACAACCATAAATACGCCAATAGGGTTTCTAAAATGGGAAAGAATGTCATATGAATCAAAACAGCAAGCGCCATATTCGAAAGGTCATCTAACATGTTTTAGAAGATATTACAAATACGGGCTGTTACCAAGACGATATTTGCATAGGAGCTAATAATGAAATTGAATTAAAAGATAAAACCGACATTGTCTTGAAGAAATGCGGGAATGACTATAAATGAAAAAAATATGCGTAAACACAACTAATAATAAGGTATTCCATTTCAAGAGAAGGTATATCACAAGATCGATCTTTAATAGAAAAATATTAAAAATATCAATACCTACAACCCAAAAAGAACTTGAATCTTTTTGGGAATTGCTCAATTTCTACATGCGATATTTACCAAAATATACAGACCTGACTGAACCATTTGCAGATTTAAGAAAAATGGTTGTTGACTTTGTTTAATCAGAAACACAATAGCTTTTGATAGATTGGAATTAGTTATGACAAAGAAGCCAGTAGTAACACTTTTTGATCCAAAAAGGACATTACGTTAACCACAGATGCTAGTCAACATTCGATATCTAGAATATCATCACGAGAAGGACTTTCGATCATGTATTTACCAAGAAGGCTAACAAACACTGAATTTAATTATTCAAATAGAGAGAAGTAAGCGTTGGCCATTTTATAGTGTCCAACCAAGGCTCGACTGTTTCTAATTGTATAAACAAAAAAATATCTTGAAGCGATCGTAGACCATTTGAATGCATATTTAATCGAAAAAAAAATTACGCAAAGTTAAGACATTCAAAATATTAATGTGGGCAATAAAGTAAATAGTATTAGACTTTGATATTGAATATATCAAAAGAGTTTCAATTCCACACGTAGATGTGCTATCAAGGTTTCGATTTTACAAGGAGTCCAAAGATAAAACAGAAGAATTTGAAGATAAATTCTTACATTGGGAAGAGACTGATGTGTTGTCGTTAGATAAAATAGCTATAGAAGCTAAACATGATCTAGTACTAAGTAAGATAACATGGAGAATAAGAAAAATATATAAGGGATTTGTTCCAAGGCAAACAGACCATATAAAAAACTAAGCCATAAATTAACGATTAAAATAGTGTGATTTGTAATGGAGATCTGCTAAACACAAAGAAATGTGGTGATAAAAATGTACATGATGAAGTAGCGGCGACACAAAAAATAAAACTAGAAGCATGATGACCGGAATATACCTGAAATATCGAAGAATATATAAAAAGATTCAACAAATGTAGAGAATTGAGAAATTTTACACAGAATACTTTACATTCATGGCCCACAAAAGTAGAGTCATAGAGTTGTGTGCATATAAATTATGCGTACATTTGTTGAGTGGGACTCTTATTCATATTAGTAGAATCTTTCTTCAGCCTGGCCTGAATTAGTCTGTGTACCTGACGAGAAAATATCTACCATAAAACAAAGTTTAAGGGTCATATTTTCTAGAATTGGTATCCGAAGAACCCTGGTATCTGATAATGCTCCAGAGTTTTGTGATGAACATCTTACTTCATGGTTGAGAAAATAGGATGCAAACCATATAAGATACCGTCGTCGAATATGTTGGTGGAAAAATGGTGCAGGCCGTAAAAATGAGACTTAAAACATGATCTCAGCAACATTAAAATTAGAAGTGTTTCTAACAAAGCTGCTTTTAAGCTATCGAACAATACCATACATAGGAAGATTAGAAGGCCCATCAGCTTTTAATGGGAAGACAAATCAGAGCTCCGTTAACTATGTTGTCTTTTAAAAATAAAATATAAATTCTGATACAAAAAGAACAAAAATCGAAGCCAGAAAGGACAGAATTCATCGTGAAAAAGACCACAATACAGCTATAATAAAGAAATAAAACGGAAACAGTGTGTTGGCCCATGCAGACCAGTGTTAATATGCAGAGCAAAATTAGCAAATCGCTATGACTCATTCTGTTATTGAGTTATTAGTACAACCTGTACAGAATGGAACGTCAGAAGATCAAACAATGAAAGATCAAGCGGGTCAAAATTAGGATTTGGAGTCGGATTAAAGTATGAAAGGGGACGACTCTGGTTAAAGTTTAGTGCGAGATAGGTCGAGATCTCCCAGAGAAGAAACAAGGGAGAAAGAGAGAGAGAAGTGCAAAGTTAGATCGAAAATGAAACGACCATTATATGAGGTGCAAGAGGCCCAAGAGGCATAACGCCAGTACGTTTTAGGATAATGTGGTGATACTGGCTAATTTATATGCATAATTAGCATAGGAAGAAATAGATATCGATATAAGTATCTCCTGAAGTATAGCTAGTAGTTAAAAGTACACTAGGAACTGACTAAGTAAATTTACAACTTCACAACACTTACGTTAGTTATTTCTTGACTTGACGCTTATGTTCCTTTCAACTACTGTAAATACGGAGACACTATTATTTCAAATTATTAACCTAAAAAGCAATCGAATAAATTAGTAGTCAAAATTTGTAACATATAACTTCAAAAATAATTGTATACTTGATGTTACATATTTGTAACAGATAAGTTCTAAAAATATTGTATCCTTGATGTTACTTAAGTATATAACTATAATTGAAATGCAGTTCATCTAGTAATCTCCTTGAAAGATGCATAATTATACATGAGTACAAATTACACCAAATTCTTTCAAGAAAAAAGTAATTGAACTTCTTCGTATTAACATATTTTAAGTACATTTGACGAATATCCAAATTTCAAGGATAAATATATTCATATTATTATACCATTCACCACAACAGGAAAATTACAACATAGACGCTGCAGTACTGATTTCTAGGGAAAATAACGCGATTACTACGCAAAAAAACGACTGAAATAATTTTAGGGTACTAGATATTTGAAATAGATCGCCCGTTTAATATTGCCCGAGTGCTAAGGTTAAGCGGTGAGCGATACATTATACGACACTCACCTGCATTGTCATTCAGAAAAAAACAAATATAAGGTTATCGCGATTATTGTTGTTTTAACAACAGTTATTCAAGGGATATGTCATTTTAATTTCAAGAATTATAATTGAGGATAACGATCGAATTGATCATATTGTTCCCTTGTGTTTAAACCAGATTCATATAAGACATTCTCTTAATAAGAAACGACAGCTGATATATCCTATTACCCTTTTCTCTTAAACTATTACTCGATTCCAAGCAAAATTACACACATTTGATGAAGAATTTATAAATGTATGACCTCTGTGACAGTTACAAATAATACATACAGAAACACATACACACACATATACACACATATACATATGTATATATGAATGAATAAATAAATATATATATATATATATATATATATTTACGTTGTACGTAGGTTAATATTAGAAATATAATTTACCATTATATATTTATATATATATAAAATTCCCAAACGTCTGTATTCCTTGCCGTAATTACATTTTATACCACGAAATATATATATATATATATATATATATATATATATATATATATATATATATATTTATATATATATATATATACATATATATATTTATATATATATATATTTATATATATATATATATACATATATATATTTATATATATATATATATTTATATATATATATATATAATATATATATGTATATATATATTTATATATATAATATATATATACATATATATATAATATATATATAATATATATATATATACACATATATATATATAATATATATATATATTATATATATATACATATATATATAATATATATATATACATATATAATATATATATATATATATATATATATATATATATATATATATATATACAATGAAATAATGTTAGCCACACTGCCATTATTATCTATAATTAGAATTTGTTTAATGATTTATATTATAAACGAGGAAAAAAGAAAAACGAGAAGGAGAACAAACATGAACTACTGCGTATCTTTTTCGTCTTTCACCATGAGGATTTTTTCCTTTTCCAAAAGAGTATTTTTAATCGTGACCCCCCTCCCCCCTCATAGTTTACTGAATAACGTCTCGGCAATTTTCTTTTTTTTTTTCTTTATTTTTTACTTTGTTCCTTCAATACTCGTTTGGAAAAAAGGAACTAATCCTCATAGTGAAAGAAGAAAAATATACGAATTGATTCATCTTTGTTCCCATTCTCGTGTTTCATTTATCCTCGTTTATAATATAAATCATTAAAAAAATCCTCATGATAGATAATAATGGCAGTGTGTCAAACATTATTTCACTGTTTATTAAAACTTTGTACCTACAAATATATATATATATATATATATAAAAATCCTATATATGTATCTACCCCACGCCACTACTTACACACGCCATATATATATATATATATATATATATATATATATATATATATATATATATATGTATATACATATATATATGAAAATTACACGGTGCTTTCGTTCTACATTAATCTGTATCATTTTCCGTTATAATACTATTTCTTTTGAAATAATATATATCTACCCGGATTAATACTATTAAGTAAAATTACTTTATTTTCTTCCGTAAAAATAATTGCCATTTTCAGCTTAATATTATTTCAGTTAATAACACAAATATGTCACTTATTTACTTAATACTTGCTATCGCTTCATAGTTTGATAACTATCACTATTTCAAACTAAACTAATCAACAAGAAAGATATGACACAACTAATCGATCAAAAGAACACAAAAATAATCGATAAGAAAATAACACTAGTCGCTTAAAAAAAGACAAAACTAATCGATAAGAAAAATCAAACAACACTCATTTTTGCTCATATGATATAATTTGCATACGCTATTATTCGTTCTTTTCCTGTCAAGTAGTATTTTAGATTACGCCTCGTCATATTTGCTCATGAAATTATGAGTTGCAATCGTGTTCACGTTTATTATATAGATTTAAAATAATTTACAAAACATAAATTACAAAAAAAAGAAACTTAGATATTATAACTGAATATTTAACGGAATAAAATTATCGACACAAAAGTTAATAGCTTCAGGCTATATTTACTGGTATATAAATAGAGAAAGACTGTTTAAGTTTACAATTATATTTGCAAGTCTTATATATATAAAAACATAGTATTTCTATAGGTAATGTGTGTGTTATAACTGAATTAGTTTCATATAGAAGAAAACACTTGAATTAGCCGAGAACTATCACACTGCAGTTAATTGAGAAAAGATAAAGAACAAGAAACCAGACATTGCTGTGGGCGAATAAGTGATAAAAGAAATATAAAATAGAAAAGACAATACCTTTTATAAAGTAACTCTTTTGAATGCAATCGCTTGCTCTTTGCAAGTCGACTTTTTTATTTAACAGAAAAGAAGAAAATATTTCTGAAAAAAAAACTTATTGAAGTGTTTATTTTCATAGGAAAGTCTATATATGTTTTAAGAGAAATGATTATTTATTTAAACATTTTTTTATATATAAAATAATATGTATATTGTTAAATTATTTTAGTGCTTCGTACTCTTTACTAAAATAATATCAGAATAAAAACCATATTCTACTTGTTACTCAAATATATTAGTAAATCAAATAAATGTTTATGATGACCTTTTATCAAAAAAAGGGCTGTCACTATACACCCACATTACATATATATATATATATATATATATATATATATATATATATATACACACACATATATATATACATACATATATATATAAATATATATATATATATATACATATATATATATATAGTATATACAGAACTTAAATAAAATATATATTAAAATAGTAATTTTTACATCAAACTCTTGTACATATATATATATATATATGTGTATATATATATATATATATATGTATATATTTACATGCGCCCCTATCATGTTCAGATCTTACAAAATAAATATTTTGTCTAGAATAAAGTAGTAATATGTTACATGAACAATCATAATATAATATAATAATTATATAAAAAAATCTAGGAGTCTTGGTAATAAAAATGATAATGCCTATATTTTTTGTAGAGTAAAACATATAATTAATATCGCCAATCTTAAATATATGAACAGTGTTACTCTAGGAAATAGTGATAACCACACTAATAATGAAAAGAACAGTAGCACTTCCAATAATAACAATAGTTGTTATGACAACTACAATAATCATAATGGATGATAATTATACTCACCATTTTTTATCGTGATGGCAATTATAATATCAAAGGCTGTGATAACAATACAAGTAATCATTAAAGTAATAATATAAAAAAGAAAATTAAGGCTGAAGTCAAAATGATAATAATAGTAATACTAATAATGACCACATTAATGATAATGATAATAATAATAAGAGTAATAATAATAATTATTATTATTGTAAAATTGCTATTAATAAAAGTAGTAATAATAATAATAATGATAATAGTCGTAATAATGATAAAAATATTAATAAGAGTAATCATGATGATAATAATAATACTATAATTGAATGTAATAATAATGATATCAGTAATAATATATTTTAATATTATACTACTACTACTACTACTACTACTACTACTACTACTACTACTACTACTACTAATAATAATAATAATAAGAAGAAGTTTTTACGCTTTCACTTCGGGGATCGGGAGATTATATTTTTGCTTTTTGTTTGACTGGAACGTAATTGAAATACCCCCTCCCGAAATGTGTAGCTAGTCACGTACGAGAACAAAATTTACCGTTATTTTTCAGGAGCCGATAAACATTGTAAGTCTCGAGCGTATCAATTGAACACGTCTTTTTGGTAGATATACACATGTTATATTTATTGTGAATTTTAATGTTAACTAATAAGAAGCTTCCGAGATTTCACTTCGGGGGTCGGGAGATAATATTTTTGCTCTTTGTTTGAGTTGAACGTAATTGAAATCCCCCCTAGTCACGTTAGAGAACAAAAGTTAACGTTATTTTTATTATTTCAACCAAACGTTTGATAACTTCGCATCAATTTATTAGACAAACATAGAAGGGGAGTATATCGTCCTTTTTTAAATTTATTTAAGAGTAACCTATAAAACTTATACTATGTAATTAGGTTATATATATATATATATATATATATATATATACATATATATATATATATATATATATATATATATATAATTGTTATCTAAGATTTCTCCTCCATTGTACATATAAAATAACTCTATTTTAATTTCTTTACTCTCTCTTTTCACCTTGTTTTTTTAAAAATCCCTCGATACAGCCTTTGTTAAGAAAGGGCGAAATCAGTCGGCTGGCATATTATCATTTTTTTTTCTCTTCTTCATTAACTTTTAAACATGAACGATAGAATCCGCCTTCCATTCATGCTTGCAATAATAAAATGTTGTACTCTCCAAAAATCATAATATATATATATATATATATATATATATATATTGTCAGTGATGTTATTATTCCATTAATTGCGACAAAATATATCCTGTTTCATTAGCGCCCACAAAGAGCGCCAACTTTTCAGGCGAGAATGGAATCCAAAGGGCGAAGATTTTAAATTCAACCTCAACCGGGAATTGAAGATGCATTAGAGGGAGGGGGCGGAGATGGAGCTCTGTCTATATCGAGGACATGAGAGGGGAGGAGAGGGGGTTGGGAGAGACCACAACAAGTTGTTTCAAAAAGTTGAGTGGGGTGATTTCTCGTGTCTGGGCCAGCGTTACCTCAATTCCAACCAGGGCGGGGATAGGGGGAGGGTGGGTTTAATTTAATAATGAGAATAGGATTATAATTATAATGTTATAACTGTCATTTTTGTTGTAATAGCTGAATTATCGTGTAGATAAAAATGTTTGATAATTTTAATTAAGGGTATTAATTGCAACGTTTGCATTCTATTTTAATATAATTATTTATGGCTTGCTCACTAATGGTAGTGAATTTTGTCATGATAATATTTTTTAATTGTGATTATATTATACTAATTTAATACTAGTGGAATCATTATATAAAAGAAGTTTAATGGTGTTACCACTTTCAGCATTAATAAAATCAATCACAATAACCATAATAATAATTACAATACCGACCATACCTACGATAGTCGCAGTGACAATAGCATTAATAATAATAACAAAATAATAATAATAATAATAATAATAATAATAATAATAATAATAATAAACATAATAATAATAATAATAATAATTATTATTATTATTATTACTATCCTGCTACTTGTGCAGTAATTGAGCGAAATAAGTCTACAAGTGATGGTAGGCTTTTATAGTTCTACTACCAATAATAATAACTAAGCACCAGTCAATAATTAAGTGTTCAAGTTAGTTATCGAAGGATTACGTAATTGAGATTAGATTAGTCTACAGCACCACCTCCAGGACCTACCCTTTGTGCACTACTGAGAAATTCAGAATAATACAAGCTATAACAACCCTTCCATAAACTGCATGAACATAAAAACCGAGGTCTTCAGAAAATGCCCCCACAGAAGAAAATTCCTGCAAGCCCAATGGTCTGATAACAATCAATATTACATAACCCACCAATCATCCCCCTAAATACCCCTCTAAAAAGATAGTACAAAACAGAAAATACGAAAATACCAATTCAATAAACAAAAATAAACAAACACGTTAAGTCGATAAAAACATATTTGAATCATCTCTTTTAGCTCTATATCGAACAATCAATCCGATACATAACTTTATTCCAAAAACGACAACAAAAAGCACACTAGTTTCACAGGCTCAAACGGTAAACTATATAGCCACCCTTTCGTATTTTTCTAGTATAATAATAACATTACAAAAGTACAGATAAATAAACAAATAAAACTTGCAACAGATAAATAAATAATAAACAAAACTTGCTAGGGAATAAAATGAAGGCCTCCCTTGAGCCTTAGTTTATCACTATCCCACACCGGATGTTTTAGGGGACGCCCTCAGAGATGCACCGTTTTTCTGTCATTGTTGACGCCATTCCCTGTCGGGCGTGACTACGATCATTTCAGCTTGCCGATAGTTTCACTAGGCACGGATATTTACTAAAGATGTCTAAATCTGCCCTTTTGGATCAAACCGCGGTACATTGCTGAAATATGTAATATACAGTATCTACATAAATTATATATATATATATATATATATATATATATATATATATATATAAACATACATACGCACATGTACACCAACCCACCTAGAAAGACGCATATATACATATAGATTCAAACATCCAAAGCCACTCACGCATATACACAAATAATACACATATACATCCCATGGATACGTTTCCTTTTCCACTGATTAGTGCAGTATAATAAATTACAATATATATATATATATATATATATATATATATATATATATATATATATATATAAATATATATATATATATATAGGCTTCTTTTATCATTATTCCAACGGTTTTTGAATTAACACGTTCTAAACACGTGTGCAGACTTACACTCATGTATATGCGCCATCATAGAATGCACCTCCATCCATACCTACTCACATATATACATACATGTGTAAAAGCTTATACTACTACTATTTTACTTATACTCTTACATACTGGTATACCGTATACATATGCCTATATAAAATACCTATTTACATATATGGAAATGTTCATACAGCACATGCATAACTACACACAGTGAAATATTAATATGCCCATTCACCCACGCATACGCATACAGGAAATAAATATTAAAATAAAAATAGTAAAATATACAACTGTAACACCTGTATAAACATACACATAGATCTAATATATTAGGTCAAATATCCATATACATACGTACGCATACATCTTTACCTATTTGAGCCTTATTTGCCCACGGTTATTCACCATAATACACATACACGCATGTATAGATATATAGATATACACACATACCCATACACACACATATATATATATATATATATACACACGCACATACCGATACATACACACTCATACGAATACATACATACATCCATATATACATGCATACACACAACGACATATGTATATATATATATATATATATATATATATATATATATATACATAACGTTATATATACATATATAACATACATACACATACCCACATGTATATACATATACACCATTACATACACATGCACATATACATACACACATAACATAAATAACATAAAATTAATGTTTACGTACGCAGACACATATACGCATACAGATGTGTATACATATATCTGTATGCATGCACACACACATATGTACACAAATATCGATATTTTTATTATTAAAACTAAAGTGCTTATATCACGCATTATTGTTCCTATCTATCTCAGTTCAATTTGCTTACAGTATTAATACAAGGAACTTACAAGATAAGTAACATAAAGGCAAGCAGACTAAATAAATACAGCGGATGTAATTGCAATGTTTAATTTGATAACTAAACCAGTAATAGCTATGACGAAGTACCAACATCATATCAGGTGTAGTGATTTGGATAATATGGATTACTTAAGTTCCAAAAATATACAAACATCAGCATTTAAAAGAAAAATAAATATATATATATATATATATATATATATATATATATATATATATATATATCAGATTGCGATATGTTTATACATACAGTAAAAATAATTGTTAATTAAAATCTGAGTATGGCCCCGGCTTGACAGCTATGGCATCATGTTGATCTGATCTGATCTTCTGTGAGATTACAAACAAATAAATACAAATTATACTTATAGTATTAAATAAACGAGCACTCTGTTGGATGTTTTATTACCATGCAGAACTAATAATTATATATATGTAAATATATGTATACATATATGTATGTATTTATATATATGTATACATATATATATATATATATATATATATATATATATATATATATATATATATATATATATATATATACATACATATATTAATTATGACAATGTATGCTTTAGCATATAATAGTAAAACTAATTTAAATCTATATCCAATGATAAATTATAACAACCTTTAACACAAAAATGTCCCCTCCATATTATCACAATTCTAAAAGCAAACGAACACACCTTTAGTTAACATTTTAAAACATATCTAAATTGTTTCAAATGATTAATTAAACTTAGTGTAATCTTTATTTTACTTCGAGAAATCTAAAAGTAGGCACGTACAAACGATCGCAACATTTGTTGGGTTTCTGTCTTAAATTATTGGGAAATGGGTTGATATTCCGTAAAACAGACAAATCCAACCAAAGTTACATCGTCGCGCTAATCAAATTGTTAACTGAAACAATTGTGTACTTATGTGAGGCAACTATTCGTTAAACCTACAAAGTAAAAGGGGTTTGCCTTAAGAAAGATGTATATATTCGATTATAACGGTGCATTCAACCAGAAAACTAGTAATAAACAAACCGAACCAGGGAATCTTTCCCATTGTATATTTAACGTTATACCTTGGGAAAATGGGAAGCAGAGAATGAAATAAACGAACTCACTTCAAGCATACACAGTTTGAAATTACTTTGCATTAAGGCTCTCGGAAATATATGAAGGTTATCCATACATTAGAGCTGTGTCGCCAATCTGTAGCCTTGAAAGAGCATATACATCTTATTTATTCGCTAATCGGTCACATCGGGGATTATTGCTTAGTATTTTATGATATGATTTCAAATCTTTAGCAGTGTTCTGGCAGACGCTGTATTTCAGATTGAAAATATGTGTATAGATTTATCCGAGATTCTTTATATGCTGCCAGACCATTTTATTAATCAAGCGCGTTGATAGCTTGAATTATCCATACTACGCGTAAGCAAATCCTAAGAATCAATGACCTAACATTAATGCATGAAACAGCGTTGACTAGCTCGAAAGTGAAATCCATAGTGTGATGTATCGCTAGTATTAATAAATTTCAGTTTTATGTGTCAATGATATTAAATATATAGAAATGTCACTACTTTTATAATGCGTTAGGGAAAAGTATGAATAGTTCCCCCTCCAATCTATAGGAACAATAGTAGGGTAGACGAGATGCTCAAACGTTTGTGGGAACAATCGCTTAGCAGCAGAAACACTTCGATATATCACATGTGATTAAGTATGTTTATGTCACGAAGCACTTATCTTGCACTTGCACAGTGATAGAATCGTATGAAAAGAGTGTCGACATCTTTTTCAGGGACACATCTAGTAAAATCTTCAGGATACACATTCCATTTCAAACGGATTCATATGTGGGGATGGTTTGAGATTTCGGGGAACAACAACTGAGTTAGAATATATAAGAAAATTCAAAATAACATATTTGAAGACTGTTTTCCAATATATATTTCGATTACGTTTAATACCTAGGCTGGGTTAACAATACACATCTGCTGTATGACGATATAAATGAAATCAAAAATTCGTCAAGCAATTCTGTATTGTGCAGTGAGTAAACATGTGATTGCAGTACGAACGGATATGTCTATTCTTTGAAAATGGTTTTTATAAACATCATCACGGATTCATCAACTCTGTAGAATACGATACAGTATTCCCTTTCTCCTATATGTTCTTAATATCACTAATTTCCTTAGCTAACTGATTTATCTGGAAGCGTATGAACGTACGTTATCAATCACGCCATTTTCCCGATGTTTATTTACTATTCTACGAATCCTTCTATACACACTTGTGTGTGTCTCTGTACATTCCTAACACATTCCATTTAACTAGAGAGAAAAAAAAAAAAAATTCGTATTCAAAATAACATAATGATGGTACTGTGTGAAATGTTTGTGTATAGATACACTTATTTAAAAATACAACACTCAAATTAAAAAAGAACGTTACTCGAAAATTGTCTTTGGCAGTTTTTAAACAATACAAACCATCAAATGTTTATCATCTGAGTAGATAAATGCGAACATTGTTACTATTTTTCAAAACTACATTTATATCAAAACACTCTACGCTTATTTTATTCAATTATGAATTACACATTGTTAAATACGCTATGTATATACTCATCGGAACACGGCCAAAATACACTTAAGCAGATGCTTCATTTGCATAATAAATTTATATCCATTTTTAAATAAATTTATATTCTGTACGATTCATTTGCAATTCGATTCTCCTAATTTTTATATATACATACTCGTTTTTATATTAATATTAGTAATATTAATAGTGATGTTTATTAAATCGATTTAATATAAAAAGTTTAAAATTCCAAATCATAACTAACGTTTAATTATTCACGAATAAGTACATTTGCGCAGAATACAAACATTACTTTTAAAGACTCTGCATTGCACTAACAAAGGTTTTCTTTTAATAATTATATAGATACTTAAAAAAATAAATGTGTTGTTTTTGGCGGTTATGATGCTGCTGCTGCTTTTGATAATGATGTCTATCACATTTGAATGAAAAAGATAACAAATCCCTCCTCTCATTTTTCTAACTTCCAAATAACTCGATTTATGTATTTAAAAAATATTAATTAATTTGTTTCTTTCTTTTAAGTAAACGAATGCAAAGTATTTCAATCCGAAATATATTCGTATTTAGAGAGGTAAAGAGATAGAGAACGAAAGAAATACAGTGTGAAACAGACACACAAACAGACGAACGTTACATACTAAACATACCAATATTCTACACTTACATTTTATTATATTAAACAAAAGTTAAAAATATATTATTTTGTGTTAATGTTTAAAAATTGAGTGGGGATATAATCAAAACCGAACATAAGATGTTTTAGTCTGATTCTTTCTCAAACTGCGCAATTCCGACCACTGTTTTGTCCACTTTAAAAATAACACTCATAAGTAAATTCCTATTTCATGAACAGAATGTTGGAAACGTGTGGTACTTTTGTTAATAAGGCCTATAGAGAGTCAGGAATAGTTCCATTATGTTTCTAGGGAAATTCTACATCTGTATGAAACTTGATATTTTAAGTACACTTTCTGATCTGACTTTCTATAAATAAAGAGTCAGACAGACCCACACGCTCGTTTTATTATGTAGAATCTATAGAACATATACATAGATCTGGATATACAGAGTGCGATGAAGAGGGAGACCAAAAGAAACGGACAGACAAACAGAGATGCATTACGTACTAAATATGCCAACATTCTTCAGTTACATTTTATTACATTAAATATATGAAAAATATATTATTTGATTTAATATCATTTTATTTTTAATAGGTGGGTAGAATCGAAACTGCACCCTTGGTACTTCCAGTCTGATACCTTCCTAACTAATAAATTAAAACATGTGTTAAGTCTACCGTTAAAACAACCTTCATAAGAAAAATAATATATCCACATTCTAGATTAAATGGTGTCTTATCACAATGGGTAACTTAGAGGTGAAAGCATGTAGATATTCGGTACATAAAGGGAAACTTAATGATTGAGAACTACTTAAATTGACTTTCCCTCATGAATGTACACATATGATTTAAATTCGAGCTAAATAGATTATATATGAAGTGTTAATGGATATTTGACCCCTATAGCTGGTTTAAGTTAAGGGTGCATTTAGAAATTCGAAGTTAATTTCAATGTATTTCTCAATAATTTTTACATAACAATGCACTTTTAGATTTTATGTAGACTTCATAACCTTACTTTTCATGGAAACAATCACCTAGACATTGATTTTGAAATGTAGATAGATATCATATCTTATTTAAAATAATACTATATATATATATATATATATATATATATATATATATATATATATATATATATATATATATATATATATATATATAGTAAGATATGAAAATATATTTATGGCAATTAAGCTACACAAAGGCTCTCGCATTTCATCCCCGGGAGAATCTTCAGGTTAAAATGCATGGAGTTATTTTTGCCGGGTGTTTTTATATAGACGGCTAGCTAGTTAACCAATCCGATTCTTTGTTGTTCTCTCAGTCAATCGTTGGGCTACACACGAATATATGTCTGGTCAGTGTTAATTCCTATATTCTGTTCTATTGTTCTGTTTTCTATCGATTTGCCTATATCCTGTTTCTTTGTTGTGTCAATATAATGGGTGAATTCATTTCAATACGTAGTGCCTTGTATTTCTATTTTAAGTTATAATTTTTTAAATTGTAAGATTTTTGTTTTGTTTAGTTTTTTTTACTTATTTGTTTATTTATTTATGTATTGTTAGCCTAAGGAAAATGGATTTCTGTGTAGTCAGCTGTTTGCTATCTCACGTCTGCAGTTTAATAGATTTTGAGGGTTTTTAAAGTTTAGAATTTCAAATTTTTCATTCAGACATAATCTACACGGGCCGTCTAAATTTCTACATGTACTGGTCTGTTGTATTATTTTCCATCTAATTATTGGGGAGCGTCGATTTTCTTTGAGCTCCCAATAGTAGTTTGCTTGTGATGTTTTAATTCGACGTTCTCTGTTTTTAAATATGCTTTTGTGGTTATAATATCTGGTTTTAAAATCTAAGGAGGTCAAACTAACGTAGTACTATTCTATAGTGGACACAGTATACGATTTATGGTGTTACATATTTTCTATTCATTGTTAACTTTATCCTTTTATTCGGGTGATTACTATCAGTGTTTTGTTTATTTCTATTTGTATTGTTTATATTTTTGTTGTACTTAGTGTTATTTGTTGCTATATTTCTCACTATTTTATGCAATTTGTTATTTTTATCTTCCTCTCTGCTGTTCTCTTTTAGTTATTTAATATTGTGTGCATAGTTATTATTTCTAGGTTTTCGCAGCAGCTGTAGGATAGCTTTAGGTTGTTTTTATTGAATATTTTATGCAGGATATTCGTTACGGGAAAGTGTTTTTCAATCAGATTTAGGAATCTTTTGCCCAGTTTAGTTTTTAGCATCTGGTTATAGGGCGTTGTATAGTTGATTATATTTCTTTTTCTTTTATTTTAAATGTTGTTGTAATTATTAGTGTCCTGTTTTTCATATTTAATTCCGGTATTATGGCAAACACTATTTTTTATAGCTGTATTGTAAATGTTGCTTGATTTCTTAAAAACACTTTCCTTGCTAAAACTATTGATAAGCGTACGTTCGATAGAATTCAGAATATGTTTTATGATTGATGTGGGGTGATTAGACTTTGCGTTTACGTAGACTGGATTGGCGTTATCTTTTAGGTATAATTCGTAACTATTTTTTATTTACGTTTAATGTCACATCTAGAAAGTGAGTTGTTTTTATGTTAACCAGTACTTCTACTTATAGGCCTAGTTTTTTTTCATTTACATATGTATAATTTCCTTGAAGTTTTCTCCATTGACGTTGTTGGAATATCTTATTATCGCTAATCCTTCATCTCTATATAGGCCGACATTTGTATTACCAAATATATATGTGAGTGTATATAAAATAAATAACCCCACACTATCTGATGTGCATTTTATGTGGATACATGAAATAATAATATTTATCTCCTTAACAAGTTGAGTACTTTCACAAGAATTTATTTCACCACTGTAAAATAATATGGAAAAAATAACTTAGAAACATCACTTTAGAATATCGCAACATAATAATTTCCAAAAACAATTATACACCATCGTTCAAAACATAAACAACTCTAACAAAATCTTCGTAAAAGCAGACAAAACTAGGTATTTTTACAAAATAGATAAAGAAGTGTACAACAAACTGCTAACAGAAAACATTACGAAAAACTACAAAAAAGCTAGATACAAGCGAACGTAATTACATGAATACTGAAAGTAAGACGTCCAAATGTACGGTCAACCCGTAACACGTTTTGGGTCATAACTATACGATTAAATCGATTTTTCCCCAATCCTTGGATATTATGCGTGAGAAAGGTGTATGATTCAGTAAATGTTAACTTTATGTCAGTCTGTCAGTACCCTGGCGTATATAAACTTAATTCGGAAGTCGATTCACTGACGCAATTATAGCCGCCATGTTTAATAATGAAAAGCTGTAAGGAAATATGTTCGTTGATTGCATTTTCTTAAAACTGGAATGAGTATGACTGTATACGTAATAGGTAGAAATAACTAAATCCGATATTATCGAAAGTCAGCTGAATTAGTGGGGGCATCCATTAAATGTGTGCGTAATGTTTTTTATTATGTAGTAACTTTATAGCAGACAAATAGTTAGTAGTAACAGACACGTTTTAAAAAAAGTAGACGTTAGTTATTAGTTCCCGGTGTCGGTGAGGAAAGTAAATATTCTTTTTGACAACTTTAGTAGAGTTCTTGCTAATAGATTGAAAGCCTATGTATGTTATTGATTTTAGTAGTAGAAATAGTAGTCGTAGTAGTCGTCGACGTCGTCATCGTAGTAGTAGTAGTAGTAGTAGTAGTAGTAGTATGATTTTTATGCACACAATATTCTAAAGATTCTTTATGACAATTTGGTGAAGTTCTGACAAATAGATTGAGAGCAACATTGGTGGAGTTCTTACTAATAGATTATTAGCCTATGAATGTTATTGATTTTAGTAGTAGAAATAATAGTAGTAGTATAGTAGTAGTAGTAGTAGTAGTAGTAGTAGTAGTATGATTTTGATGCACATAATATCCTAAAGATTGTTTATGGCAACCTTGGTGGAGTTCTTACTAATACATTATTAGCCTATGAATGTTATTCATTTTATTAGTAGAAATATAAGTAGTAGTATAATAGTAGTAGTAGTAGTAGTAGTAGTAGTAGTAGTAGTAAAAGAAGTAGTAGTAGTATTAGTTGTAGCAGCAGCATTTTGACGCACACAATATCCTATAGATTCTTTATGTGTTTTTTTTCTGGTGTTCTTACTAATAGATTCAGAGCCTATGAATGCTATGGATTTTAGTAGTAGTAGTAGTCGGAGTAGTAGTAGTAGTAGTAGTAGTAGTAGCATTAACAGTTTTAGAAGTAGTATTTACAATTTTTTATCTCAGTTAATTACTCGGCGTCCCAGTCAGATTTTATTGCAAATTTGGCGAAATTCTGTCGAGAAGATAGACACACTTTAAATGAAGTAGGATATACAAATACAAAATATCTATCGAATTTTAATGCAGTTCAATGGTTCTCCATTGTAAGACAGCAAGAAATCAACACTCTACTACAACTATACAATAATTTTCCTTTTTTCCTCCATGTGCCAAGCGTCAGACGAAGTTCTATGAACAGAGTTTCTTTCTAATAACTTTTCTCCCATGGGACACCTTACCATGGGATTTAAACTTTTCAGACTAAAGCATGACCGATTTCAGATTTAATGTAAAGGAAATACTTGCCATAAACTGTTTTCAGAAGTGAATACATTTCTTTCATTCCATCACGCTTATTAATGTTTTATCCTCGGCTGGCTTTTGCCCTCGATCGTATCTCATATGTAATAAAAATATTCATATATATATATATATATATATATATATATATATATATATATATATATATATATATATATATATATAGTTCCGTTTCAAATATAGAATAAAAATCCATTCACATGAGTATATTTTATTGCATTTTTAAGTTTGTGTTCACTTTATTACTTATATAAAGTGATATGAGCCACATTTATTGTTATTTATTCTTGTTATGTAGGTCTAAGATTCATATATATATATATATATATATATATATATATATTTATATATATATATTTATATATATATATATATATATATATATATACATATATATATATATATATATATATATATATATATATACATATATACTAACGTCTTAATAGGTTTAGTAACAAAATAAGAAATGCGAAAAAATGTCTCAAACTGCAATATTTAAAAAGAAAAACAACGAAACAACCGGTAGAGAAAGAAAAACGCACAAAAAAAAAAGAAATACACGTTTACTTAGGGAAATAGAGTGAATATTTTTTTTCAGAATTTATTTGAGAAAACGGGTGGTCTTAACTACTATTTCTTTGTTTCCTTCCCCTGCACATTAGCAATGGCTTCGTCCAGTAGTTTTTTTACTGGCTAACATTCACGTACGGGGATGGCTATTCATATCGATACAAATAAATACACACTGGTCTTTATTATAGAATTGGAGCATGTTAGGTAGATTTACGAAGTAAAACGTACTGAGCGCTTTTAATTTCAACTTACCCTCAAGTTATAGAACGACTTCTAGAAATGCACACTCGGCATGAACACAAATATTTGAAAGTTTCTATGGAGAAATCATCGACCAATGATCCAAAGCGTTGCCGAGTATAAATCACAGAGTAATATATATATATATATATATATATATATATATATATATATATATATATATATATATATATATATATATATATATATACATATATATATATATATATATATATATATATATAACTTTGCTCGGTACGTGAAAAAAGATATTGCTGTAGAGCCAAAGGTAAAAAGAAATTAAGTAAACAAAATATTTTTTAATATAACGATTTTCCTTATCAATGAGGAACTGGATCGTCAAATCAAATAAAATGAAAATATTTGCATTTACTTCTTAAGATGATATTCGATAATATTTTCATTTTCAACGAAGAAATATGAATCAGCGCTGATCCAGGAAATGAGAAAATCCTAATATCAACAAAGATATGACGGGTTAGAAAAAAGTCAAAAGGGAATCTTGGTTGGATGAGATAACAAAATACATGCTACTTCTGTTCGTAAAGGTATTGGATCTTCGGGAAATATGATTCCAGTTTTTTTATACAAACGCAGAGAAGAGAAATGCATCATTCAACTAGTCAATTCATGAAAATCACAATCTTTTACTTACAGAACGCCTTAATAAACTACAGTATATATACACACCCTCCCAGTTGTTATGACAACCATCGGACCTGTTGAAACTTCTAAAGTTTCACTCAATCAAGATCATTAACGAAAGCAGGTCCGCATGCGGGATACTGCTAATATGATGATTTTCTTTCAATGTTAGACACATGACTCAATATTCCTTTTTTCTCTCGGCAATTGAACTATTTGTGGATTATTTCAAAGGTTTTAACATATCATGTTTCGGAAATTGTCTGTGAAAGATTGATAATTTCTATTCTGTGGATTATTCGAACTACTGTTCTAATTTTGAATGCAATTCAAACAACGTTTCGGCCGATGTAACCTCCGACCTTATTCAGGTGAATTTTGTGGAACTCGGGAGTCTTTCTGTCAAACTCGGGAATCTGTATGCAATCCCGAACGGAATCCTTATTTAATCTACGTGGGTTGCTTGCTATCGCTCCGTCAGCCGTGACGGGGTGTACGTTTTAAGTAATACGTGATTGTATCCTTCGTATCACCCACACTGAGGAATACACTTTTGAACTGTAAACGACTGTCCCTTAGAACTTGTTTTTTACTTAGCAATTATATCCGTTACGCTACAGATTTCGTTGGAAATTCCGTACAGACGCCCGAGTTCGACAACACTCCCCTATAGAAAGTCAAAGGTTAAGTCGGCCCAAACGTTGTGAGAATAAGATCTAAGATGAAAGCAGTAGTCCGAATAATACAAGAAATACAAATTGCTGACATATAGTATATAGAGTTAAACTATTTGTCGTACGTATTCCAATGTATTTATTCTTTAATTGACCATTCGCTTTCAGACTGGAGGAGAGATAATGTGATCGCTGCAAACGAAGCGACACCTTTTCAATGTTCCTTGAAAGAGAAGCGTAGCGATATATTTATACATGTGTTTGACTGTAGTATTTATACCGAATATTATATATTATATATATTTAAAAAGATGTGCTCGTCATGTGTCACGGGGTGATTGTTCGGTAAGGGAACAATACAATACATTCTGAAACAGTTTGGCGACTCTGACATACATTTCTGCCTACCTTAAGAAACTGAATTAGTTCGTAGAAAGAAAGGAAAAAAGAAACCTCAGATAAATATATATATTGTGCTTAATGACAGTGTTCAGTTTTTACTCATGTTTACTGAAAATGAATAAGTTCTGGGTTTGTATATTAATTAATAAACAAAATGGGCACTGCTATAATTTTTATTTTATTTTATCGGCATGCGGAGTGATACATGTTACTAAGCGAACCCAGTTTATTGTTACATAAATTGCAATTACCGAAAGAGAAATGTCACAGACATAACATATTTTAAAACTCCCTTGATAAACGTTTGGGCCACTATTCAGCTTGAAGTCATCCAAATCGCGACTGTAAGTGAACTAAACACTAAACATCTCACCTTAAATGTGAGTGTTTCTTCTCTTATAACACTGCTTGCTATGAAAAATTGAAAGAACCTGTCGAGCAAAGAATAAAAGTTAAAAGTAATAATAATTCTGAAGTGAGTCTTCTAGAGGTTTAAGGTTCAATCCCCATTACGAGCAATACTAAGAATAAAATTACGAATTACTTAGGACTGTCGAAAAAAATCATCGGTAACAAAGAGTGAAGCTAGCTGAAGAGTGAGGTTGCGAAAAAAATAAAAACTTCCTTCGCGACCCTCTCCTTAGGTCTAATAACGTCAGTATTTAGGTGACAAATTGACGAATGACGCTCTTCAGGAGTGAGGAAGGTTTTTATAACAACTGAACACCACCTCCACTGCTATAAATTCTCTGCGACAATCGTCCTTCTTCTTAGATGTTTGAAGAACGTCCTTAGTCGCCAGCAGCCACTCTCTGGTAAGTCACCGCTCCTCCTATTTTCCACAGGACTTCTACCCGGTCATGGCTGACGTAACTATAGCCAGCTATTCCTGTGGATTGAATGAAGGGCGCTGTTTTAAATTCTGTACAAATTCCCGAGTACGAGATAAAGTTTTCAAAGTTCGACAACATGCACCTGAGAAATATTGAAGGTTTCATCTGCCGGAACGTTGTGAGAATAAACTCCAAAATGAGTACAGTATTCCGAATAATCCAAATAATATAAAATATCAAGTCGTTGTTTGAAGTTTATTCATGAGCCTTTAAGTATTCACCATTCAAATAACAAGTCATGTTGCAATGAATTATAAACATGAGCAAATAGTTTAAAGCGACAATAGGAGATCTTTTCATGTTTAAGAGAAAATAATAAATAAGTTGATAGAGACTGTCTGACGTAAGCACGATCATTTTAAATCGCACAGATCATGCTAATCATAATCACAAATTATGAAAGTTGTATGATGCATATTAGGAATTGAAGTATTAATTATTTTGTTCTGTGAAGTTGATACACATTGCTTTTAGGATTTTTATCTTTTAATACATGTCAGTTTTCGAAGAATGGTCGTATTAGGTTTCGCAATGTTTAGATGAGGGTCCCTTAGTTGTATTATTTGGATGATTCTGACTATTATGCTCAATATTTGTGTTATATACAGACTAGGTAGTAATTCCCCAGTAATAAGTAGTAATACTACATATATAGGAGAAATTAGATTGAAAGGCTCTCAAAAATAATACAAGAATTGCCCATTCAACGGGTAATGGTTAAAAGCGTTTGTAACAGTACATCTAAGTGACAGTCTTCTGTTGGTTTGAATTCAATCCTTACTATAGTCGATGACCACTAAGAATACCATATAATAAACACTTCCTCATGGCTGACATAATAAAAACGGTCTATTCCTATGGATTAAATAAAAGGTTCGCTTAGAAATCCATTCTAATTGAACTCACACACGACCATATTGTAGTCTACGAGAAAGCAGTCCCGTGGTATTGTGTTTATTAGATCAAATGTTTTGAAAATAAATATTTTCATTGAAATTTTGTTTGTGTTCTAGCTACTTCGATGAAGAAAGAAGCGTTATTAGGCGTGGGGATAGAGAAACGAGTTTTTGTTGTAAATGTTTTATAGGGAATAACAAGAGATTGGAGCTCAGTCGAGCACTTTCTATGAACTGACGATTCTGTGAGAAATAGGCTTGCGTAAAAGAATGCTGTATAACTATTTGGTATGAGGTATGATACCACTTAATGAAATATATTTAAGTTAACAGCAACCATTTAGAAATAACTGACACACATTAACTGCGCTTACATGTTAAGATAATTGCCTTCCTGTTTGCCTCTTATAACTAAAGTCCACTACAATAATATTGGTCATTATTATTTTCACATACCATACTCTTTATTATTATACGTAAGTCGGTTAATGTGTTTTTGTTTTGTTAAATAAACATTTGTTTCAATATTAGATATTTGATAATAAAGAAAGACATTTACAAGTAAAATAGCACACCAGCAGAGCATATCAGAAAATTGTTAGGTGAACTTCCAAAAATAAACGGGAGTGCATCGTTGGCGTAATGGATATTCGCGCGACTATGGAATTGGTTGAGCTGAATTTAACACTCATCGAATTTACTAATTACTAAACAATCTGTAAAGGCATTAACCCAACTTTCCCTACTGATAAACCAAAAAAACTTGTGTTCAACTTATTATACACAATATATTGCTTAGTATTGATATACTGTTTTGCCAACAACTACTGTAAAAATAGTTGATATGCCGCAAAACAGACGCACCAAACTGCGAAGGAAACACACAATATTCAATTAAAAGTGAATTATTCTGAAGAGAGTTTTCACTAATGACGTAATGCGGTTTCAATGCATAAGACACGCACTTTGTTGTAGAACATTTGCGATTTACTGTGAGAACATAAAGACGGGCTGAGAAATATTAAAAAGTGAATGGTAGAAATAGCGTATTTATTTAAATAGTTGTTAAGAAGAAAATAGAATATATTATACAGGTTCTCATGCATGACTCGTTTCTTCTATTCCATCCATCCTCTCCATCCATCTATGTGCATAGTTTTGATAGATTCGTAATATGCCAGAGAAAAAACTCCGTCCACGCTGTATTGTTTTTTATGCATCATTTAACAGGTTAGACTGAAGTATTCGTTAAACGCATCTTCATGACTAGATAAGTATACGGGTAGAAAAACCTGCACAGCTTACGGTTCTCTGCTCATTAGAATGGTGGATCTTCCTGTTGTCAAGAATTGTCTTCCGTAAAGCGGTGGTTTTCTCTATGTCTAAACACCTCTTTTTCAATGGTCGTCACAAACACAATAATTACAAGAATAGAGCGATATCTGGCACACGCTAGGAAGTAAGTGTAATATCTGTTCCGATGGATACTGCACCCCTATAGACGGATGTCGTCTTGTCCTTCGGGGCTTGATTCCACCTGTCTGTGGGTTTGTCCTGTGCAGTTCTAGGAGGTCCACCCTCCCAGGCTTCGCCTCCCCTCTTTGGGGAGGAGTAAGTTTATTGCTTACTGCTTGAGGCGCCCCTACCGGGGAATGCCGACGGGGCTGCCCAGGCAATTTTTAAATGGCCAGAGTGCTCACCTCTCGAGCGCTGGCTTTTAACCCCACTTACTCGACCCAAGCTGTGGTCACATCTTACTTGTGGGAGTAAGATAAAACTGGCCTTGTGCCTAACTCCTGCAGAGGAGTAAATAAAGATATCTGTAGAGGGTATACTCTAGATCTGATGTATTCTATCTATACCTATACATATTAACAGGAGAACCCTGTGAAGGATGTAACTCCACCCCCAACCCCCACAGTGACGATCACTCACTATGAAGATACTGTATTTCGCGCATCACATAGTGTTCGGATGCATAAATACCAGTCGAGGATGCAACAAGCAGCCCATCAATGAACGGTAATACTCCCCTACAAACCATTCAGCATTGGATTAAGAACGAATTTTCGTTATTACCACGTGATAAACGGAATGAACAGTTTTAAATCTTGTAAGCAAATTAGGCAAATAACCAACCAGTGAGTGTTATTGATTTGAGAAAGGCATAGTCCAAATATTAGAGGTCCTAGGTTGTCATCACATCATGCAAATGCGGATTCCACCTACAAAGAAGAAAACAATATACCAACCATCAATACGCTTATTTTTAAAGCGTATTGCTGGTTGGTATTTTTCTCATATTAAGGAAGTGAGAGGCATAAGAGAAAAAATATAAAACAGCCTATATATCTGAAACATTTTCAAACTGCTATTACGAAAGACATGGGCAAACCTGATCATGTAGCACTCTGAATGTATCATCGCCGTATAACATAACTATGTTTTATTTCTAAGAACATATTTCTCATTTGAGAGAAAGAGTTGTGTGACTGAGAGGTATAACATCATCTATTTTGTTTAGCAAGATCATGTTTGGAGAAAGGGGATCTTTGAAACAGTGAGATTTGAGATTATTGTGTGTTTTATTTGAATTCGGTCTGCTTAAATGAAGACATATTAATATAAATTTAATAAGATATCATTCAACAAATAACCCGACCGGAAGACTTGGTTTGAAGGATAAATGCGGTTATATGAATAATTAGTTCGCATGCGCTTTTATACCATTAACTCAGCTTTCAACTACGAGGAATGCAATACATAGTCACATATGAGTCCAGCTGTTCAGTTAGAAAAATATTCAATATTATAAAATATCATATTTTCTACAAACAATAAGCTCACAAAAAATCCACTATTTTGTTATCTATTCGTACTCAGCTTAGAAACTGGGTTTAATTAAAATGTTGATAAATCTTCTATCTAGCTTAATATTTACTTTTACATGAGAAAACAACTACGCGAAAGTATGTATGGTAAAATGAATAACTTATATTTTAAAAGGTGTAACATATCTGTGATAGTGAGCACGTCTGTATTTGGTGACTACTGATACCAAAATGTTATGAAACGAAACGCTATTGGTTGTTATTTGATAAGTAAAATACTACCGAGAGAAAATAATGTTTTATATGTAAGATACAATCACGTGGGTTTAACAGAGAATGTGTATTTTGTATTCTCATATAGTCAGTTGACTTAAAGCACTCAACAAGAGATAAGAATCATACCGGCTCTCACGTAGGAAGGCGTTAGTCATGGTCACACTGGAATTGAGATAATAATTGCTGAGCTCATGTACGCATAACGTTGTCAAGCATTCGGTAATTGTGGTTTAATTAATTTGATTAATAAATATTTTAAATATTTTAAATATCCGCTAATTCTAACCGCAGAGAAGAAGCTAACGTCAAAGCGGCTAGCTCCGGGGTCGACACGTGAGGAATCACAATAACACTACAAAACTTATCATGAAACAAATATATAACATTGTAGATTGTTAGATAACTTAATATTCATCGCACAGAATAAGATATAACATACTTATCAGTTTATAGTATATGGTACTAATGTATAAGCGAGATTTAATCTCAATAATTAGATTTAGTAAAGCATTTCGTATGGTGTGTATCTTTACTGATTATCCATCTTTTGATTATCACCTTTTGACTTGTATATGTTATATTTAATTTGTTTTTAATATTTCTTTTCTTTAAGATGTTAGAAAAAACACATATAGTTATATCAGATGGACAAAAAAACTGTCTTATTTTCTAAGTTTATTCTATAATTATTTTTAGTGATACTCAACGAACGATTGTTGCAGCATGCATTTTGGTCGAAACAGCATAAACATATTTTCTCTCGACAATGTTCACAAACATGTTAACACTAAAGTCATCACTTTTACACACACCACTATATTTTGAACTATTAAGTGTATTGCATTTATCGTAGTAATTCTTTTATAATTACACTTTTCAGGCGTGTTATTGATGCATTTATTAATTGAACCTCATTAAACGTATTATGCAACATACATTTTCAGAAGATAGTAAAGTAATATTTCCTACAATAACAGTAAATATAGTTCGTTCATCTTTTAAAACTGTGCGTTTTTTTTAACTCAGTTCACCACAAATAAAGCATCTTTCCACTGTATACGTAAGAGGCTACTGAGAGGGTTAAAGGTTTAGGGGATCATCCTACATTGGGAGCCGTGTCGCAAATACTTTGCCATATTAGTTTAACATTCTTTCATATCAGTACAGTCGGGGAACAGAGAGCAGGCAGGGGTTTCCAGAAGCCGGGGGCTCGAAGAAAAAATCTATTGGAGTAGAATCCTCTACGTCATCTGGGGGCCTCCACAGTGAATGAATAGGATTTAGCTCATTGTTGGATTAATCGAGTGTTTAAACGTGGATGGGACACCAGAGCAACAAGTTCATCGGAGCACATTCCATTGAATTACTTGTAAAACAAGCACAATGATGCAACATTGCGGCGATGGGACTGAGGCTGGGGCTTGTTGTACAATGAGGGACTTATTAGATTAGCTCCTCTTTGTTTGGACCTTGACTAAGAAGGAGACACGCATTTTCCTTGTATGTATATACTCATCCATAATACTTTATTACAATGGCTTTTAAGAAGGGCACAAACGAATTTGAAATAAAATAAATATAAATCTGGTTTGTTTTTCGAGATTCTTTTGATTAGAACTTATTCAAATAACTATTTTATTATATTTCAATTCGTTGGATATGAATCAACATTAGTATCCACATGAACACACATACATTAATGTGTATAGACAAGTTCCAAGACCAGTTTAAAAAAATTATGTCTATGTTTTATTTAATTGCTCATAACATCGGGCTACTTAGAAGTCTAATTCATTGTTGTAAGTACTCATCATATCAATGCAACACTTTCTCCACATAGACCTATTTGATATTGAAAAAAGGTAACAATCTACTTTACCTTGTGATCATGTGTCCGTAAGTCATGCTATTCTTGTAACAACCTCATTCGAATATTCTATATATTAAATAGAATATAGTTAAACCGATTATATATTTTTATTTTCTAAATTACTTTCTTTTTTACGTAAATACAGTAATCATTACTGGGTGCGCAGACCCGAGGTACGGGCTTAGTGAAGTCAGTAGCAACTACTACTTTTTATCATCAATCCATCATGTCCACCCACTATTTTCACGTACTTGCATGACATTTTTCTTAAACTCATCATCTTGAGGAAGTCTTACAAATAAAGACGAAACTTAACAGTAAGTACGATAAATTAAATACACTGATAGAATAAATAAAATTAGAATTTGTGTTAAGTGATCTGCATTAAGATAAGGAATATGCAATCCTCCTGAAGACGACGGCAGCTACTATCAGAATAACAATAAGTAATATATTGAATTGATAAACCATATATATGTTGATATATTTTGTAAAATAAAACAAAGTATATAGACAAATGATGTGCATATAGTTTTATAATATATATTTTTTATAGTTACAAGCGCATCGTCTTCAAGATATTAATTATATGTGTTGGTTTACATCAGAGCAATTTAAACAATGTGGTTAAACATGGAACTATTAAAATAGTATTAATAAACAAAGGGAAAAACTACATATTAAAAACTTGTTACGGTATAGAAGATAAAATAAGTAAAATTACTACTAATATGAGAAATATTAATAAACAAATATTTTAATGATATTTTTAATAATAGTGATGTTTGTATCAGTAAGATAGTTTATTATATAAACGTAGGTTTCGGTTCGTCCGTGTACAGCTGATGAACTGGCAATATAAATTTGAAAAAGAGCATATACAGCATAACGAAAAGTATATGAGTAAAATTTAGTTGAAAAAGAAACTAATTCGCTTGTAAAAACCATGAAGGTTAGTAAGACATATTCTCATAATTCATGTTATTTGAGGTGAATGTACGACGGTAATGAGGACGATTATATCACATTAATAGTGAAACGTAAACGAACTCGGTATTAACTAAAACGGCTTGTGAAGCATATTTCTTAAATTTATATGTTTCGAGGTGAACATATTCGGAGCGGAATAGAAAAGAAAGGTGTCCGAACAATAACGAATGTAAAAACATACTTTTTTTAATTCATGTACATCAAGGTGAATTTAAAACGTCGATAATGAACGATTATGTAAAATTCATAACAAACGTAAATGGACTGTGTATGTCTACCTGCAGGCGTCGTTTTTGATAGTAACTAATTTACAACGACGAATATAATTGAGTACGGTTTTTAAATTAAGACTTTACCTGACATGGTTTTTCAGTTAATTGTCGTTATTCTTGTATACAAAAAGACATGGCATGTAAAGCCTTAATTTACAGCGTACTATGTTTGTATACAGCACTGACGATAGCGATACCAGGGAATAGATCCAATGGAATGAATATTTTCTAATCCAAGTTATCAGCTGAAACAATTGTAATAAAAAAAAATTTCTGAAAAGAAGTGAATTTGCTTTTTTTACATTTTGTTGTGGTTTAAAACTAAACAAAAATATGTTATACCATAGCTCTAGCTTCGATATAGAGAGTTATAAAATTACTTTATGTTATTAAACCTTGACATTTAAAAAATCAATAATTGTAAATGCAAATACAAATGCTCATATATATATATATATATTTATATATATATATATATTTCTGTTTAATGTATATACACGCATAGTATAAGATGATATAATATTACATATATATATATATATATGTATATATATATATATATATATATATATATATATATATATATATATATATATATATATATATATATATATAAAAATTAGTCTGTGCGCCTGTATATTACAACAATGTAATTTTCATTTGAAATATATAAATACAGATAATGGATATTTTGAAAAAAAAAATAGGAAATGAGTCAAAGGAAATTTATGGTAAAAAATATCTCATCCATTGACGAAAAGTGACTCTAACATTTGCAGTGAGTTGAAGATCGGGAGTGGCGATACAGCGGAGAAACTTCAGTAGCATTTTACTGTTTTACGAATTTTTATACGTTGTAATACGCAATGAAAATTCCGAATATAGATGGTTATGGGGCATACCACTAAATTATTAGAGAAGTCCGTGAACAATAAAACAAACAATAAAACTGAACTTTATTCAATATTATTTTTTAAAAAAAAGACAGGAAATAATTAAAAATGAATGATGAAGATGCGTATTGTTTCTCTGTTGAAGTAAATAAACATCGCGTTATTTCCTGGATTTTAAAGACAAAATCAGTTTAATATTTTTATTGTGAACATTTTAAAACAATTTTCTTTACATATTTACTAAAATAAACACATGCGAATACAGCAATGACGATTATATTTTTTATTTGATTGTATGTAATTTAGTGTGTTCGTATTGAAAACACTTCCGCAAAGTTAGACATTAGGTCGTTTTTTTAATGTGGGGAACATGCAGCTCTAAAAAAGGGAATTCTTAAGAGATACACCAATGTAAATTTTCTCAGTCTAGAATGATGTATCCTTCACTGAATGTTATGGTACCTTACCTATAACGGACTTTAGACTTCATGCTTGTGTTATCTAAACCCTGGGTTCGTTGTTTTATTGCGGCCCTTTTACAGGGTCACAACAACTGGCGACGAGGTATTCAAACTTACACTGTAAGTCACAATAACTGCGAAAAACCTTAAACATGTCATCACAACTGACTACGAGGTATTCGGAATTACATGGCAACAACAACAACATTAAGGATTGTTTCGTGAGGACATTAAAAAGGACCCTACAATAACTGGCGACATAGGATTTAGAACTTACACCAATATACCGACTGATGACGTTGTAACAAAAAAGGGTTCTTAAGAACGTTAAAATAGACGGCACAACTGTCGACAAAGTATATGATGAGAACTTTAGAAAAATGACAAACGTTGAGAAACGGCAAATTACCCAGACAACGTCTTAATTCTAAAATTTGTTCTTACCGCTTTAAAAAACACGTAAAATACCAACTCATTTTTCTAACATTGAAGATAAGTCAGTGATTAATTATTGCTATTTGATAATGTTGTTGATCTTTAACAAGAAGGAAATACATGATTTTTTTGTTTTCTCTGCAAAAGATAAACAAGTAATAGAAAACAAAAAAAACGTATTTAACATTTTTTCTATGTGGCATAAACTGCCGACCGTAAAAAGCGTACAAAAGAAACATAGATTTTATTTTCTGGTTGAGGAAAAAAAACGTTTTATACTTCATTTACAACTAATTTTATGTTTAGAAAGATTAGTATTAAATGAATAATCTCTAAAAACCGTATTCTAAAAAGACACATTTTAAAACATGTAAGACCTTAAAGTTACTTTAACAGAACTGGTGAACTTTTAAATAAAACAGCAACTAGAAAAAAAGAAGGTTACAGAAAACTGAAGAGAGATTGCAAAAGCTTCTGCTGGAATAAAACTTTATAAATTTTTTTTAGAACAGCACAAAGAAACCCACGAAAAGATTGAACTATTAAAAGAAACCGATCAATATATTGAGATATGAATGCAAAGAATATCGCATGGCGGTCAAAGTAACGAAAACGATGATGCGTTCTCGCAGAATTCCATTTGAAGTGACATTGACAATTTTGCTTATTCCCTTGACGAGAATAAAAAATGTGCTACGTAATTTAGAAAACATTAAGATCTATACAAAATAGATTGATAAAATTGACGGACTCTGAAAACGTTCGCCTACGGCTCCGAAAATTAGGTACCACCCAACATACTAAGTTCGTGTACTTCATTTTGCCCTGAAAAACGAGCGATTTGCATTTTTCTGAAGCTGTTAATCGTTTAAATGAATTATTTAGCACCAAACTTCTTTGTTTCACAAATGCTAAAATGTTTGACCCTGGTGTAAAAATGGCAACGAATATTATTCAACGTTCGCATCAATCGGCAATAAGTACTGTGACGATTTCAAATTAGCCAAACTTAGTGCTGATGATTTTAAATGCCTGATATTTGTACAAGGATTGTCATCAAGAACAGCTGCTGAGATCAGGCGGATGATTCTGAATAAATTTGCAAGTGAACCGAATTTAACATTACAGCAATTAGCTGAAGATTCCCAGATATTTATAAGTGTTAAACAAGATTCGAATGACATCGAAGAGTCGGTCATTGCACACATATAAAAAAGTACGTTAAAGATCGAAATTCAACTCTACCTAAACACAATTCAAAAGAAAAAAACGGATTTTCACGTCTCATGCAGAAACAAGCCAGCCCTATTGAAAACAACATAAATTACCGCCGCGCACCTGTTTCCGGTGTAGAAGCCTTCATTGAGTAACAAATTTCCGATATCGTTTTAAAACCTTTCTAACTTGTACAAATGTCGGGTATAGAATTTCACATTGCGGAACGAATAAAGGAAATGAAAATCGGGTTAAATCCACAGAAATAAACAAACATAGTAGGACATATATAAGAAAATAATTCCAGGTAACAATCCAAATAAAATCAAAACATTGTGGATTGTGGTTCAGACGTGTCTATTATGAACATGGTCATATGGAGAAGACTGAGAAAACCAGGCATCCTAAGAAACAACCAAATAGCCATAACGTTGACTGGTTTAAAATAACATTCGAGGGTTAAATACTTACCGAGATTAAATTAAAAAGAACTACGAACAAAGTTAAAATGTTCATACTAAAATACACCTATCATTAATTTGACACAATCCTATTGCAACTATTTAATTTATACGGGTTACCAACCAATATTTTTAATCAGGCAATAAACAACCTATCAATCGCGTCAGTAAAACGAAAACAAGGATTTGCTGCACTCAGAAAAAATCGTATGAAATTGATACAAAATAAATTGTCGATATAATTTAAAGCACATAAAGACACAAAATTAACGCTGCAAATAGCTAATACTTACATGAAAGAATTTAAGTCACATTCTCTGAATAATTTATTGAAGGGTAAAGAGAGTTAATTCATGGTTCTCGAGCTGGGATCGCTGAAGTTTCAACTCAAGGAGTTTTCAGAAGTGTAAAAATTTATGAAGAATTAGATAATTTGTATTGAAGTAAAATCTCGAAGCCACGAGGACATTTGTTCAAAATTAAAAGAACTAATGAGTACACATTGAAATACCTACCTCATATATATATATACATATATACATGTATATATATATATATGTATATATATATGTATAAATATATATATATATATATATATATAAATACATATGACTTTTTTCTAATATAGTAGGGAAAATTCCAGCAAAGTGCTCGATTAATAGAGAATTAAAATTAAAAGTAAGGGCGTAATATTTATTTTTGTTTTGGTACAGAAAAAATAGTACACCATTAGTACCGTCGGTTTCAAGCTCAGAAATACTTAGCCATCCGGTTCTCTTCAGCTTATGCTGTCATCTGTTTTCAAATGTGAATTCACGTGCCACTCTCATTTTGACGCGTTATTTGCTTTGAGTGTTATGTATATTTGTTTACAGTTAATGTAAAGGAGGTTCAATAACGTTTGAGAAAAAGGTGGGATGAAAAGTAACAGTTGAGATTAAAATATGTAAAAGATTTTTAAAAATCCCCTCGACGTAAATTCATTAGACTAACCCGACAATCTGCCAAATCCTTTCCATTCACTGTGTAGGCCCCCAGATGTCGAAGAGTTTTCCACTCCAAATCTTCTGTCCTTTTCTGCAGGACTCTGGAACTCCCTCGCTGCTCTTTTTTTCCTGACGGTACTGACATGCAGAAATTTAAAACTAATGTACACAGACATCTCGCTGCGCAGCTCTCAATTTAGGTTGATCTCCACAAAAAGAAAAAAAAACTTTCACCCTTTTTCTCAGTAGCCCTTACGTCTACAGTGGCGGCCTGCCTTGTTTGGGGTGAACTATATATGAAATATATATATGAAAAAATATAAAAAAAAAAAAAATAAAAAAAATAAACATAGTAGACTTGTACCCATCTATGACAAAATACACCCGGCCTTAACCGTAGTACTTTCACACACAGACATCAGTAAACTACAAGCTAGACAACCCCTACTTTTCTTCGAGAGTAGAGCCTGAGTTTACAAGTGCATTTGATGTTGCAATAGAGGCCTATGACAGTGCAGACATCTGCGACTTTATCGGCTTGCTCATATTGGATACACTCCAAAATAGATTCCCAGACAATTTCCTTGGTCTTTACAGAGATGACGGACTTTACGTGTCACGCAACAACAATGGGAACCAACTAGATAGATTTAGAAAATATTTACCGAACATCTTTCAAAAACTCGGATTCAAAATAGGCATTAAAACAAATTTAGACCAAATACAAACAACAGTCACAAAAACCATTCCACAAACCCAATGAGACACTCCAATACCTACGAGGGGCGTTCAATAAGTAATGCCCCTTACTTATTTCCCATAGCAGTAGATTAATTAAACTTGGCACAGTTATTAGTCTTTCTCTACATACTCCACACACAGAGTTATGAATTTCTCCCATCGTTTGATGCAGCTCTGGACACCGTTTTTGAAGAACAACCCAGGTGTGTCCTCCAACCACGTCGTAACTTCATAAATCAAAACTGCATCATCTGGGAAACGCTTTACTTTCAAAAACAATTCCATGGCTTGGAAGAGATGAAAGTCAGAGAGTTAAAGTTAGGAGAGTAAGGGGGATGGAGGAAGATTTAATAGCCACACGCCCGTGCTTCTGATCTGGCGACATGCGAGTTGTGAACCGGAGCGTTTTCCTGCAGGAGGAGGATACCTTTGCTGATCTTACCCGGCCCCTTGATTTTGATAGCTTCTTTTAATTTCATCAAAAGTGAAGCGTAATAGGCTCCTGTAATTGGGGAACCCTTTGCCAGGAAATCTATCATCACTGCTCCGTCCTGGTTACAGAAGACTGTGAGCATGACCTTGCCAGCGGACCCCTTTCACCCTTGCCTTCTTTGAAGGTGGTGAGTGCAAGTGCTTCCACTGCATTGACTGGGCTTTGATCTCTTTATCATAGTGATGGACCCAGGTATCATCCTGTGCAATCAGTGTTTTGAAAAATTTGACTGATCTTCTTGGCACATTTCCAAATTCATCATCGAGGACTCGACGCGGTCTTGCTTCTGGAAAGGTGTGAACAACCTGGGAGTCAATTTGGCAGACACCTTATGCATATTGACCTCTTGGCAGTTTCAACTTAACGGACAGATGCGTCATCAATGGCAGAAGAGGAACGATCAGGTCTGGGAGCTGTTTCCACAGACTTCCGGCCATGTTTGAATTCACGATGCCAGCGTTTTACAAGGTCATATAATGGGGCATCATCACCATGAGTTTCTTTCATTTCATCAAAAGTCTCTTTTGGTGTGCGTCCTTTCAAATACTAAAACCGGATGACTACGCGACATTCAACTGGCTCCATTTTACACTTGACTCAGTTCAAACACCTGTAAATCAGAAACCACAATTAGTTCAGAGCTGTTTTTGCAACATACCCAATACAAATATAAATCACTACAAATGCAAAATTTAATCTAGATCAGACAATTGTAAGTGGGTCAGGGGTATTAATTATTGAACGCCACTCGTACAGAAGGGATCCTGCAACTCCCCACTGTTTAACAAATATAGTCAATAATATTAGCAAAAAAACTCAAACCTCTCATCCAGTCCCGAATTTTTCAACCAGGCAGCCGGTTCAGAGAAAAGATCTCATACATCCCCACCCGAGACCAATCACGGGAAGGCGCAATAGAAGGAGGTCGGTGATCTGGTTTTCCCAACCCTTTTCCACCAATACCAAGACAAGGGTAGGCCACCTTTTCCTCAACTTACTCAACAAACACTCTCTCCCACACACACAACCTGCACAACCTTTTTTACAGAAATTCTATTAAGGTTAGCTACTCCACTACCGTATCCATAATAAAATCACTTCTGCGGAGCCCAAAGCAATAGTAAACGCAGGCTGCTCATGTCAGGACAAAAACAATTGACCCCTAGAGGGGGAGTGCAAAATCGATTCCCTCATACATGAAGCCACCGTCACAAACCAGACTAGTTGCAGAACAGAAAAATATATACGCATGCCACAGGCAAGTGTCAAGGAGAGACTGTACACATACAGAAACACCTTCACATACAAAAACAAGGCCAATACGGCACTTGCGAACCTAATATGACAACTTAAAGATGAAAATGCACCCTTCGCGATCAACTGGAAAGTAATAAAGACAAGACTATCCTTTACTCCAGCCATAAATATATGTCTTCTGTGTGATGCAGAAAAATACCATATATCAAGGGCTAATCATTAACCCAAATACAGTCTGTTTGAATATCAGAGATAAAATCTTTAACGGATAGATCTAAAGGAGACAATCATTACTTATAAATTGGACTTACCGATAAACATAAAGGTCCAGCAAAACCCCCTCTGCATCATATATAACCCCATAATTGCCCCACTAAATACCGACTACTACTCCGTAAAATCCTCCCAACTATCACCTCTGATAAATAAAAATAAAATAGGAATAAATACCTTAATCAGCCTATAGCCACATCACTACACAAGACGAACAATTTATATCAGGTAAATATTAAATAATAACTTTTCCGATAATAATGTTTCCAGTCATTTCACATTATTATCGTAGTTAAAATGCTAACTTCCCAAAGAGATTCAATCTTGCCGACCAAATCCTTGCTCTTTTCTATAAACCAGTCTTAATCAGTATACCAATATTATTACTCTCACAAGCCTTCACCATACGTTAGTTAATAATGTTAAATCCCGAATACAAATCATTAAAGAACCCTGCAGAGTCACTGCCTATGGACCGATCGACACACTGCCAGGATCAGACCCGTGTTAAATCGTTATTTAAATTTCGTTTAGGATTGATTTAAAGTCCTTAAATCCAGGCTTTGAATGTGTGTTTTTTAACCTTTTGATCGTTTCATAAGTATAATCCTTAAACCAATTTTATCTCCTTGTTTTCTCTAGTAATATCTCATTATTTCCTTTATAAGAGACGTTTTTAACCCTCAAAACAGTATCGGCAAAATACACGCTACTTATAAACGTTGATTTACGAGATTTATGAGGAAATATTCTTTTTTTTTTATTTATATATTTTTTATCATTTATTTCTATATATGTATATTTTTTGATATATTTTTATATATTTTTAAATCTTTTCCATTTTTAAATTACAATTGTTACTTTAACCCCCCACCCTTTTCAAACGTTATTAAACCTCCCTTAACCAAACTTTAAACACATATACATAACCCTCTTACCAAATAACGCGCGTAAACGAGTTTGGCATGTGGCTTCACATTTCCGTAACAGAAGACAACATAAGCTGAAGAGAGCCGGATGGCTAAGTCCTGCTGAGCTTGAAACCGACGGTACTAATGGTGTACTAATTTTTCTGTACAAAAAAATAAAAATATATATATATATAATTATATATCCATAAATATGTATATATAAATATGTATATATATATATATATATATATATATATATATATATATATATATATATATATATAAATGAAGGAAGAGTGATAACAGTTTTGCGAATGCCAAATCTATCTCATCTTCGATTGTTCAATGCAAGGTGTACTCAATAAAAAAGGTTAATCCTTTTCCTTAAGCTACGCTTCTCAAAGATTAACATCTTATCATCAGAAGAATTACATAGATGGCAGGAGAATAGCCCAAATCCAAAATTTTACAGAATGTCCGGATAATTACATCTTAAACACGAAAATTGGTTAATTAGTAAAGACGCTGGAGACAGAAACTCATGTTCATTTATTACTTTTATGTACATATAATATATATATATATATATATATATATATATATATATATATATATATATATATATATATATACAAACGAAAAATACGTCCTATAAAGTTAAGGGCAACTAATAATGGAATTGTTTGCATCTTACTCACTTAGGAAGTGAAGTAAATGTAATAGTAATAAGCAAAAAAACAACGAACGCTGCTATCACCAATAAAAAAATAATTACATAAAATACATGAACGATCAAATTTATGTACAGTGCTATTTGAAATAATATATATATATATATATATATATATATATATATATATATATATATATATATATTGAAAGAGACAGATATATAAATCTACAAATTGTCTAGCTTACACTTACATTTCGAGGTTCTCTATTTGAGCGTTCTTTGCTGACGAATCAAGGATTAGCTCTGAGGAGGTCACAAAGAAGAACATCTACATAGTGATGTAAGCTAAATAATTCATATAGTAAATAGCTCTACTATTTACTATTTTAGTATCGAACACTATTGGATAGGATGTATAACAAATGAATTATCTCGTACACTGTCTAAACTTATATATTTCTTTATGTATTTCAAGATTTGAGCATCTTATGAGAGATGTTTAAATTTTGACATATTCTATTTCTTTTATGATGACACATTGATACAATGATAATATCAAAAATAAGCAATGTGCGATCAAAATCCACTCATACTTACAGGTGTTCAGTTATTTCCCCAAGGCAAACGCAGACTGCCTATCCAGTTAAAATCATCTTAATTATTCCCATATGTAGCAAAGCCTACTACTATGCAGCCGGTTGAAAAGTACTTCCCCAGCTCATTTAAAAAAGAGAATACATAACGAAGCCATTCGTTAGTGAATATACACGTCACTTGCGTCTTTTAACATATATGTATTTCATGTACACACGCTCAACTTTTACAGGAATTACTTATGTACCCATTTAAAATACTTATACCACCTCATTAAATCTATTTATATATCAAGAGCATTTTCTGTATATTTCTGAAGCAAAGTGCCTTGGTACTAGCAATCAATTATATTATCTGATGAAATTCGCCAGAAGCGTATCTTTGTGAAGAAGAAAAAATATATCATCATGCATTCATCATACATATCTATATTTATTGCCTCCTCCATACACAAGCTGAACATGCTCATGAAATATATATATATATATATATATATATATATATATATATATACATATAGATATATATATACACACATGCATACACATTTACATATATCATATACAATATGATATATGTAAATGTGTATGTATGTGTGTACACACACACACAGAAACACACAAACATATATATACATGTATATATATACATTTATTTTATTTTAGGTATACACATGTAATATCATGAGGAAATATAATATAGTATGTATAGCTTTACAGTATTTATTTATTACAGTGCTCAATATATGAGTAGAGCCAGGTAGTAAGTTATGACCATATCTTTACGTCAATTAAGCTACCTTTCTAATCCCTGTAGGGTATCGTCAGGCTCTTGCTTATTTCCTACTAGGATTGAAACGCGGACGCATCCGTCTAGCTTAATTGCTATAAATATATTTACATAATTACAATATCTCTTTCTATGTTCTCTCTTTCTATATATATATATATATATATATAAATGCATATATATACATATATATGTATACCTATATACATATATATATACATATACACATATATAATTACATATATTAACATATATATATATACATATATGTACATACATACATATATATATACATATATACATATATGTACATACATACATATATATATATATATACATATACATATATACATATACATACATATATATATATATATATATATATATATATATATATATATATTATCATACTAAAACTGGCTTAAAGCAGGTGTGTTTCTATACGACTTTTTTCTGATATATTTTCATCACCGGAAATGCATGCCACATTATCCCGCAATTTTTGGATTGAGTTATCTTTCACTTGTTCTAATTACTATAATTCGCACTTAAGAAACTTAGCGGTACATTTTTTCCTTATCTACTACATATCACTATCGTCCTTTGGTTTGTTTCACATGGTTTCTACTACTCTGCCTTCTCTTTCTTACTCTTTCTCTCTCTCAGTTGCAGTTAATAAAGAAAGGACAGAATAAACAAATTCAATTGTCGATCATATCCTAAAATGTATATCAGTAGTTAGTCGAATTAATGTGTAGCTGTGGAAAGAAAAGCAGCGATGCAGAAAGAGTTTACATTCAAAAACTAAATTGAGATTTGTTCTATTTATTTCTTGTATTTAATTGGCTTTGCATTCTCACTTAATATGTATTTAACTAATATAATCTCAGCCAAATGGGTTATTCAACGGATCACATTTTTATAGTCTGTCTGTAATACATTATGCAATTCTCCATCTCAATTTATACTTAAATATTAGATATGCTTCAAATTTCCCCCTCTCTCTAAATATGTATTAAATAGGTTGTTACCCACTCTCTATCCAATTATATTTGAATTGTCGACTGTGAATTTAATTATTTTTTTCAGTTTCAAAAATGTAATCGTCTGGATCGGATGCTTGAAAAAGCACATGGTTGAAATAAATTATTGCATCGATGATTATGTAATTTCGTGTTATTATACTTTATTTTATTCTTGCTCTGTTCATCACATTGAGCTCTCATACCCGGATTTTCTCCTGGAATTATTTCATTATAACACAAATGTCTGTGTGTATGTATTATATATATGTATATATCAAGTATTGAATTTGCCTATGTACTTATATAGAATACATCGAGTAACGTATAATCGTATAATCCTATGTAAGTAGTAACACAAATGAATTAATATAAGTAATGTAATTACTTCTTCTGATAAAATCATTCCTTATTTATGTAATACAGGCTGGTTTCACTAATTCACTATCGCTTGGTTAATGAATTCCTATCAATTGAAACGTTATTCAGAACGTTTTTCTGAAAGGAGTAACTTTGTTATGTACCTAATTATTGTATAATCAGTATAATATACGTGATTCTGTTTTTTTCTAATTAAATAAAGTTTTTTATATTTATTTAGAAAAGATATACATATTTTAAAATTGCTGTAAAGAGAAGAAAAGAGAAATAAAACCAAAGCAATGTTTTAAATTCATTTTAAATTGTAAGAATTTCACCACAAAACTAAGACACCATAAAATACATGATCTTACAAACAACGAATACATTTATATTTCTCATCAAATTAATCCTATAAAGTCCCTATTTACTTTCCGGCTTTAAAAATGATGTCATTCTAAAATAAATTTATTTATAGGAACAAACTGTTCAGATATGCTTTTAAATCATCTATTTATAACAAATGTAATTTAATTAAACATTCATGGACATCTTTCATTTAAGAATAAAAATGAACATTATTGTTGAAAGGAAATCAAGTGATTGATTTAATATTAACTGTATACGGTATTTTTAAGCTATGTTTTTTTACTTGGTTAATAAAAAGTTATTAATATGCGAAGTAAATACGAATATTATCAAAATGTATACATATGTGTGTATAACAGTTTTCTATGCCTTGATTAAACATAAAATGTTATCATAAACAGCAATAAAAAACGGGCCCCCGTGTACACTTAATGTGATATCCCATTTATTCATTCACTGATTGCCCTTATTGTACAGAACATGGCAGCATCAACCACCGTAGGTACACCAACACCTCAGTGGGAGCTAGGACAAAAAAAACGGACCCCGTGTACACTTTATGTTATACCTCCTTTATTTATTCACCGATTGCCCTTATTTTACAGGACAAGGCAGAATCAACGACCGTGAGTACACCAAAGCCTCAGTAGGAGTTGGGACAAATAATACACTGTGTTTAATTTTACTACAAGACAGGCTCGTTTAAGAAAATCCAGGACAGTTTCATGCATCAGTTCGAATGTGAAAAGGCTCCATTCAAAAGCAGAATTCAGAACTGAGTGGACCACTTCGAGAAGTATGGGACCGTGGAGAATCTCAACGCTGCCAGTTACAACCGTCCAAGCCACACGGGACGTCCCAAGAAGCGGACAGCCGAGCTGGTCGAAAGTGTGAGAGAGTCTCTAAAGGAGAGTCCGAAACGCTCTGTGCGTAAGCGAAGTCCGTCCCTCGGTATCTCCCGTGAGACTTGCAGGAGAGTGCTGGTGAACGATATCAGGGCTTACTCATACAGAATACAGACGCTGCAGACCCTTACAGCCTCAGACAAGAAGCAGAGAAGCGTTATGGCAGTCAAGATGCTCGATAAGATCGAGGAGACACCAGGTTTCCTTAACCTCCTTTGGACCTCAGATGAAGACCACTTCCATCTTAACGGAAAGGCAAATTCCAAGACAAATGTCTTCTGGGCGTCCTCCAGACCCAATGAAGTAGCCACCAAGCCCCTGCACTCTCCTAAGTGCACGCTGTTGGCTGCAATCTTGGTCAGAGGCATCATCGGACCAATCTTCATCGAATAATCTGGAGCAGCAGTGACAGTCACCAAGGAGCCGTATGTGGAGGTCGTCAAAACCTTCATGAGTGAGCTCTAGACCCTCTACCCGTCGCTCATGAGAAAGTTCTGGTTCCAGCAAGACGGAGCAAGTTCTCACACTTCAAACCTGTCCCGAGATTTGCTGAAAGATAACTTCGGAGGCCGAGTGATCAGTCTCATAACTAATTTTGAGTGGCCACCCTATAGCCCGGACCTAAGCCCCCCAGATTTGTTCATTTGGGGCTATCTTAAGGACAAAGTGTACGCAGGAAAACCCAGGACCATCACGGAACTCAAGGAAACCATCAGGGAAGAGATGAGAGCCATTCCCAATTTAAACTGTAAGAACGCCATGGACAACTTCGTTCTGCGCCTCAAGAAATGCACGGAGCTAAATGGAGGCCATCTAGAACACATGCTGTAGAACGGAGAAAAAAGGCCAGGGACCCTAGTGTTTCGATGTGATGTTTTGAATATAATAAACTAGTTATGACCAAAATTCATTTCATTCGGACGAAACACTAAGAAACAGGGTCTAATTAGAGTTGGAACTCGTTTTTTTGGGGGGTCACCCTGTATAAATTATTTTTATTTATCTCATTAAAATTGAATAAAACAAATTTGTGAAATTTTGACCATAGAATTTTACTATTTTTCTGGAGACTTGGAGGCAGAGATTAGTTGTTTAAATCTTACCACATAAGTTTGTGTATGACCAAATTGGATAAGAGACGGACATATGTAGACTGATGATAATTAAATTATTAATATAGCTTACATTTTAGTTTTCACATAGCGACAAATCGAACGCGCTAGACTCCTAATACAGTAGTTACTAGTTCAGACAAATCATGCTATGACTGATAATGTATTATGTTTACATTTACAATGGACAAATTAATAATATCTAAAGTTATTTCTAGCTTGAGTTTATTTGGAAGAATATATAACATATACTTCTCCCTTTTATACAGTATCTATAACATAAACGAAACCTTCCTGTATTTGAAACTGATTTTCGTTAGATTACGGAAATTAAGCAAATGTGGGCCTGGTGTGTACTTACAACAGTGCCCCCTGAGATAGTGTAACAGCTTTGCTGCATATCAAACTGACTAAAAACTATCATCATGTCACGGTGTTGGTATATCACAGCCGTTTAGCCCAACAAACGATGAAACGTCTGGTTCGCCAACAAAATACATTTGCATTTGCTTTACTTGTTGTCGTAATATCCACCGAAAATATGAATAGGTGCGAGTTGTACGGATAACCTTATAAAAGCAATAACGTTCATAATTTCAGACAACATGTAGTAGAAAATATCAGAATATTTCATGAATGTATTTCATTAAATACAACCCGGTGCTACTCGAGGTTGGGCACATGAATAAATAACTAGGTCAATTTAAATGTGTCTGTAATCTCCCTCTCTCTTTCTCTCTCGTTATTTATCTCTCTCTGTCTCTCTTCCTTCTTTTCCCAGCTAATTCAATAATATTGAAAGAAATGAAAGCGAAAACTGATTTACTTTTTAATCTAATGTAAGTATTGTGTTGAAAATAACTACCAATAAAAATAACAAATGTCTATATCTCATGCACTAATGCTGTTCCAGATGATTATGGATATTACAGTATCTCATGTATTATGTTTGCCATCACCAAATCAAGGTTACACATACTCCGCTGATGTAAGAGTTGTCTATATATCTTTAGTAGTTTCTTACTTTTAGACGGACGTATTCACAATTCGTTTTTCTTTATATAAGACAGACCCAAAATAAGTTTATTTTCTGCTGGCAGTCCTCGTCTCTAGAAATAATGTTTATCGTTCGTTTAGGAGTACAAGTTAACCCTAATACAAAATTCTTCTCTATAAGCCAGTAATTTATTTTTAGCTAGTTTGAGAATATTAATATTATATCAGGGAAGTTCCTTTAAAAATCACCTTTAATTATAAAGATGTATTAATTCTAAAATTGGAATGTTATGTTAAAGCTTCATTAGAGAATAACCGTTTTGCAATGGCTTGGTCTATTCTGAGACAATAAGTATAACTTTTGAAAAGTTATTCCATACGCACATTTCTGGGATACGTAAACAAAAATCTTTCAAGATCATTTTCTGAAGTGAAACTAAATTTAGTACACATTGCTGTATACATAAGTATCCAGTTATATATTTTTAGTGCTGAAATTAGATTCGTTTTTTTTTATTTGACTTAAAAATGTACATTTGTTTTGTGCATTTACCCAGTCCTACTAATAGTATTAAGAGAAACTCATATTCAATAACTTGTATTACATTTTCCGCCCTGCATTATTATTAGAGGAGATGGGGGATCCTCATGAAAACAATAAACCAGTCCAATCTCCTACAAATAAATTAGCAGCGTTTTCTTTTGCAAAATACATTTTCATTTTACTATCTTACCTACAAAAATGAAATTATAAGTAAATTCTTCTTTAACTTTTTTTCTGACGAACTATGTTCAACCTTTTAAAGTGTTATATATTCATGGTTTGCCAATTTGTCAGTGTTTCCTCGTTGCTGATTGAAATAGCACTTGCAGTTTCTAGTTTAATTACTTTCAGATACACTAATTTACGTTTGTTCTAGCCTCTCAGTTTCACATTTCGATAACAGTGTGCTTATATTCACACTTGTGTTCGACGTTGTTTCGAAGGATTATCGTTTGCTCTTGCTGTCGATGTTTTAGTTGATTTTTTCGTGTCTGTTCCTGCATGTATTCTATTGCATGATAAAACCGTAATAGTACAATGTGGGCAACATATAAATGCAGCAATAGAACTTGCATTTGCTTCAGACGAGAACTAACTAGTGTTTTCTTTTGTTTCTAAGCTTGTATGAAAGCAAACTGTTTTTATAAAATCAGAAGAAACATTTAATTCTGTATAATGTGTTGCTTTTGTTTAAATCTCTGGTTTTCAATTTAATTCCTCAGCACTACTAACTCATTAAAATTTCGGAACTTTCTTTAAAAAAAACAGAAGTCATTTATCACGAAGTTTTTGTCCGAAAATAGTAATTTGTAAGCAAACTAACTTCATATATATTTTGAAATTGCAGCATTTATATTTCATGAAACTCTTTTCGCCAAGATTAATGTCTTACTTGATGTTTGAAGAGAAACGTCTTCTTTTTTGTCAAAAAGCAGAAAAGCAATTTCAATTCATCATCGAAATGTTATGTAAATATTGTTTTATCGATTTCATTTTTTAATTTAGCTTCACGATAGTTCAAATTTGATATATTTAAACTTAAAAAGTAGGTTCGGTTCACATAGCTCTCTGTAGGTTAGGAAGAGACTTAGTGACACTGGTACACTTTTATTATCCTGACCAGAAAATGTTATACATATGATTTGAATTTCATAAAAGTAAGATATATTTGAAGTTCTTAGGGATTATGCATCTAGCGCCTGAGAAGTACACTGAGAGATACGTGGCAACATTCATTGTCTTATTCGGTTAAATTTACATAATAATACCCTTTTAAATGTTATATAGATTCTCTTAGGTTACTTTATTGTAGGAACACACTAATATCATACAAGTTACATATACATATATATATATACATATACACACACACACATATATATATATATATATATATATATATATATATATATATATATATATAAGTCAATGTAGCAAGCAATAGCCATTAATAATGAAAAATAGGCAAATTATTTTCTGAGATAACACACATAGACATGTAGGATTGACTATGTGTTTAGTCTGTGGATAAACTGTCGTCTGTTCGAGATTTATTTATTTCTAGAGTGACGTTAAAGTTGATAATTTGGTTGTCTCTGACATTAAAAGAAAACAAAACATAAGCAAGCCGATAGAATGGCGACCAAAATAGCGCGTAAAATTGATTGACGACTCATGTTTAATAATTGGGGATAAAATATTCAGCATGTGAATAAGAAAAATCACATCATGAATTCGAATGCTCTGTCTACAGTGAATATATATCAATATAAGTATATATAAGTATATATCTGAAAAGTAATAGTTAAAGGAATGGAGAGGGAAAATAGAGTGAGATAGAGAGAGAGAGAAAGCTAAAAATATGCACAATGACAGAGAGGATGGGAGGATAAATGATTTGAACGTCTATTTTGTTTTGTAACCACATTACGCTCATTTACATGTGTTCTTGGCACTAAATGAATGAACAGCGTAAGCATATAAATGTAGTTCTCTGCTCACTGATAATAATGTGTATATTACTATTTGTACTTGAACGTATGCCCACGAAAAAAATTGCACTCAGTCAACCCACATACACACAAATTTACATATGTATATGTATATGTGTATATATATATATATATATATATATATATATATATATATATGCATACGCACATCCACACAGAAACATTTGTATATATATTGTTACACCGACCGTTCTAAAACAGGAGAAACTACACCGGTTGTCACTATAAATAGTGCGATTCACCAGAAGACAAAGCACAGTCTTGTAACTGTCGAGCCAACAGCTAGTCCCTTTCTTACTTTGTTAATACACTTGTTAAACCAACCCTCGACTTGACTTCCTTTATTTATTATTTACTGTGGAACAACTTCACAACACATATATATATATATATATATATATATATATATATATAGATAGATAGATATATATATATACACATACATATGTATATATATATGTATATGTATGTATATATATATAAATATCTCTCTCTCTCTCTCTCTCTCTATATATATATATATATATATATAATTGTAGTTTGCTTTGAGCATTGCTGGTAAAAAAAAGTATGCGAGTCTTTATCTAGGATAATAGCAATGCAAAACAAACTGAATGTTTAAAAAGTTTGTGAACAAAAACTAACAATTGAAGACAGTATTCAGGGTAAAAATCAAGGCACACAACAACAAAATACTAAAAGACAACAACAGAGACGAAAAAAGTGGAAAATATAACAAAAATAACACTACAAAGAACAGAAATATACACAATACTAATAGAAATAAACAAAACACTAATAATAACCACCCGAATAGAAACGAAAAAGTTAGCAATGAAGAGAAAAGATGTAACTGCATGAATCGTAAACTTTGACCACTACAAAATAAATGCCTAACTAAAAGTGTTGTATACCAAGCAACGATATTTGCCAACGAAAGACCAAATAACGAGAAATACTACGTGGGTATGCCATCCCTAGACTTTAAGACCAGATACTAAGATCCCCGCAACCTATTAAACTCTAGAAATGAAATAGCAAACAGCTGTTTACACAGAAATAAATTTACCTTAGGATGATATATAATAAATAAAAATTAAAAAAATTAAAAAAAATGAAAATAAATAAATAAATAATTAAATAAATGAATAAAAAACTGAAAGAGTTAAAATTTAAAACCTAAAATAGAAATACAAGAAACCACGTGTTAAAATAAATTCGCCCACTGTATGATACAACAAAACAAACAGGATATAGGAACATCCATTGTTAACCAGCAATAGGATAGGTATAGGAGCGTCACCAACAAAGCGTTTGTTCACGGGAAGCCCAACGATTGGCTGAGGGAACAACAAAGAATCTGATTGGTTAACTAGCAAGCCATGTATATAAAAAACCTGACAAAAATTACTCCATGCCTGACGACCCCCCCCCCCCGGGGATGAAACACGGGAGCCTCTGTGTAGCTTGATTACCATATATATTTTCATTGCTTACTACCTAGCTCTACTTATGTATCGAGCACTGTTGAAGTAAATACTGAAAACTGATACATAAACAATTATATCTCCTTATAATATTTTATGTGGATACATGAAGTACTAATATATATATATATATATATATATATATATATATATATATATATATATATATATATATATATATGTACAGGAGTCTCGGGTTGATCTGCCACCATACATGCAGCATGGCAGGCCCATCGCTGTATGGATAAGCCATGATGTCAATGAACATGCCCTCAGCTATGGGTAAATAGTACGAATGCATTGTGGTTATTCGTTGTTCGATAAAATCTAATGGAGTAAACCCCAACAGAAAATCTGCAGTGTTCTGTAATAGTCTATAGATGCATCAAGTGTGGTGCGCTGTGTATTCTGTGCTCGTCACCTTCCTCTTCCAGTCGCCACCACTGATTAGTCCAGGCGAAAAGTTTTCCCTGCCAGTACATAGGCTCTCTATAGGCAAGCTCCATGCAGTGATTCCCGTGGCGACACAAGTCAGTTGAGTACCTTGCGAATTCAAGCAGAACTACAGGAGACACAGAGGTGGACTTCCACTAGACATGCGGCATGCTAGGCATATCGCTGTATGGACAAGCCCTGATGTCAATGAACAGACCCCAATCTTGGGTAAATAGTACCACTGCCTTGTGTATATTAATTGGTTCGATAATCTGGAGTGTAGCCCAACATGCAGGCAAACGCTGTACTTAGCTTTTCTCTGGCACACTACAGTCAACGTGGTGCCGGACGTACTGGTTCTTCCATTCCTTTGGGCAACATCAGCAAGACCGATAGGGGGATTTTCACGATTGGAAAACTCAGTCTCTCTATAGATCTGCCATGGCCAGCTCCCTGGATAGCAAACTACAGATATGCATCTGTATAGGACTAAACAGGGAAGCGACAGTTACCGTTTATAAGCCTACAACTCAATTGGCGTACAGCTGGGAGCCAGGGGGTCAGTCCTGACGGCGGGAGATGTTATTAAACCTCATTGGACAGCTACCACCCGCCATAAAGCTGAGAAGCCCTCAGACAGTAAGGTGCTATCCCGCCACTAGCCAACTGCTTTACTGGGTGCGTAAGGCATAGGATCATTTTAACAAGTGGTCAGCAAACATTGCACCAAACAAAATCAAAAGAAGTACAAAGAAACCAGCACTTAGGTTAGGGTGTTGGAATGTCCGTAATATGATGACTGGCCTATCTACTGATATACTTCAATATCTCGGGTGTCTAAAAAACTGCTATCATCAACAACGAGCTACTGAGACTAAGCGTAGACATTGCTGCACTACAAAAAACTCGCTTAGCAGACTCCGGATGCCTAAAAAATCAGACTATACTTCTTCTGGCAAGGGAAGAGGGGAAAAGAAATTTCGCGAACACGGTGTTGTTTCGTAGTCAGAAACTCACTGCTTCAAAATATACAACTCTGTGACCCAGCCAGTAAAAGCCTAATTTCACTACGTTTGAACCCCACTTATGGAGTAATTAATGTATTGTTTGTGTACGCCCCAACACTCGAGGCACTTGACGACACAAAGGAGCACTTCTACATTCAGCTGGATGACACCATCAAATCATTTTCACAGAATTAAGACTTGATTATACTTGGGGAATTTAATGCGCGTGTAAGTGGTGACAACGATGCATGTCTAAGCTGCTTCGGTAACTTTGGAGTAGTAAATGCAATGATAATAGTCAGCGATTACTAGAACTGTGTTTCTTGCATGACATCTGTATTACCGATACATTCTATGGTGTCAGGCCGCATCACATGGTGTCTTGGAAACATCCCAGGTCAATGCACTAGCACCAGTTTTATCTCATCATTACAAAACGACGGTACCTAAAACATTTCCTGATGTCTAGAGCCTACCATACTGATGATTGTGATACGGATCATTGCTTAGTATGTAGTAAGGTTAAACTTCAGCCCCCAAAATGGAGTGTATTGCTCGTATAGACGTTAGCAAGACTCAACACCCAGACAGCATGGCGGAATTCAGCGTGATGTTTTCCTCCACTATCAAAAAGATCAGAGTCGCCATGCATCTAAACAGTAGGGAAACACTTAAGAACGACACCCACACTGCAGCTTTCAAAGCTTTTGTGAGGAGGACAAATTGTAAACGCAATGACTGGTATGATGTGAATTCTGCTACCATCGAAACGTTTATCTTTGCTTTCATACAAATCCACCCCATCCCTACACCGCTTGCTACACTGATGTATTCGAGAGGTGCAGTCCAAAAGGCTGTCAGAGAACCTTCGAACAACTACTGGACGGACCTCTCCAGGACCATTCAGCGGGCGGCTGATACAGGCATCATCAAAAACATGTATCACGGGATCAGGAGAGCTACTGGTCCCACAATCAACAGAATTGCCCCACTGAAGTCCAAGTCGGGTGCACCCATACTGGACAAAGTCAAACAGCTGGAAAGATGGGTAGAACACTACTCCGAGCTTTACTTCAGGGACAACGTGATACATCAATATACCCTGGATGCCATTGATCGTCTCCCCATAATGCATGAGCTCGACGAGCAGCCTTCCATAGAAGAAGTATCTAGGGCAATAGATAGACTGCCATCTGGAAAACCCATAGGAAGGACTATATTCCAGCAGAGGTCTTAAAAAGTAAACTAGCTAGCCTGTTTTAACCCCTTCATTACCTTTTGATACAGTGCTGGAGAGAAGGCTAAGTGCCTCAGTACATGAGAGACGTAAACATCATCATACTCTACAAACACAAAGGGGCTGCAGTGACTGCAACAGCTACAGTGGTATCTCACTATTGAGCTTCGTTGACAAGCTATTCGCACGCATAGTACTACTGCGATAGCAAGTTACTGCCTATTGAATTTACCCGGAATCTCAATGCGGCTTTTGTTCAGACAGATCAACTATCGATATGATATTCTTCCTACGCCAGCTGCAAGATAAGTGCAGGGAGCAACACCAGCATCTGTATCTCGTCTTTATAGATCTGACCATGGCGTTCGATCTCGTTAGCAGAGACGGTCTATTAAAGATCCTCCCACGAATCGGATGCCCACCAAAACTCCTCAGCATCATAAGATTCTTTCACGATAGTATGATGAGCACTGTACAGTTTAACAGCGACATGTCTGCTGGGTGTGGTGTGAAGAGAGTGTGAAACAAGGCTGTGTGTTGACCTCGATACTCTTCGGCATCTTCTTCCCCCTACTACTGAAGCATGCTTTCAAAAACACAGCGGATTGTATCAACCTTCATTCCAGATCTGACGGTAGTCTCTTCAACATGGCCAGGCTCCGCTCCAGTACTAAAATTAGGTCAGTCCAGATCAGGGACATGCTGTTTGCCGATGATGCAGCCATAGCTGAACGACAGGTTTGCGTAAGAAGAGTATCAATGGATTTTAGATTATGTTCATGATACTAGTAAAAGCCGTGCCCCATTGAGTTAACCATTGAACTCGGGTTAGATGTTTTGAATCAAGAGAAAGTGAGATTGCTGAGCAAATTTTAATATTTAAAATATAACAACTAAATCAAATATCAATTTTTTTCTGCTTGTCATGTATCTCCTATTCTCACTTTTCTCGTCTACAGCTACAAGTTAACGTGTATAAATAATTGCAGTGTTTTCTTACCTTTTTATGTGAATAACACACTAGTCATATCTCGAGTGTCATAGTTAGTTTCATTATTGTTGACTGAGACATAGTGACGGAAGCGAACATGATAAACAACGTATAAAATAAGAGAGGTTGTTAGATGACATACATATGCAGATGGTGAGAGTTTTATACAGAATTTAGAAAGAGACGAGCAAATTACTGGTGATTAGAACAACTGAAAATATATTTTTAACAATATATAACTCAATTTCAGATCTAAGTAATATATTAGCGTGTATTCTGTTATTAAAGTATTATGATACTAAGTTTTTTTTTAAATATTGACCCAACATATATCAAAGACAAAAGTCACTCGAGGGTAAGAACTAATGAGACGGGATATTGTATGGCGAAGAATGAAGAATACTATGTGATTACAATCTGTGATCAATACTATGAACTGCGTTTAGTTACTTAAGGGCAGTTTATGGAAATATTTTGTTGGCATTGGACTTGAAGACCAATTAGTTGTAATGATCAGGGGTGTAGTGCCGTTGTGATGTGTTCCATAATCAGGAAGCTCTTGAAAAGAACTATCACCATGGAAATTCTGCCTTGTGCTAGGCACATGGAGGAGGAAATGGCAGTATTTTTCTTTGTAGAAGAAGACGAGATCTTGCTGTAAATAACTTACAAGAAAGAACTAAATATTAAATCTCAGTTGAACACCTTCCATGAAAATAAAATTGAAAGAGACAAGCAACTTCTCTTTTCTGAGAAATGTTTTTAAAGGAAGAGAAGAGATCACTACACTCCAAACATCACCCACATCTCAAGACAGGAAACATGGTATGTGCCGCATCTACCCAGATCTGGCAGCAGTATTCCATCTCATATCTGACTATTTAATAGATATGTTATTTGCATTAGGAGTCAGCTAATATATATATATATATATATATATATATATATATATATATATATATATATATATATTTTATGTAATAAAACGTTGATTCACTCAATTCTAGTATGATGATCGATCGATCGATATATATATATATATATATATATATATTTATTTATATAGATAGATAGATAGATAGATAGATAGATAGATAGATAGATAGATAATAGTACATTTTCATGATCGCTAGCACATTTCTTCAAAAACAGGTTGAAGATTGGCTTTCTACCTAATTTAGTAAAGCCAGACTATCTAATAATGAATCTAAGCGGCCATGTGTACACTGAATCTTCTGGGTAGCAATTTACATATTTCATCAAAATAAATGACGGTGTTTGCCACTAATAAAACTTGATTATGATCTGGTAATATTCAACCGAAGAATGATATGTTCTCATAACTTTTACTGCTGCTGTGAATGGCGATTCACTATTCCCCATTTATCTTCTCATTTCAAGGCCTTGTCCAGTTGCATGAATTACGATTGTCTCGTTGGTTACAAGCCGTAAATTATG
>OY744523.1:23019690-23084690 GCA_963556195.1 Sepiola atlantica | reverse complement strand
GAGTTGTTCAGTGTAACCACTGCTATCTAGAGCTCTATTATATAAGTGTTTATTTGTTTTAGAGATTTTCTTGTTTGCCGATGGTTTATGAATTCTAGTGTTAATCGTTTTAGGTATTTGTTTAATTATGCAATTCGGGTGGTTGGATCTAATATTAATATAAAATGGTGTGTGGTTATCTTTGTTGAAGGGTTTGTATATCCCAGGGTAATATCTAGATAATTTACTTCCCTACATTTTGGGGTTATATCTATTTTTAGTCCTAGGTATTTGAAAGCTCTTATTAGTTTTTTGTGTATTTTAGATACCAGGGGGCCGTTACTATTAGGGATAACAATTAGTCTATAATCCCTGTATAACTCCACTAAGTTAGGCTCTATAATTCTACTAATTGTATGAATTATAAAAATAGCCACCAGATCGACAATCTGCCATCAGGACATCAAAGCTGTTATTGTTCAGTTTAATACATGTTTCCTGATTATTTACAAGGATGGATCTGCGACAAGCCATAATCAATCTTACCTGTTCATCGGATATATCCACGAAGTTCCTAGCATAGTTGATGCTGTTGGTAACTAACTCCTTGGAAATAGAAGAGTAAAAATTCATGTCGAATTGGATAAATGAGGCATTCCTCTTGTTTTCAATTATATTAAAACATGTAATGGTATTAGATGACTCTCTCCAAAGATTACATTGTGTAGCTTACAGAGTCACATTTATTATGTTCCTGAGAATCTCCCTTGATATATGGCCAAGTTCAGATTTAGTGGAGTTAATTAGTCTAGCTTGCTTTTTAATATGGAAATTATTGATGAAGATATATGCATTCTTCTTATCTATTTTCCCCACTCTATCCTCAATGTTTAGTTTGGACGTGAATCCCTTAGTTTCTTCATTTATTATATCTTCTGTGCCATGAGTATCCTTTCTGTAATTATTCGCGATTTGATCCAGAATAGTCTTCTCATATTCTGATGGGCATAACTTATAAATATTTGCTGATTTATCAGCCTGGACCAAGCCCTTGTTAGACTTCTTAATCTCCGCAATGTCTTTCTTCAGTATGGACTGAGATTCGTTTGTATACTTTCTAAATTTAATCCTCTTGACTTAATCAAACATATACATTTGTGAAGTTATTTCTGGTCGCTGTGGTACATGTATCGGTGTTCTTCTTGTGGTCTTGTTTTTTTCCATGTGATTGGTTAACGTTCCTTGCTTATGCGAGTTAGTTTCCGCTTCGAGGACTTTCCTTAAGATTGCAGCTGGTATCATCATTGCTGTCTTTTGTATGGTTTCAGTGATCCCTTTGATTCCAATGTATCCCTTTTTATATCGAGTCAGATGTCTGCTCTTCCATCGTTTCATGTTATCTTTTATCCTCTTTACAGTTATAGCTTCTTTTCGAAGTTTGGTGATCTGGCTTTCCAGTCTGATTTCCCATTCAATGTTTGTCGGTGTATTCTTTTGGGCAGTCGTTTTTTCTCTTTTTAATTTCATACTTATTGTTTCGCCCCCGTATATATATATATATATATATATATATATATATATATATATATATATATATATATATATATATAAATTGTTCATGTATGTGATAGTATATTTTGAGATGTACGCGAGGAGTCTGTTTACCTTTTCTGTTTCTAATTTTTATTTCTTCAAATCTTCATTCCTTAGGGATGTCATTTTTAGTTATGAACCGTTTGATGTTTTCCACTTCTCTTGCTTCTTTTACGGTGAGTACTATGATATTGTAATATTCAAACAATTTTATTGTTTATGTTTTTCTAGTTTTCTACGTGTGGGGTTTCGACAAGTGGTGTTTCTTGATCTGTTACGTCATATATATTTTGTTTGATTTCCTTTAATTCCCTTCGATAATTACCCTCTCTTGAAGATCAATCTAGCTTGATCTGCTATTCTTTATTCCGTTGTATGGTGGTCAGTAGAGATGTTCCATAGATTTTTCATTCGTTTCCGATAGTCTTTTATTTGTGGGGTGGCGACTTCTCTAGTAGCATTCTTTTACCAGCCTATTCTCTTTTGTGGTCAATTTCTTCCTATGGTTTTTAATTTGTTATTTTCATTCCTGCGTTCTTGTATTTGGTATATATCCTTGTCATAGCAATAATTAGAGAGGTTACTTACCTACCTTCGGGTTTTTGATCTTATTCTTGAATTTAAAAAGTCAACACTCGCGAGATGCGGACTGGTCCCTTCATGCTAATCAGTGAGGGAAGACCTGTCCATCATGGCACTCACATCTTTGAGAGAAATACCGAGTTAGCTTATTAAGGCATGGGAGATTATTCAGTTAATTATAATAAATAATATGGTAGTTTTCCAGACGTAATCAAATCCCTGGTACTGGTACAGCTTTTGCACGATACAAAAGCGACCTTCGCTGACGCAGTAATACGTAAACAGCCGGACAAATTCGAAGCTAAACGAATCGGGGTGAACATCAAAATGTGCCTGCTTTTAAAAAGGAGCAAATGAAAGAAATAACATAATAATATGTTTTTATAAAAATGTATTTATTATTCGATGAAGAAAATCAATGAAATATTTTTACGGCAAAGTATAAAGTAATTTTTTTTCACTAAATTGTGTAAGTTTTATGAATAAAGAACATATTGTAAATAACATGATCAATGAAAGAACGTACCATGCCTTCCCAAAATGTTACATTTTAAATATATGGTCAGAAAAAAAACACTGATCTTTGCAATTTCAAAATATTTTCAAAATGTACCAAAAAGCAAACAGATATTATTATTTTTATTAGAAATTTCATTTTATTTTAGTCAAATAATTAACATTTGCTATATTCCAGCCACTAATACACTGTAAGCATTTTATTTTTTATTGTCATGTCCATCTACAAAGTATACATTGGTTAACTACGAAATACCTGCAGTTTAGGTTTTTATATAGTTGCCATACAGTTGCAGATATGTTTCATTTCTAACATAGATTTATATTGGAGCAAATATGTGTAATTCGATTTAAATGTAATATTGACAGAACTGCTATTATGTTGAATAAGCTTAATTTTGTTGGCATTCTGCAACAAATATCACATTCTAATTCATGGCAACAACGCATATAGAACAATTACGTTCATCAGGAAAACCTTTGTATTTAAGGACCACTGTATTAATTTAATGGATACAAACTAAATTTCATTATTTCGTAGACTTCCTGATTATTACATTCCCTACAGAGGCAGAATACGACACCCGTAACAATTACATGTGTAGATTGACAATGATAATTTTACAACGTAAATGACTGATATGCTGATGGAGGATAATTATTCGATATGATATAAGTATCGTCTTGATATCACCTGTATAATTATCACTATCGAAAAAGAAGCCCCTTGTGTTGTCATCCGATGCCAACCCATAATAACATTTTTCTAACGAGAAGCGATCATATACCTTTATGTTCTCCAAATCCAAAACGTTTATTGTTTTCACGGTTTGCTGGGATATTAGGAGACATTCGCTTCGCAGAATATAGGAGCCAAATGGTTCAAAGTAAAAATAGAGGTAAAGACTCTCCAGTTGCAGTTCGGGGTTTTGTGTTGAATGATTGTCACTTTCACCTGACCCCTTATCCTGTGATAAATAACTTTAAAAAGATGTATTTACTGATAAGCGGACAAAACAAATGCTGTTAATATCCGGCCGGGTGTGTCAGAAATGCCACCTTGCAGGAATAAAAAGTACTTCACACTAACACGCATTTGGTCAAGAGAAACAAGATACGGTTGATTGTTGGGAATAAAATAATGGTTAATTGATTTAAAACCACCACCAATGTTTATGCTATCCAAAAACGGTAACTACAGACGGAATTACCCCATCGCTACATTAACAATGAAGGCGAAATACCAGAATGAACGTTTACAGGTGGATGCGTGGATATCACAAATTATTATATAAACTAACCCCAAATTGAGATCAACAGTCGACTGATGATCAGGTCCGAGAAAACTACTTCTTCAATTTCTGTACGCATTTCCTCCCCGGTCACCAATCGCCCACCGTCACCGATAATAAAGACCTACCATTATATTTTTATACATCAATGTTGTTCGTCATTCTTTTAAGAACAGCAGAAAAAAACTACAATACAGTACGCAAATAACTAGCTGTTTTACCTTATTTGAGAGTATATTTTAAAAAGTTTGTGTGATTGTGTGATAGTGTTTATGTGAAACGTAAACGTCTTTTACGTATATATTCACTTAGGGTTTAACTATTTCTTTAGACGGTAAACCTAAGATATTATTCTACATACTGTGAAACCACATGTATTGTTTGGCATTTCTTATCTTTAATACAAAAAAAGAAGTAAACATTTTCTCAGTCGTACACAAATTAATTGTGAATGGAAAAATGTAACACTTTTTAATTAATTGTTTTTTTCCTGGTATCATTACTTTCCTGTAATCAGTATGAATTAATTTCAACATTGATTTCATTGTAAGAGGATCATTCGACTTCTAAGCAATTAGTAATACGAATAATTAACGTAAATTTACTAGACTAACTCGACAATCAACTAAATCTCATTCATTCACTGTGGAGGTCCCCAGATGTCGGAGAGCCTTCTACTCAAATAGCTTCTTTCCTCGTACTGCTGGCCTCTGAAACTCCCTCCCTGTCCCCTGTTTCCCCAACAGTACCGACATGCAGACATTTAAAACTAATGTAAACAGACACCTCGCTGCGCAGATCCCAATCTAGGTTGACCGCCCCCTACCTTCTCCCCTTTTCTTTTTCTCAGTAGCCCCTTACGTCTACAGTGGCGGCCTGCCTTGTTTGGGGTGAACTATGTTAAGAAAAAAAGTAAAGAAAGATAATTTTAGCTTCAAATGATTATAATAATGTTTATTTAATTTCATGACACATTCTGATTTACAATTAAAGAATCAAGAATCAAGTCAATCAAATTAATAACAGGTTCAAATAGCTGTACCGACCGGACGTTATCCGGGATCGTATACATTAAAACCTTATTTTAAATATGTATTTGTTCTATAACCACGCTATTCTTGTTAAGTTCAGTATCCAAGCTAAAAGGCAAACAAGAATATGCTAACTCTTAATAAAGAATGATAATTATTACATCAAGCTTTATTTTCTATTCAGGTGTTTTTTAAATGCGCACATATTAGAAAATTGCGGAGTCAGATAAAGTATTCCTTGACTAATTTCTAGCGAAGTGCGTAGTTTATTGCTACTATAATACGACAACAATAACAAATAAAAAATGGGTAGTCAGAATCAAAGTTTGATTTGTTAGTTTAAATGCTACTTAGGCCCAACTTTGTTAATCCGGTCAACATTATTTTATATATTAGATAGGATTACTTGAAAATAAACATGGCATTGGCCATTATCAAATACTCAAAACTTCTCGATTATATATGTTTATCACTTTATATTACATTCTATTAGCAACATGGTATGAAGTTACTTTTGAATGTCTTAACTGGATTATTTACTGTCCTATAACGAATGAATACACACACTTGTTACCTTCATCAAGGCGGAGGTAATATATTCCGTCGAGTTTGTTTGCGTACAAATTAGCGTTTACATCGCTTGACCAATTGTCGTGAAATTTGGTCAAACTATCGGTCATTGTCTAACTTTGGAATTATTAAATTATGGGATATCTAGGTGAAAGGACAAGGTTATGGTCACGGAAATGATAACAGAATTGGCGATAACGTTGATTTTCTTAATCGGAGAGATTCCTATCTGTGCTGATATTAAAGCCAATGAAGTCTGATCTAACCTCGACCTTTGACCGTTAAATCTTCAGTCATAGTCAAAATTAGACGGAATTTAAACTTCCAATTATTGTAAACATGAGTGTATGAATTTGGTGCTCTTTGATTACAGAAACCGCCATGTAAAATTGAAGCATATATACTTGTGAAGTTATCAACGTTACAATTTCATACTATCGCAAATACGTCAGTAATGTCAAGCTAAACTTCTCCCTTTTACTTACGTTGCAATCTTATGACTTGCTTCTGTTCTTGTTTACATTACTTAATTTCTAGGTTGACTTAATATAGCCTAAGGAATTCCTTTGTATTCTAAATCTACCCACGACGCCTCGGATTACAACTTCCACTATTTATTCCTCTTTGACTTAATAAGCTGTAACTAATCTTTTAAGACATTCTTCTTGCATAACCGAAAATAATACATATATGTACTTCTATATTATCCATGAGGACTATATAGAGATAAAGAGACTCATCATTTTAGTAAGTAATTTACATACATGATTACGGATTGTCCGAACATCCAGTGAAGATTGAATGTCAAAATAAAGTAACTAAGAAACTCTCGCAGAAATATTCAAGGGAAGTAGGGATGTTGTCTCGACATGATTTAAAAAGAGAGAGAGAGAGAGAGAAGAGAGAGAGAGAGATCCATAGGTGTGTTTCAGTTAATTAAACATCACGACAAATAAAATACAATCAAATTGATTTTTTAAACATAACCGAATTCCAGAACTACATATATTTTGTCATGTATTGTTTGTCAGTAAATCAGATAAAAGAAACAGGTTTTAGGTAACACATATTATTTTCCCAAGCTATAGTATAATACTGTAATATCACTCAATATATCACTGGCCTTACTGACAAAACAGCAGGTTTTAGACAAAATTAAATTTTATTAATCACTATAGTCTCCTATGAAGATTAACTGATATTACCGTTTCTCTAACAGTCTGACGCTTTATAGACGGATTCGTGCCTCAAAAGACGCTAAAATTTGTCCGATATTCATTAGAGCTGAATCTCTTACCCTGGGGCAATATTTCGAAGTTTACCAACAGTCAGTAGTCGCTGGAGACAGATCCTGAGAATAGGGTGGCTGAGAAAGAAATTAAAAGCGTAATTCATGTCGTCATGCCATCGTTGCGATTGAATTGTGACACGATGTATTGTCCTGGTAAAGGAGCACTTTTTTCTTCTTCATTTGTGGCCGTTTTTTTTAGGATTTCTCGCTTTGAACGCATGAATAATGCTACATGATATATGCTGTTTTTGGTTTTCCTTTGTGAAGGTATTCAATGAACAAAATACTTTGCGAATCTTAAAATACGGCGGCCGAAACTTTGCGTTTTGATGGTTGCCTCTTCAATCGCTTCGAAACGCTTCCACTTGCTGCTGTCCACTCAGCTGACTACCTATATGCCTCTTGGATTAAGTGGCGGATTCATGTTTTATCTATTGTCTGATATTGCAAACAACGTTCTTAATTGTTAACGCGAGGTTGTTTTTCATCGCATGTGAGAAGACACTGAGCTCAGTTTTAACACAACTATAGATGTGATTACTATGCATGTAAAATGGTGAATACAATTCTTTCTGATGTGTTTAATTTCTTACGCAACATAAGTTTACGATCGGCAAAAAAATGGTTGCGGTCTTTTAAATAATATTTTCCGGTACATCTACCGAATTCGTCCGATTTGAGCGTTCAATATAATGTGTGTCTGTACGACTGCGTTCAAAGTAAGTATGCCACCTTTTTTACATTGTTTTTAAAATGTCCAAGATAAGCTTCACTTAAATAACTGTAATTGGTAAAACAATCCGATTGGGCACTCCTTTTTACACGTGCAATTTGAGGAGTATTACGCTATGAAAAGTATATGGACTTTTGTATATGTGGCCTGACACTTTTTGAGTGATGTGTTAAATATATGCATGAAACGTCTGGTTAGAATACTTTCACTGTTTTCGAAGAATATAGCGGATAAGAATACGAACAAGAAATCAGGAGATTCATTGCATGTATGCTACGAATAAGTGTAGATAAATATGTTCGTCCACTTAAGAGTTTAGCAGTTCTATTTTCAATCTATACTCATTCATATACATATAAATATACTTGATGAACATAGAAAATAGTAAGATAAGCTGGGAATTCATTAAAACAAAAAAAACTACAACATTAAGGACTTATCAGCGGTTCAATTTAATTAATTAGGGTTAACAAGTATGCTCGTGAACCTATGTGATTTGATTGAACTAATTTGTTTCCCACACGTATCTTAGAAAGTAACTTGCATTTCAAAATATTATTACAGCCCGAATCAATATATTATATGATTGACATTCATCTGTAAAAAGTAGTTTACTGTGCCTCGTCTATCCATAGACTGTATTAATTTTACGCAATATTTTCAATAGTCCTGCCCGTAGTTGGTTAATTTCCGAGGAAGTTAACCATTACATACGGATCAATAAAGGAACACCCATTTTAGATGCTAGCCGAAACACTTGGTTCATAAAAATAAGGTACAAAAAATGCATTTGTCCGATGTGATTGAAACAATTAACAGTCGGTACTTTATGTTACCTCTTAGTTGGTCCTCTTTATCCATCGTTAACTTGTGTTTGGTAACGATATCATTACACAATTAGGAAAACACCTGATCAGATGCAACTAACACAGACAATATCTATTTTTAGTATACTACTAAATGTTGTTTTCCCTAAGCCCTTTCTTCAACATACTTTAATAACAGAAATACACGCTAAAATATATCTAAGTTAAGTTATTGTGTTATGTTTACAAACATTCGTTTTAATTGTTCTAAAATTCTTTTTTTTCATGGAAATCGCTCCAGACAAATCATGAAGCCAATTTATGTAAGGAGCTAACAAGATCGAAATATGATTATCGTAAAGACAGGAGATGCTAATTCGCGTTAGTATTCAAAAGACCAAGGCTATGGGGAGGAGAAGAACCGTCAGTAGAAAGAAATCACTGGAATAGGAAGCTGTATTCCAATGAGTTATCCAACCAGCGAATTGATAACGACCATTTTATTTACGAGGCCAACGAGCCGGAAGGAAAGAAGCAGGGAATTTTTTACATAGTTCTAAAGAAAATATTCAATATTAATAACTTATGATTAACTTAACAAGTCACTCATCTCTCTTATCGTTAGCTATATATTACTCTCACCCTCTCACACTATGTTTATCCAACTATTCTTTAAAATGTTTTAATGATGTCAGTGAACATTTAGAACATGACTGAGTTATTTTACGCAGCCTGTCTATCAAAGTTACATACGCATATATGTATATACGATGACTATGTATGTACATTAGATGGATAATACACATAATTTTACTTCTATATACGAAATAATAATAGTTCCGTATAATAAAAATGATAGCGAGATCCCATGGAAATGTCACGGTGCCTTCTACATTAATCAATATAATCTAATCTTAATAATAATGTTTTTTTTTTCAAATAAGAAATGTCTGTTTAAGTCAATATTAGTAAAGCGCAATTACTCGTTCTGTCAAGTAGTTATTTAAATTTATTATACCAATTAATTCTTTTTTAAAACGATAAAACATGTCTGTCTTCTTACTACAAACCCAATGTCTGCAAAAACAAATCAATTAAACAAATGTCACTTTATGAAATGTATTAATCGATGAGACAATAGACTTCGATTTTGGAACAATGTTAACGTACGAACACGAAATGCCTTACAGTACTTTTATATAGATACTAAAACTATAGAAGTAAAAATACTTATTATTTTTATGTATGCAAGAAGAATATCTGAAAACACATGTTGCAATTTGTGAGTTTTCAAAAGAAATCAGTAGAATAAATAGTTGTCGTTGTGACCCAACAGCCCACGGTTTGGTCTGAATGGATAAGCTTCGGGCATTCTGCATTCCACTACCAATTCAAGTTCTTGGGGAATGCAAATTCACATGCGGCCTCTGTCATCATGTGTATCCCAGTTAAATGGGATGGCTTACAGCCCTTAGTATTTCCAAATGTTCACGCATTTTGTACTTGCAACGCTCAAGGTCGCTTAACTTCGGTGTGTCAACGAGATTGTGCCGTATATCTAGATTTAGTATAGGTTAGTTATTATATGAAGCAGTGTTGTTTTACCGAAAACCTGAGTATAAAATAGTAATCATGTGAATGATAAATGATTTAAGTTACTAAAACATGCAAGTTGTGTTTTGTAAGAAATATGCTAGTATAGGCTCTAGTTAGGTGTTTACTACAATTACTGATAAAGAGATTAAGTTTGACATCTTAAAATTAGCAACTGATCACAATCTTCTGTGAATTGACCACCGTACTAATTTTGCTATTGTGCGAACTCATTTAAATTTACACGGCTTTATTCAAATAAACAATAGGTTCCATTAATGAGGCACGAACTAATGCCAATTTCTAATTACTCCCGGAAATAGTTTCGCTTGCCATCTAGAGCTAAACAAATAGCTAAACAAGTTAATTGTTTTGTTAGCTGAATGACCCTATTAGTCATTGTTAACCAGGACGCATGTTTAATAGAATGTTCAATAAAGAATGTGAATATACGTGTCCAGGAAAGAGTTGTCGAAGACTAAAGGAAAAGACATAAGAAAAATAGGAACGGTGGATTGAAAGAGTTTAAACAATTAGGCAAGTGTGACAATTTGAAGGAATGGTTGGTTGCATGTTGTGTTTTAATAAACAGGGACGGATGTTTGTTTCGCATTGTTTGTAGACATTATGATCTAGTGTAAACACCTGCATTCTTTAGAAAGTTAGTTATATGACAGGTGTTTATTGTTGGAAAAACGTTCCGTTAGTTTTTCTATGTTCAGGTATTTTTTATCTGATATCAAGTTTTTGCATACTAAACATGATATTTTATTCTGTTTAGAGTTGCATATGTACATTCCTGATAATGTAAGAGTGTATTGGTCGCGTATAATCGATGTGTAATCACGTGGAGCAATGGCACAGAATGGTGAGTTTCTAAGCAGATTAAATCGGTACGAAAAAGTCACAGTTACTGTTATCTAAACAAAAACACCAAAGAAAAATATAAGCGATTTATACGAATGCGAATTCAGTAGAATAATTCTACTAAATAATGTGTACACTATTACGAAAAAAAATATTGAGATCAACTGCATATGACTCACCGTCAAGTGTATTAAATATAAAACAGTCACATATAATATATTTGTTCCATAAGCCAATTATGTTTTTTCTTTCTTTTTAGTTTATTTTACTAAAGAGAATAAGCCGTTTTATATGTCGGTTCTATCTTAGTTCATCTAATCGGCTTTACATCCGGCTGTTCGATGATTTAAATCCAAGTGTTTATTATCACTTATCAGGTCACACAAGTCTATGTTACATCTTTTATTTAAAAAAAGCTTGAAGTATACGCCTGCTAGTATTGCCAACTTAAATATTTTCAGTTTTGCCTCACTTTTATGTCAGCTTGCGAAAATTAAACTGAAGATAGAATGTTCCTACACCTTATGAATGGAATTTTTATTTCTAATTTTATCTATGCTCATTACGTAATGTTTATTCTGGAAAATGTCTAAAATGTAAGGTTTTAGCTTAAGGGGTCGTAAACACATTGAAATTCAAGGAATCCTTGTTATTTGGCGTGTAATTACTATGGATCAAATTTAATGCAACTCTGAAATATTTGAATTTTAAAATTTGAAGTTGAACCCGTATAAAGCCCACATAAAATCCATTTCAAATACTCAGAGGAAACGGACATTTAAGGAATATGTACCAATCCATGGCTAATACGTATTGTTTAAAAGACTTCCACCTTTATTTAATCGCTTAGCATGAAACAAAATTAAAGTAAGTATAGCCCACATTATGACCCTTACTCCTAGTAGATGTGTTCCAAAATTCATAATGATCAGTTATTTAGCTTAGGAGTCAATTGTGTATACAAATATATAAACACATACCTAACTTCATATAAATAGCAAAATACATGCATAACTATTATTTCAATCGTACAATGGTATTTTGTTTTTATAGTTTAGTAAACAAAACATACCGTATCATATGTGTATTCTATCGTATTTCCTCTAGTTGGCTTTGCCTACATTCCTCTATAGTACCGTTTGTACGATTACTTGAATCCAATTCTTTACCAGCTGTCTACCCCGTCAAACACATTTATATAACATCATATATATAACGTGCATGTTATTAGCCATATCTTTATGACCTGGATATTTTTAAACAGCACTTGTAGAGACAACAATCTGTTTCATGAAACTGATATGCCAAATATTGGTCCATATTCTTAATAAGACGCATTTTATTTTATATCAATTGTATCAATTTGTATATTTAATACGATACACCGTGTTTGTTTTCATGACTATTCTCACAGATAGAGTTTGTCGTTTGCCTATATCAGATTAATAACAGACGTCTTCCGCATAATAAACCGAAACAGGCTAAAAAGATTAAAATGCGACAATAAATATTTTCTATCTATTTTAAGTGAAAGCATATCTATTATCTTCATGATAACGTTATTTCCCTACAGTTTCGAAGTATAAGTAAATTTTTTCGGGTTTTTAATCTTACTCTTGAAATTAAAAAGTCAACACTTGCGAGATGCGGACTGGTCCCTTCATGCTAATCAGTGAGGGAAGACCTGTCCATCATGGCACTCAGATCTTTGAGAGAAATACCGAGTTAGCTTATTAAGGCATGGGAGATTGTTCAGTTAATTATAATAAATAATATGGTAGTTTTCCAGACGTAATCAAATCCCTGGTACTGGTACAGCTTTTGCACGATACAAAACCGACCTTCGCTGACGCAGTAATACGTAAACAGCCGGACAAATTCGAAGCCAAACGAATCGGTGTGGACATCAAAATGTGCCTACTTTTAAACAGGAGCAAATGAAAGAAATAACATAATAATATGTTTTTATTAAAATGTATTTATTATTCGATAAAGAAATCAATGAAATATGTTTACGGCAAAGTATAAAGTAATTTTTTTCACTAAATTGTGTAAGTTTTATGAATAAAGAACATATTGTAAATAACATGATCAATGAAAAAACGTGCCATGCATTCCCAAAATGTTACATTTTAAATATATGGTCAGAAAAAAAACACTGATCTTTGCAATTTCAAAATATTTTCAAAATGTACCAAAAAGCAAACAGATATTATTTTTTTTATTAGAAATTTCATTTTATTTTAGTCAAATAATTAACATTCCCTATATTCCAGCCAATAATACACTGTAAGCATTTTATTTTGTATTTGTCATGTCCATCTACAAAGTATACATTGGTTAACTACGAAATACTTGAAGTTTAGGTTTTTATATAGTTGCCATACAATTGCAGATATGTTTCATTTCTACCATAGATTTATATTGGAGCAAATATGTGTAATTCGATTTAAATGTAATATTGACAGAACTGCTATTATGTTGAATACGCTTATTTTTTTTTGGCATTCTGCAACAAATATCACATTCTAATTCATGGCAACAACGCATATAGAACAATTACGTTCATTAGGAAAACCTTTGTATTTAAGGACCACTGTATCAATTTAATGGATACAAACTAAATTTCATTATTTCGTAGAATTCCTGATTATTACATTCCCTACAGAGGCAGAATACGAAACCCGTAACAATTACATGTGTAGATTGACAATGATAATTTTACAACGTAAATGACTGATATGCTGATGGAGGATAATTATTCGATATGATATAAGTATCGTCTTGATATCACCTGTATAATTATCACTATCGAAAAAAAAGCCCCTTGTGTTGTCATCCGATGCCAAACCATAATAACATTTTTCAAACGAGAAGCGATCATATACCTTTATGTTCTCCAAATCCAAAACGTTTATTGTTTTCACGGTTTGCTGGGATATTAGGAGACATTCGCTTCGCAGAATATAGGAGCCAAATAGTTCAAAGTAAAAATAGAGGTAAAAACTCTCCAGTTGCAGTTCGGGGTTTTGTGTTGAATGATTGTCACTTTCACCTGACCCCTTATCCTGTGATAAATAACTTTAAAAATATGTATTTACTGATAAGCGGACAAAACAAATGCTTTTAATATCCGGCCGGATGTGCCAGAAATGTCACCTTGCAGGAATAAAAAAGTACTTCACACTAACACGCATTTGGTGAAGAGAAACAAGATACGGTTGATTGTTGGGAATAAAATAATTGTTAATTGATTTAAAACCCCCAGCAATGTTTATGCTATCCAAAAAGGGTAACTACAGACGGAATTACCCCATCGCTACATTAACAATGAAGGCGAAATACCAGCATGAACGTTTACAGGTGGATGCGTGGATATCACAAATTATTATATAAACTAACCCCAAATTGAGATCAACAGTCGACTGATGATCAGGTCCGAGAAAACTACTTCTTCAATTTCTGTACGCATTTCTTCCCCGGTCACCCACTCGCCCACCGTCACCGATAATAAAGACCTACCATTATATTTTTATACATCAATGTTGTTCGTCATTCTTTTAAGAACAGCAGAAAAAACTACAATACACTACGCGAATAACTAGCTGTTTTACCTTATTTGAGAGTATATTTAAAAAAGTTTGTGTGATTGTGTGATAGTGTTTATGTGAAACGTAAACGTCTTTTACGTATATATTCACTTAGCGTTTCACTATTTCTTTAGACGGTAAACCTAAGATATTATTCTACATACTGTGAAACCACATGTATTGTTTGACATTTCTTATCTTTAATACAAAAAAAGAAGTAAACACTTTCTCAGTCGTACACAAATTAATTGTGAATGGAAAAATGTAACACTTTTTTAATTAATTGTTTTTTTCCTGGTATCATTACTTTCCTGTAATCAGTATGAATTAATTTCAACATTGATTTCATTGTAAGAGGATCATTCGACTTCTAAGCAATTAGTAATACGAATAATTAACGTAAATTCACTAGACTAGCTCAACAATCAACTAAATCTCATTCATTCACTGTGGAGGTCCCCAGATGTCGGAGAGCCTTCTACTCAAATAGCTTCTTTCCTCGTACTGCTGACCTCTGGAACTCCCTCCATGTCCCCTGTTTCCCCAACAGTACAGACGTGCAGAAATTTAAAACTAATGTAAACAGACACCTCGTTGCGCAGATCCCAATCTAGGTTGACCGCCCCCTACTTTCGCCCCTTTTCTTTTTCTCAGTAGCCCCTTACGTCTACAGTGGCGGCCTGCCTTGTTTGGGGTGAACTATGTTAAGAAAAAAAGTAAAGAAAGATTATTTTAGCTTCAAATGATTATAATAATTTTTATTTAATTTCATGACACATTCTGATTTACAATTAAAGAATCAAGAATCAAGTCAATCAAATTAATAACAGGTTCAAATAGCTGTACCAATCGGACGTTATCCGGGATCGTATACATTAAAACCTTATTTAAAATATGTATTTGTTCTATAACCACGCTATTCTTGTTAAGTTCAGTATTCAAGCTAAAAAGCAAACAAGAATATGCTAACTCTTAATAAAGACTGATAATTATTACCTTAAACTATATTTTCTATTCAGTTTTTTTTAATGCGCCCATATTAGAAAATTGCGGAGTCATATAAAGTATTCCTAGACTTATTTCTAGCGAAGTGCGTAGTTTATTGATACTATAATGCGACAACAATAACAAATAAAAAAAATGGGTAGTCAGAATCACAGTTTTATTCGTTAGTGTAAATGCTATTTAGGTCCAACTTTGTTAATCCGGTCAACATAATTTTATGTATTAGATAGGATTACTTGAAAATAAACATGGCATTGGCCATAATCAAATACCCAAAACTTCTCGATTATATATGTTTATCACTTTATATTACATTCTATTAGCAACATGGTATTAAGGTACTTTTGAATGTCTGAACTGAATTATTTACTGTCCTATAACAAATAAATAAACACACTTAATTACCTTCATGAAAATAGAGGTAAAATATTCCGTCGAGTTTGTTTGTGTACAGATTAGCGTTTACATCGCTTGAACAATCGTCCTGAAATTTGGTCAAAATATCGGTCATTGTCTAACTTTGAAATTATTTAATTATGGGATATCTAGGTCAAAGGACAAGGTTATGGTCACGGAAAAAAATAACACAATTGCGATAACGTTGACTTTCTTAATCGGAGAGATTCACAACTTGGCTAATATTAAAGCCAATTAAGTCCCACATCTGATCTAACCTCGATCTTTGGCCGTTAAATCGTCAGTCATAGCCAAATTTAGACGGAATTTAAACTTCCAATTATTGTAAACATGAGTGTATGAATTTGGTGCTCTTTGATAACAGAAACCGCCATGTAAAATTGAAGCATATATACTTGTGAAGTTATTAACGTTACAATTACATACTATCGCAAATACGTCAGTAATGTCAAGCTAAACTTCTCTCTTTTACTTACGTTGCAATCTTATGACTTGCTTCTTTTCTTATTTACATTACTTAATTTCTAGGTTAACTTAATATAGCCTAAGGAATTCCTTTGTATTCTAAATTTACCCACGACGCTTTGGATTACAACTACCACTATTTATTCCTCTTTGACTTAATAAGCGTTAACTAATCTTTTAAGACATTCTTTTTGCATAACCGAAAATAATACATATATGTACTTCTATATTATCCATGAGGATTATATAGAGATAAAGAGACTCATCATTTTAGTGAGTAATTTACATACATGATTACGGATTGTCCGAACATCCAGTGAAGATTGAATGTCAAAATAAAGTAACTAAAAAGAAACTCCCGCAGAAATATTCAAGGGAAGTAGGGATGTTGGCTCGACATAATTTAAAGAGAGAGAGAGAGAAAAGAGAGAGAGAGAGAGATCCATAGGTGTGTTTCAGTTAATTAAACATCACGACAAATAGAATACAATCAAATTGATTTTTTAAACATAACCGAATTCCAGCACTACATATATTTTGTCAAGTATTTTGTGTCAGTAAATTATATAAAAAACGGGTTTTAGATAACACATATTATTTTCTCAAGCTATAGTATAATAATGTAATATCACTCAATATATAACTGGCCTTACTGACAAAACAGCAGGTTTTAGACAAAATTACATTTTATTAATCAATATAGTCTCCTATGAAGATTAACTGATATTACCGTTTCTCTAACAGTCTGACGCTTTATAACAGGATTCCTGCCTCAAAAGACGCTAAAATGTGTCCGATATTCATTAGAGCCGAATCTCTTACCCTGGAGCAATATTTTGAGGTCTACAAACAGTAAGTGGTGGCTAGAGACAGATCCTGAGAATAGGGTGGCTGAGAAAGAAATTCAAAGCGTAATTCATGTCGTCATGCCATCGTTGCGATTGAATTGTGACACGATGTATTGTCCTGGTAAAGGAGCACTTTTTTCTTCTTCATTTGTGGCCGTTTTTTAAGGATTTCTCGCTTTGAACGCATGAATGATGCTACATGATATATGCTGTTTATGGTTTTCCTTTGTGAAGGTATTCAATGAACAAAATACTTTGCGAATCTTAAAATACGGCGGCCGAAACTTTGCGTTTTGATGGTTTCATCTTCAATCGCTTCGAAACGCTTCCACTTGCTGCTGTCCACTCAGCTGACTACCTACATGCCTCTTGGATTAAGTGGTGGATTCCTGTTTTGATCTAATGGCTGATATTGCAAACAACGTTCTTAATTGTTAACGCGTTGTTGTTTTTCATCGCATGTGAGAAAACACTGAGCTCACTTTGAACACAACTAGACATGTGATTACTATGCATGTAAAATGGTGAATACAATTCTTTCTGATGTGTTTAATTTCTTACGCAACATCAGTTTACGATCGGCCAAAAAGTGTTTGCGGTCTTTTAAAAAATATTTTCCGGTACATCTACTGAATTCGTCCGATTTGAGCGTTCAATATAATGTGTGTCTGTACGACTGCGTTCAAGGTAAGAATGCAACCTCTTTTACATTGTTTTTAAAATGTCCAAGATAAGCTTCACTTAAATAACTGTAATTGGTAAGACAATCCGATTGGTCACTCCTTTTTACACGTGTAATTTGAGGAGTATTACGCTATGAAAAGTATATGGACTTATGTATTAGTGGCCTGACACTTTTTGAGTGATGTGTTAAATATATGCATGAAACGTCTGGTTAGAATACTTTCACTGTTTTCGAAGAATATAGCGGATAAGAATACGAGCAAGAAATCAGGAGATTCATTGCATGCATGCTACGAATAAGTGTAGATAAATATGTTCGTCCACTTAAGAGTTTAGCAGATCTATTTTCAATCTATACTCATCCATATACATATAAATATACTTGATGAACATAGAAAATAGTAAGATAAGCTGGGAATTCATTAAAACCAAAAACTACAACATTAAGGACTTATCAGCGGTTCTATTTAATTAATTAGGGTTAACAAGTATGCTCGTGAACCCAGGTGATTTGATTGAACTAATTTGTTTCCCACACGTATCTTAGAAAGTAACTTGCATTTCTAAAATGATATTACAGCCCGAATCAATATATTATATGATTGACATTCATCTGTAAAAAGTAGTTTACTGTGCCTCGTCTATCCATAGACTGTATTATTTTTACGCAATATTCTCAATAGTCCTGTCCGTTGTCGTTAATTCCCGAAGAAGTTAACCATTACACGCGGATCAATAAAGGAACACCCATTTTAGATGCTAGCCGAAACACTTTGTTCATAAAAATAAGGTACAACAAATGAATTTGTCCGATGTGATTGAAACAATTAACAGCCGGTACTTTATGTTACCTCTTAGTTGGTCCTCTTTATCCATCGTTAACTTGTGTTAGCTTACGATATCATTACAAAATTATGAAAACACCTGATCAGATGAAGCTAACATTGAAACTATCTATTTTTAGTATACTACTAAATGTTGGTTTCCCTAAGCCCTTTCCTCAACATACTTTAATAACAGAAATACACGCTAAAATATATCTAAGTTAAGTTATTGTGTTATGTTTACAAACATGCGTTTTAATTTTTCTAAAATTCTTTTTTTTCATGGAAATCGCTCCAGACAAATCATGAAGCCAATTTATGTAAGGAGCTAACAATATCGAAATATGAGTATCGTAAAGACAGGAGATGCTAATTCGCGTTAGTCTTGAAAAGACCAAGGCTATGGGAAGGAGAAGAACCGTCAGCAGAAAGAAACTACTGGAATTCCAATGAGTTATCCAACCAGCGAATTGATAACGACCATTTTATTAACGAGCCAAACGAGCTGGAAGAAAAGGGAATTGTTGACATAGTTCTAAAGAAAATATTCCATAATGATAACTTATGATTAACTGAACAAGTCACTCATCTCTCTTATCGTTAGCTATATATTACTCTCACCCTCTCACACTATGTTTATCCAACTATTCTTTAAAACGGTTTAATGATCTCAGTGAGTATTTAGAACATGACTGAGTTCTTTTACTCAGCCTGTCTATCACAGTTACATAGGCATGTATGTATATACCATTACTATATATGTAAATTAGATGGCAAAATACACATAATTGTACTTCTATATACGAAATAATAATAGTTCCGTATAATAAAAATGATAGCGAGATCCCATGAAAATGTCACGGTGCTTTCTACATCATTCAATATAATCTAATCTTAATAATAATGTTTTTTTTTTCAAATAAAAAATGTCTGTTTAAGTCAATATTAGTAAAGCGCAATTACTCGTTTGTCAAGTAGTATTTTTAAATTTATTATACCAATCAATTCTTTTTTAAAACAATAAAAAATGTATGTCTTCTCACTACAAACACAATGTCTGCAAAAACAAATCAATAAAACAAATGTCACTTTATGAAATGTATTAATCGATGAGACAATAGAATTCGATTTTGGAACAATGTTAACGTACGAACACGAAATGCCTTACAGTACTTTTATATAGATAATAAAACTATACAAGTAAAAATACTTATTATTTTTATGTATGCAAGAAGAATATCTGAAAACACATGTTGCAATTTGTGAGTTTTCAAAAGAAATCAAAGTAGAATAAATAGTTGTCGTTGTGATCCAACAGACCACGGTTTGGTCTGAATGGATAAGCTTCGGGCATTCTGCCTTCCACTACCAATTTAAGTTCATGGGGAATGCAAATTCACATACGGCCCCTGTCATCATGTATATCCTAGTTAAATGGGATGGCTTACAGCCCTTAGTATTTCGAAATGTTCACCCATTTTGTACTTGCAACGCTCAAGGTCGCTTAACTTCGGTGTGTCAACGAGATTGTGCCGTATATCTAGATTTAGAATAGGTTAGTTATTATATGAAGCAGTGTTGTTTTACCGAAAACCTGAGTATACAATAGTAATCATGTGAATAACAAAGTGATTTTAGTTACTAAAACATGCAAGTTGTGTTTTGTAAGAAATATGCTAGTATATGCTCTAGTAAGGTGTTTACTACAATTACTGATAAAGAGATTAAGTTTGACATCTTAAAATTATCAACTGATCACAATCTTCTGTGAATTGACCACCGTACTAATTTTGCTATTGTGCGAACTCATTTAAATTTACACGGCTTTATTCAAATAAACAATAGGTTCCATTAATGAGGCACGAACTAATGCCAATTTCTAATTACTCCCGGAAATAGTTTCGCTTGCCATCTAGAGCTAAACAAATAGTTAAACAAGTTAATTGTTTTGTTAGCTGAATGACCCTATTAGTCATTGTTAACCAGGACGCATGTTTAATAGAATGTTCAATAAAGAATGTGAATATACGTGTCCAGGAAAGAGTTGTCGAAGACTAAAGGAAAAGACATAAGAAAAATAGGAACGGTGGATTGAAAGAGTTTAAACAATTAGGCAAGTGTGACAATTTGAAGGAATGGTTGGTCGCATGTTGTGTTTTAATAAACAGGAACGGATGTTTGTTTCGCATTGTTTGTAGACATTATGATCTAGTGTAAACACCTGCATTCTTTAGAAAGTTAGTTATATGACAGGTGTTTATTGTTGGAAACACGTTCTGTTAGGTTTTCTATGTTCAGGTATTTTTTTTATCTGATATCAAGTTTTTGCATACTAAAATTGATATGTTATTCTGTTTAGAGTTGCATATGTACATTCCTGATAATGTAAGAGTGTATTCGTCGCGTATAATCGATGTGTAATCACGTGGAGCAATGGCACAGAATGGTGAGTTTCTAAGCAGATTAAATCGGTACGGAAAAGTCACAGTTACTGTTATCTAAACAAAAACACCAAAGAAAAATATAAGCGATTTATACGAATGCGAATTCAGTAGAATACGTCTACTAAATAATGTGTACACTATTACGAAAAAAAATATTGAGATCAACTGCATATGACTCACCGTCAAGTGTATTAAATATAAAACAGTCACATATAATATATTTGTTCCATAAGCCAATTATGTTTTTTTTTTCTTTTTAGTTTATTTTAGTAAAGAGAATAAGCCGTTTTATATGTCGGTTCTATCTTAGTTCATCTAATCGGCTTTACATCCGGCTGTTCGATGATTTAAATCCAAGTGTTTATTATCACTTATCGGGCCACACAAGTTTATGTTACATCTTTTATTTTAAAAAAGCTAGACGTATACGCCTGCTAGTATTGCCAAATTAAATATTTTCAGTTTTGCCTCACTTTTATGCCCGCTTGCGAAAATTAAAGTGAAGATAGAATGTTACTACACCTTATGAATGGAATCTTTATTTCTAATTTTATCTATGCTCATTACATAGTTTAAATGCGATTTTCTCCAGATTAAAGAGGGCTCTATTTATACCTTTTTGACTTCCTTCTTAATGGGAGGAAACGCAAATGGTATTTAAGACGTTTCCATCAGAAAATCGAAATGAATTGTTAAAATGTAGATAGCTGCTTTTTTCTGGTGTGTTAAGGACGTAATTAATTTTTGTGCTGTCAGCATTGTTGGGTTTTCCTTTTACTTCATATATGTGATGCCGCTTTCTTTTATAAACGATTACATATGAATTGTTGTTTCTGTAATTAATTGTAGACTAATAGGCAAACTGAGAATGTATTTACTATCTTATAGTCTGTGCATAGTTGTTGTTGTTCTTGATTTGAGGTGATAAGTTCTAAGTGAAATTCGCAGCATTCAGCTATGGGATACTACAATTTCATCGTTCCATTTGGCGCTGATCTATTAGTAAGGAATAACGCATGGTATTTTTCTAATATTTGCTTCTTCTCAATTTATTTTAAATAATGCTTGTTTGATAGTATCCACAAACCTTTTAGGTTACACACTTAACTGTATGTAGTAGCGTGGTGACCGGATACGTATAATACCACATAAACCGCTGAAGTGGCAATAAAACGCGGATGTAATTTTACTGCCGTTATCTTAGGCGGGAGTCTTAAATAGGCCGCGCTGACGAAACATTTACTTCATAACGGATTGTTGACCAAGTATCCGTTTGTTGAATCGGATAGGTTTGTGCCCATTTTGTGCGTGCATCTACAACTATCACAACACTAAAATCAGTGATTAGACATGCACATTTCAGTGTGCGCCAGACACCGTTGCTTTTCTGAGCATGTCCAGTGTAAACTTTTGTAGACTTCTATGCATAGATGACGGGCTAAACTGCATGGTCAAATTCGTGTATGTGTTTTGGCAGTACACTACAATGCTTTCATATATAAGAGTGTCCAGAATGCAGTTTTTAGTGTTACCTTTCTGCGTTTGGTAGGGACCAAGAGATGATCCGCAAATATTTGATAATCTACACTGATACATGAGGAGTCTCCACGACTTGTCTTAAACCAGGAATGTCACAAAAGATACCTGACACTACTGAATCATCTTGAATTTACCGTTTTATTTAAGTACTGGTTACAATAATTGTTCGGATCGAGAAAGTCAGCGTAGTGTTTAATCATCTACAATACTGAGCGCAAATATGTAGCTACGATTAACTGGCATTAATTGCACATTGATAATTAATTTCAAAGAGCTTCGGAGTGGACTCTTGTGAGCGGACCTGTTTTTATTCAATTGCTATTACTATCTTTTCTGAATATTCGTAATATCTGAAGGAATGGTTCCATGAAGTGTCGTTGCTTATGTAAGAGATTCTGTATTGTATTCAAATTTACTATTTAAAAAAAACATGTCTGTTCATCAGTGGTTAAACGACATAGTCGCTATTTGTGGTGTTTCCTAGGAATACATGTATGCGAGTTATGTAAATGAGATTATAGAAAGAAGTATTTCTACTAATGTGTCACCGCTTATGAATGCGAAAAGGGTTAAGAAGATACATGGATTGTAAGTTTAATGATGAGGAATATTTGGAATCCTGAATAGAATGGAGAAAGATTGAGTTCTTTTTTAGGCGACTTATAACAAGTCGTTGTTTATTTTAGATTTGAAGACGACCATGTTTTAATCTGCAGGGAAGCAGTCCTTCGGTTAGGTATTCCACAGATATGAAATTCTAAGGAAGACAATGTGTTAATGGATATCTCGACTGACACTAGTGACTAAAATGAAAATTTAAAAAAAAATATTTTTAGTTATCGTAGAGAATCATGTCTTATTTGGAGGAACGGTTATATATTATATCATTATGAAAGTCCATTGAAAACTTGAATAAAAAACTAAATTAACACTATTTCGGGAAGAATTTATCAAAAATGGCTTTAACACTGAACTAATTGTTTTATTGCTTTTAGTTTAAGTTAAAAATAATAAGTTCATAACAAACGAAACGATTTTATTTCTTCACGTATTATTTTGGTTGTCGTCCACTTTCATGAGGGTACCGAGTATCCGAGAAAAGCATTAAGAAAATAGAATATATTTTCATACGGACACAAGATAATACCCATACGACAACATGTGTTCCTATCATTATCACCAGCTCATATAATTATTTTATTTATCATCGTGAAAAATGTTTACTGTCCCCTTGTTCACTGACAGCCTGAAATATGAGAGGGCAGTTATGTAAGCACTTGTCATCCAACATCGATTATATATACACTGATTGACGCATGGACGCATTGAATACGTTACCCTTTAAATACGTAATTGCAGATGGTATTTCGCGAATCATATTTGAATGTGAGAAATATGCAAACTTGATTCAGATTTGTTTATTTACATTACATTTAAATGATCGATGGATGCATTTGCTATCGACATTCTTAACCATGTTGACTATGTTCCGTCCTTTGAACATTTGAAGAATCAAGAAGATCCGGAAAATCGGTGTAATTAAAACTGAAAGAAAAAAGTAATAAGATTGAATTAGTATTATTTGGATTAGTCAGACAATCGTTTACACATTGAATGCTATTTTAAAAACGTTCCGACCGATATATATCCGGCCTTCCAGGTGCGTATTGTCGAACTTGGAGATTTGTACGCAATTTTAAACTCAACTCTTTATTTACTCATTCCGTCGGCAATTACTCGCTAAAAGTCTTCAGTAACTGTTAATTATCTTCGTAGTATCGCCTGAACTTAGGATTGAAGCTTTTACCTGTAGAATAATGTTACTTGGAACGGAGCAGTGCTTCACACCTTATCCTTTGCGCCACTTTACGCTTAATAATTACTTAAGACTTCTATCTAATCATGGCTGATAGAACGAGAACAATTTATGTGGATTAAACAAAAGTTTTAGTTTGATATTCCGTACAGATTCCCAGGTTCGACAGTAAAGTTTCCGAGTCCAAAAAGACGCGCCTGAACAAGGTCGAAAGTTACATCGGCGGGAACGTTGTTAAAATAAAATACATAATAATAATTAGTCCGAATTATAAGGACGCAAATCATCAATGTTCATTTCATAAAAATCGGAAATATTGAATTAGCTCGAATGTCTATCTCGAGGATTGCTTCGCTACGAGTGGAAGTAACCGCTTCGTAATACGCAAATGAAGTTGGATATGCATAACTGTGTTTAATGTTATCTGTGCCAGTTTTTTATCGGATAACGTATTTTTATGATCTACTAAACTTTATTATCATTTTGTAATCACTTGACTCAAAGTACGTACTTTCAATTTAACTACACTTTTTCTATCATCTATTCTTCTTCACGAACTGTCTGAATATCTGGAGTCGCTTCCACTAAATATTTATCTTTATAAACTCATAACACATTATATGCCGAAGATTCATTCTATGTACTAGCATATTTCAAATACAAATAAAATTACATTGTTAATAACAATGATTTTTTTTGTATAAACATTTTTTTGTAAAATGAAATTGAATGTTTATTAGTTCTCTCGGAAATTCCACTTCTTCTAAAATTTAAGTAAATTAAAATCCAGACGAAAACTAACGTGATGATCTTATATACAAATCTTACGGTAATAAATTACATGAATAGACTTTAAGAGCAATTGTGGGATGCGGAAGTTAAATTAAAATATATGGGTTATAATCAAATACCAAATATCTATTCACAAATATATCTCTCCTTTTATTTTATTTATATAGCATTTTGTTGAATATAACACATATTGTTCAATGAGCATATATATATATATATATATATATATATATATATATATATATATATATATATATATACATATATATATATATATGAGTATTAGAAGACTATCGCAATGCAAGAAATGAAAACATGTCGGCGTTGAGAATTAAGACAAAAACAAGTACATCACATATATATATATATATATATATATATATATATATATATATATACATAATTTGTTTCTATATAGTAAATCTCACTTGATTAGGCAAGACTTCAACACTGTGATGTGATGTGTGTGACCGTGTTCCATAATATATGGCTCTATTTAATTTTTTACATGGAATTGGATTCTATTTAAAGTATGAATAATGCATTAATGATGCATTACATCGTTGAGTAAGTACAATTATAACTAAACTCGAGAAATCCGATTACGAATGGATTTAATTGCATAACTAGTCAATCAATATTTGTTTTAATAAGAACAAACGGCACCTGAAGAAGGCAACGAGATCCAGTAGTCGGAACCTTTTAGAATATATCAAGAACGATAAGGATGTTTCAGAATTTTTGCAGTGGAAAATTTCTAATGTTAATTATTTGTATTATTAATACTACTGTTCTCATTTTGGATATTATTCTCACAACGTTTCTTCGACTTTCTATAGGTGCGTCTCGTCGAAGAATCTTTGTGTCGAACTCAGGAATGTTTCTTGCTGATGGAAGAGAAACAAGCTACCCCTGTTGATTAAAGAAAGGGTTCGAACTAAATTCTGTACAGACTCCCGAATTCGACTAACATATTCTCAAGTTCCACGAGACGCATTTGAATGATGTCGAAGTGTATAACATCGCGGATACAAGCAGTGGTCTGAATAATTCAAATAATACAAACGATAAGGTAAGTATGACCGCGTCTTAGATATATCAGCAAATAGAAAATAATCATTCCGGTTGTTACCGCATTAAAACCATTTCACCTCTATCATTTGACATTTCACAGAAGTTTATAAACGGTATATTTCTAGCAGAAAAGGAGTAACAATAAGTCTATGTGACTATTGAAATATAATTGAAAGCAAGTTTGACATCAAGATTTTCGGGAGAGGAGATCAGGTCCGCCATTATATTGTATATCGTGTTTATTTATATCATCCACATTTACAACGGTCCAGATGGTGTGAACAGCGAGCTGATTAAGCACTCAAAGAACATTGTTTCTTGCCCATTGGCTAAAGGCATAAACTCATCTTTCGAACACAACACACCCATGGAGACACAAGGGGAAGGCACACTTATCACCTCACCCACACCAAAGAAGGCCCCTGCGCCACCAGCCAACCTTCGGCCAATAGCCCTGCTAAACAGCATAAGAAAGATCCTGTCTATCATTACCCTGTGCCGCATCAGACAAAATCGACTGCTTCACGGGATCCTCCCAAAGTGTTTTCAAAAGAGGCAGAAGCTGCGGAGACATTGTATGGGCACAACGTATGCTGACCTCAGTAGTGATGACAAAGAAATGGGACTTCTACAAGATGGGCATTGATATGTCGCGAGCCTTCGATACCATCAAGCGACAACGCATCCTAGATGTCCTACTGCAAGCAGGCTGCAATTATGACGAACTAAGACTTGTAAGATCTCTGTTAGCAGCGACCAAGCAAAGAGTCCGAGTGAAAAACGAGCTGTCTGCCTCATTTGAGACCACCATAGGCGCCCCCCAAGGCGACAGCCTCTCACAGGTGCCCTTCACCTGCTACCTCGCTACAGCACTCTCATTCGTCCGAGAAATCTCAAACAGGCCCAACCCACCAGTCTCCAGCCTGGGTCTGCCATTAGAAATGGAATATGCAGACGACGTTGATTTCCTGGACGTAGAAAAGAAGCTTCAGGATCATCTTCAGCCAATAGCGGCAGAGAAAATGAAAACGGACAATCTCTTCATGAACGAGATGAAAACAGAGTTTAGCCATGTATACCTTGCAGAATCCACAGAGTTGGACCCACAAGACCCCCCCGCAGCAATGAAAGCTGGCGCGAGAACAAGACCCTGGGTGTACTGCTGTGCAGCACTGCAGACGTTACAGTCCGCTGTATACATGGCAATGTAGCGTTTCATTCATTATATAAACTCTTAACTCCGTCTATATAATGCGTACTGCGTGCCCATCATGCTCTACAATAACAACAGTTGGGCTATAACAAAAGCCATGCTTGACAAGCTGGATGCGTGCCACCGCAGACACCTCCGTTCCATCACAGGTCACTGCTGGCCGAAAAAAACTTATCACCAACAAGGCTGTGCAACGAGAATACCCTCTCCACAAAGGTCGCTGAACAGAGATGGTCTATGTTAGGCCATTTCCTACGAATGGACCCTGACACTCCCGCACAGAGGGTACTAGACTTTGCCGTTACTGGCTCGCAAGCCTACCAACCGCGACTAGGACGGCACTCCCCAAATATGCTAGGCACACTACGTGATGACCTCAAGCAGGCAGGACTAGGACAACTACGTACAGCGAAACAACTTCATTGCCTACGACAACTTGCGCATGTAAGGCCAGATGGCCTGGGACTAGCATGGACGACTGATTGCAGCTACAGGATGTCATTTGACTACCGTAGCCGCAGAACACAGTTTTTAATAAACATTTACTACACTGAACAATGTGCTCTCAGCTTGACATATATTACCTACATAAATACCATACATATAACTTAAGTATACCAAGGGCTGATTAATAGGCTATCACTTATCAAAGTTAAAACTTACTCGAAAATTAGGATTAATAAGATATATAGCTTGTCACTAAAAATGAGGAAAATGGTGCAATAAGTTAAAATAACAGATAACCGCTAAATAATTCATGTTTGTTTTAAGAAAATAGAGTAGAAATTGCATAGATATTTCTGGGTCACTTGATTAAAAGAATATTTAAAATAGCAGTAGAACAAAATTAGAGTAGAGTAGATTATCCATTTTCAAACATGAAGAAGGTTATCCCCCAAACTGATTCAGCGAAATAAATAAACACAGACGATGGATCAAAAATATTAAAACAAAGCTTACAACTACTAAATGTTCACACAACTGTTATTTAGTAAATCGTAGAGTCTTAAAAGTGTCCTGAAATCAATTAAAATTAGAGGTTGATAATTTAGGTGGGGGACCTCTTTGAACGATAAATATGAGCTCCGAGAACAGTCTGAGTAGGGAGTCCACTACACCAAAATTAATTTGCGACAAAGTTATGTTGGTGAATATTTTATAACCTTTTAAATTATTATTGAAAATGTTTATATTGTAAATACTAAATTGCTACCTGAATTAGATGTTAATGTCAAAGAATGCAACTGTAATGCAGGAGATGATTGTTCAAAATATGAATATTTCCTAAATGTAATAGCATGCAGAACATTTCATAACTTAGCAGATCTAGACATTAAGATATCTGGATATATTCAAACGTATCTATCTATCTATCTATCTATATATATATATATATATATATATATATATATATATACATATATATTTATGTCACAAGAAAAGTTGTCTAGCTTATGAGGATTTATTTAATAATTCGAGACATTACTTTAAAAAATATGAATATTTATTGAAGGAAAAAGATTGTGGTGAGTACACATTCCACTAGATATCTCAATCTATTGATTATTTTTTTGTTTGATAATGTTTGCTGTAAGATTAAACACATGCGACATTCTTAGTCAAGAATCTTTGTAAGTTTCTAATATGAATCAGTTTACTATGTAAACAGCGCATGGGTTTATACTGCACAATGCGTTTGTACAAAATTATTGTTTGTTTTATTCACCTACGGCAACTAAAGAAGCAGTTTTCAAATTATCTTAAAATAGTAGAATATTTGTACAATTCTCATGTCAACATCATAAGTATTGATAATACATTATTTTTTAATTAGTTATTAGATATTTTTAATTTCTCCCATGTTAACATATATTTTATTGGACTTATGCTGTTGCTAATGTATCTTTAGTATTAAAATTGTATATAATATGTATTATCGTATCATGAAGAAATAATATGTTATTCATCTTCTGTTAATAAATTATGGATGTAACACATATCACAAATATTTTAAAATGATAAAAATTGTTTCTTAGAAAATTATCTTATCAATAAAGTATTGAATTTTGTCAAATATTACCACTAGCTATCTGATTGTTTATGACATGATATTTATTGTAACCAATAAGTCAATATATATAAATAAAGTCATGATTCTTTAAATATAAACAAATGGTATAACTTATGGTGGTAAAATATTTTTTGCACATTTCATTATTTTATATTTTTGTTCTTTCTTTGTACATTTGAGTTAAGGGCAATATATGAATAATTGTAAACTTCTTTTATGATATATATATATATATTTGATAATATACGATCTATTAGAAAATTATTAATAAAGTCCTTCCTATAACATTTTCTTACTAATAATTATTTAATAGTAATTTTGGTGTTTGGTAGACCCAGGTGAAATGTTTACCAGTCCCGGTAATTATATATATATATATATATATATATATATATATATATATATATATATATATATTTTTATTAATTGTATTTATATTAATTTTTATTAATTTTATATTATTATTTATTGCAATACTTTTATGTACGTATATAATTAATATAAATATATATATTAACGAGAAGTGCGTATTATCCAGTTACTAGCGACTTATAATGCACTCCTCTGAATGAATAAGCATCACTTAGGAAGTGAAAATCTCATTAATAATGAAAAAAAGTAAAAACGCTGAAATATACTAACAACACCAATTACATAAAGATATATATATACATATATATAAAATAAATATTTTTTATCGTTTAATATCTATACACGTTTCGTCCTTTTTAAATCGGGACTCATCAGCATAGAGATACGACTATTCAATACCGGTCATGCGATTTGAACCTCCGGACTACAAGTATTTTTCAACGCAAATCCGAAGTCTGTAACCGCTCGGCCAACTTTGAACAGCGAATAAACGATGATAATTTAAACACTTTATCGGCGGTTTAACGTCTAAGCATTCTACTTCTTTTTAAGGGAAGGAACGATGCAGTATTAAGCAAGTCACGTCATGCTGTGTTAATACCATCATTACAGTTCTCTACTTTTTTGAGGAGCGACAAATAATATATATTAAATGTATGTATATATATATATATATATATATATATATATATATATATATATATATATATATATATATATATATATATATATATACATATATATATATATTTGTGTGTGTGGCTGTGTCTTTTAGTGCGTGTCTGTGTGGAGTAAATGCCGAAAATATTTAACAGTACATCACAGCTACAATGGTAATGTAGGCTATATTTTGTATAATTTACTTTCACACAAAAAGAGAAAAGGGCATCTGGCACACCTTCGTCAATTTCGAGAATAGACTATTGTATTTATTCAGCTTCATACTTGCATAGTGAAAGGTTTTTGCTCCGAAGTGGTTCGGTTATTCTTAGCTAGGACCGAACTATTCAAGCAAATGTGTAGCTAAATATAGTTCATATGAATATTGTTTTTATATCAAATAAACAGCTTTATTTATTATGTAAATATATATTTATCTATGGCGTACTTATTGATGACTTTTGAATTATTTATTCTCGTTTAATTAATTTGTGTCTAATATTTGTCCATAAGTTAGAATTTTAATCACTGTAAATATTAATAACGTTAGTTGTATTTAAAAATAGAATATACTGAGTTTGTGTTTAATTCAAACTCACCAATGTATGTGTTCAATTAGTTTATCCAGTATTACAATAAGCAGATCACATCGTATCTATTTAGACGGAACCTCTCCGACTCTTATTTACACACGTTTGCCATTTCTCTTGATGTGGCCCTGACAACATACCCTGTTGTGTCCTTGCGATACATTGCTTACGGCTTAAATATGTAGTTACGATGGCCACTATTTTTGTTCTAAGTCTGCAAATATTTATACGAAAATTACAGTGTTTTTAGCTTTAATAATAATTATGTATGCATGTCTGTTTTTTCTCCTCGAGACTTAATTAGACTCATTTTCCGGGAGGGTTGTTACTTTGAAGGGAGTTTCTTCAGTGTACATGCATACACGCTAAAGAAGTAATTAGCTTGTCCCCAAACGTTGTTCTCACCGGACAGTCCCAATAGCAAAGGTGTTTCGTCTAATCACAGCCACTGGTAATAACAGTAATTAGAGAAACTCTTTAACCAGCGTTTTAACCCACATTGTAAAAACTTGTTTGAATCATTCAAGGTTTAACGGAAACATGCACAAAGAACAGAAGTTAATGAACACAGAAAATACAATAAATAGAAGGGTCTTATTGTAAAATATTGTATTAGTAGTTCTGCCTTTCATCTTTTTTTTTTGATTTTTCTGACAAATGTGCACAATAATTATATTCTAATAGTGTTCCCACTAATATTAATATTCATATGAAAGAAAACATGTTTCAGTCGGTGAAGTTATAAAATAAACGTATAAATTAAAAGCATAAAACGTCTCAAACTCGAAAGTCTCCGAATAGGAAAAAAAAGAAAGAAAAACGTAAACATCGATGTAGAAAAAGGAAAATGTAAAGGAAGAACACGTCTCATTATAGAAATAGAATAATGGATGTCTGTCTGACCGCTTTCCACCTTTCCCCTAAATATATGAAGTGTCTTCGGCCGGCATTTTTCTTACTCGCTACATGTTATGTCACGGGCGGGCGCACACCCACACACACACACACACACATACACATATATATATATATATATATATATATATATATATATATATATATATATATATATATATATATATATATATAAATATATATATATAGTCTAAATAAGCTTTGAGTCATTAAAAAAAATGAAATAAATAAAATAAATAAATAAATAAATAAAAAATATATATATAAAATGCAGTTTAAATTCCCAGACAAACTAACTAAATCCAAGATATTGCAGACTTAACATTCGTTGGAAAATTAATAAATGAAAAAATATAAGTAAAATAAAAAAAATAAAAATAAAAAAATAAAAATAAAAAAGGGGGGTTAATTATCTAAGAGTGAAACAAAAACAGGAGACCTTAAGCGTCTAATATTAACACGGAGATCATCAGCTGTTTACCATGTAACTGTTTCGGAGATTTAAAAACAGGACAGTTTTAATATTCATGGCTCTCCAATGGTACTGTTTATACGACCATTTATCCAAAAATCAAGTGTCGAAATAATTCAGCTTAAAATATCACTAATATATACATAAAAAAATAATAATGATAAAATAATAATAATAATAATATATTACCCTTAAGACTACCGTATGATATAGTAATTTGCATATCAAATAACATTATTTATAACAATAATAAACATTTTTTTTTAAATAATAATAATAATATCTAAACACATATATATTGTGAGTTATGAAAATATATTTATGGCAATTAAGCTACACAGAGGTTCCCGCGTTTCAACCCTGGAGGAATCTTTATGCTAAAATGCATGGAGTTAATTTTGCCGGGTGTTTTTAATATACACGACTAGCTAGTTAACCAATCAGATTCTTTGTTGTTCTCTTAGCCAATCGTTGGACTTCTTACGAACAAAAGTTCCGGTTAATTTTACTTCTTATTTCCTATGCTATTGTTCTGTTTTTCATAGAGTAGCCTATATCCTGTTTCATTGTTGTAATGAGTGACCTTATTTTAACACGTGATTCTTTGTATTTCTATTTTAGATTTTAGTTTTTAAGTTTTTAGGTTTTAGTTTTGGTTAGTTTTGCTTTACTTATTTGTTTGTTTGTTTATTTATTCATTTATTTATTTATGTATTGTTAGACTAAGGAACATTTAATTCTGTGAATGTATCTGTTTGCTATCTCAGTTCTACAGTTTAATGAATTTTGAGTGTCTTTCAGACATTATCTGCACGGGTAGATTTATATATATATATATATATATATATATATATATATATATATATATATATATATATACACATATATATATTATGTATATATATAAATAGATATATAATGCTATTTTTGTTATAAGATAATTCCTTGTAGTCTTTTTCATACTTTGTCATTTTCTTTTGATTTCCCCGTCATTTTCATCCCCATACCTTTTTGTATTCATGTTGTTACTTCATTTCAAATATTAATTTCTTTTTCTTATTTTATAAATCTTCCTGTCTTAATCCCTTCTTCTTTATTTATTTTCCATTCTCTATATTTCATTATTTCTCCTTTTCCGCCCTTCCCTTTTTAGTGTGATCGTAATACATATTTATATTCTTACACCCGTTACATACTTTCATATTCTCTTTTTTTCTCTCCTGTTCCAATCTCTAGGATTTTCTCATTATTTCTCATTTTACTTAGTAAGTTCTCCTCTCATCCATTTGTCGTTTTTCTCAGTTCTAAGACTAGATATTTATTCAAATTAAGCTAAGGATTCGGTTCACAACGAAAGTGAATATAGCACAAGACGAATTTTAACATTTCGATCACACCCGAATTGAACAAATGGTGTGAACAAAAATAGTCCTAAAATTTACGACTTCTGCTATTTGTTTAAAAGGATTCACCTTCAGAGGAAAACGTATCGGAACTCGAATATCTAATCATGAAAAGTGTTAGTCTCCGCCAAAAATATAAATGACCCTTCACCGACTAATAAATGCGACGTATAAAATATTATTTAATCTGCTGATGCGGCCTACAATAAGAAAGAAACCGTGGTTTGGGGACATTTTTCAATCAGAATTATCCGCTTAATTTAGAAATATTGAGATGAACATGAAACTCACACGGGAATAACGAAAGAAAAAGCCGCCGAATCTGAATATATGCCAAAATCGCATTACACCAACAATTATCAGAATAATCATCATGTCTTAAAAAAATTTGATTGTGTGATTACTTCTCGTGTGTCTGTGTATAATTCCTTCTTCGTCACTTTGATAAATATACATTTGAACTATTATTTTATATTCACAATTAATCAATTATATATTGCAATAAAACTGGTTATAGCGTAAAATAAACCGAATTATTTAAAATGGTATTTAAAGGAATTAATTCCGAATAGAAAACCCGTTATAATATATTTCGATCCCGTTGTTTAAAATTGGTTGATAGTTTAGAAAAGATTGAATTACCTTTTATGAAAGGAATTTGAAAGTTTTTAACCTGTCGAATAAAAAGTATTTTCAAGCGTTACAATTATTAGCAAATACTTACGTATTTAAAATGTATAATTTTGCAAACTATTGAATCAAATAATTGAATGAATTGAGGTTAAACCACTGTTTCATTAATAAAAGTAGTTGTAGTTGAAATCGTAATTTAATGACAAAACGATACCATAATAATTACACTGAACATTAAACATCTTATTTGTAAAAATAAATTGGTACAAACCAAAACGGAAAACAAAAGTGAAAATAAAACCACTTTCTAGCAACGCCAGGTATGGGCATGATATACGTTTCTCTCTCCCCATGCCTTACTGTAGGTTAGTTTCCACCTCATTTATCACTCTCCCCCTTTTCAGTTTTAATCTATTATATATTTCAATTCAACTGAGCTAATTTTTCTATTGGAAACTGAACGCATTTACTTTATTTCATATATATTTCTGATCTACTCATGTTCTTAAAACAAACGGGAATATGCTCGTTTTAATTAAACTATACAAGTTATATTAATATTCGAAACTAAAACCGAACTATTGTACAATATTAAAACGTTGTTTCACATACTTGTTATTATCATGTTTATTCCATTTCTTTTCTAAACAAATTGATCATACACTACTGTTATATTTAAAATAGGTCTTCATATTTTATTTATTAAACACTTACTCAATACTAAAATAGAAGGTGTTTACATTGAAATTTTACAATCTGCGGGTTATTTTGGTAAACACTTAAGTTTAGTAAATATATGAAGATGTTGACGGTTTGGTTTTGGTGACATCACCCACAGATACACGCACTCATACTGAAGGGAATAACAGAATTATTCATTAATTAACATAGCTGAAACTTATTACACTCGAAATAATTTAGATCGTCTAATTAGCCTGTCATGTTTTTAAGCGATCGGGCACATTAATCGTTCTTTTTTGTTCTTTTTGTCTAAAGATTTACAAACATTTTTAAACCATCCATAATGAAAACATCTAATATTTTGTTTAACGTTGATGTAAAAGTAATAATTTCATAAAGTACTCAATTTGGCGGCAAAAGGTTTTCGTCTGAAATTGTATTAATCTGGGAGTGAATGATTGTTTTATTTCTAAATGTGTTTGTTCTTATATAATAAGAAAATGTGCTAATATTTTTTTTAAATAAAATGAAATAGTGTATTATATTTTATCGTTGTAATATACAACATCTATTTTGCTATTACTATTTTAGTTAACTGTGAAATACAATATATAAGTGAAACACTTATTATTTTGCTATTTTATATGATATCATAGTATGCGAGAGTATTTTACTGAAAATAGAGTTAGAAAAAGAAGAGACATACAGATTGCTAATTGAGAAATGGGTGGCCTTTTCAGTAAATTGGAATTTAGTCTAATTAGAACAAAAATAAGTATTATTTCTTTTAAATATATCTCAAATATAAAGTTTATAATATTCTAATATTAAGTTATTGTAAGTAAAGTTTATAGGAAGAAAGTCTTTACAAAATAAATGTTGAGTCCCTTATATGTTGTGTAATAATGATAATACTTATAAAAATAACATAAACAAACTAGATCAGTTTAACATCATACTTATGTTTCCGAAAATAAAAGCAAACTATAATGATACTAAATGTTATGTCTAGAATCATTATTCCAAATTCGAAATTTGATAACTGGTTTCGATTTTTGAAAATTACTACAATCTAAGGCTTTAGCTTAATGGATCTTATGAGATTATTATTCAAAATATGTTCGTAATTTGTGTTTATGTACTATGGAATGATTACGTATGTATACTCCGAAATGAAAGTTTGTGCTTAAAATATGACCCCCAAATCATTTAAAATACTCTTAGAAACAAAAATTTAGTGAATACATAAAATTGATGTCAAATTGTTAGGACAACTAACGGAAACCATTAGGACAACTACGAAAACTATTTCGGGAGTTATCGCCCTTGGAAATTGTCTTCTGCCCAGAGGGAAAGTAAACACAGATCACGGCTTCGGACTGTTAATATGTCAATCGCGTACAGCGGAAAATGAATTCATTAATCTAGTCTGTGTTCAGTTTCAATACATCTGTTAAACGTTTATCTTGATAGTTCATTCATTTTATTTACAAGTTATTATTTATTATAACCTAAATTCCGAGGTTATTAAACAAATACATATAGTAAAACTTTAAAAAAAATTCGAAAGTGTCTTCAATTTCACAAAAAGGTCGTTTACCTTCTATTTTATTTCTTCTGGATAAGATTAAATTAAACTAAATACCTATGCATATTGCTAACTACTTGACCCATTTTTTTAGGAGAGAGTCTTCAGCATAAACATATATAAGCATATACACATATCTAAATTTATATGAGAACAATAACCGGCGAACGATAAGTGAAAGTAATTGCTAATACAGAACAATGTTGCACACCTTTTAATTCCCTTTGTGAAAATTTAAATCAAAGTATAACGGTACTAAACATTATGTGTAGAATCCTTATTCTAATGTTGATCAAACTCAATTACATGATATTGATTCTAGAATATATTTCAATTGAAACCTGAAACTTAATGTTCTAGAAAAAATTACATGCAATTAACCATGCTTAAAATGAGTCTAATTACCTTTGATCAAATCCAATGAAAATCTGAATTTTTTGAATTTTCAAATGGGAGATAAACGGACCTCTAATTTTATGAATATATATCAATTGATGTCTAATAACTATTGTAAAAATATCAGAAAAATCTAAGTTATCAGAATTTGCACGAATGACGCATTTACAGCTATTTGTTGACATTGGACTTGAATAAAACCATGTTGTTGTCAGTAGGAAAATATTCTCAAGGTAAAGTGTTCCTCAGGTGGGAAGTTCTAGGATATAAACTCTGTTCACGGAAGTTCTGTTTCATTTAAGGTACATACAGGAAAAAAGGGGACTTCTTTGTAGACTTTATAGCGAGAGGAGCTTTTTGCTGAAAAGTGTTTACATGGGAGAAGGCTGCTGAGAAGCTAAGTTGAACACCTACTTCTGTAGGAAAGGTGCCGAAATGAACAGAAGAGATCATCTTCCACTAAATTGCGAAGTCGATTTTTTATCCTTTAATCTAGACAGAGTGCTGCGAGATGCACCTCCCCAGATGTGGCAGTTGAACTACATCTTGGATTGCATCTGACTTTATATAGAAAAAGGATTAGCTCGGGAGATGTACTTTCTGGAACGGTAGAATGATCCAAATATTTTTCCAGCGACTATCGCAAAGGACTTCATGTCAGTCTTTCATTTCAATTCTGCGCCGAAAGTCAGTCCTTGGAGCTTGTCAAACAAGGGACTTGCACAAGGAGAGAGACACACAGCACATCATGCATCTCTATACAGAAATAGTGAGTAATTACAGGCTCAGAGCACATGGGAAGCTTGCCAAGTGTGCATGATACAAATGAACGCGATAGAACATATAATTGCAGTCCTGATCTCATCCCCCGATAATCGCGCTGACTAACAAGCTTTTAATTATATTTCAGTTGTCGCACAGACTTGTTGTTACTGTCTACATAAATGAAGTGTATTGATACACTTAAGTGCAATCTCAAAAGCTGACGGGAACTTTGAATACTAAACAATTAGAATAATTCGCATCTATTTGACGATATTTTTTTTTAAAATGAGGTGTTGCCATTACTTTATGCTCAAGACGAATGTCTATATCGTTATTATAAAATTATGACCATTTCGGCGACTCTATCTCGCCGCCTTCTGCACGTGTCATATTTTCTTTTCAGAATTATTTTCTCATTCTTTCCAAATTCATTTTTGGCAACGGGGTGATCTGGGGTGGTTATTTGACTTGCTGTTTATTTCTATTTCCCCTTTACCATTTGAAAGTGAGTTCGTCTGGTGTTAGAAAAGGCACGTGTTTCTGCTATCTGTTTTTTGTCACTTATTGTTTACTTACGTGAACCTACTCGCTCTACTTGACGCATTCACTATTTATTGTAAGTCACATGTTTACTCGGTTTTGAGTTACGTGTTACCTGATGTTATCCATCTTTTAAGCACTGTGCTTCCTTTTAGTAGTCCACTCTGTTGTGTCTTTATTCGCTTCTTATAGCGAATTGCAAGATATGAATGCATATCTGCTTCCCGCCGTCAAATGAGTCAAACACCAAGATTGCAACCGACTTTTATTTTTAAAACTATCTGACCCAGCACGAGAGTGGTCGCAAATGTCCTAGTGGGGGCTACGAACCGACTGAATCCCCAGCCACTGAATGACTACCATCAACCCCGACAACCAGCTTCCCTGGGCTGCTACGCTCGCCGCTGGACTCGATTCACTTTCTTGCGTCCGGGATAACATTTTAGTAAGAGTTTCCACCCGTCATTCTCATTAACAGAAATAGGTACTAATACATTAAAGAAATAACTCCATTTCTTGTTGGATTTTCGAAGTTTTGTTATTATTTCTTTTGTCTCTAACTAAAGATTGTTAATAAATTATTTACAGAATGCACAAATATCGATTCACTGCTGACATAAATGGATCTGTATGTGTGATTTGTATACGTAGAATACAATTTCGATATGAACAATGTTGACTGACATTTTTAAATTATAAACAACCTTTTTTTTACTTCCAATTATTTACATGTTTATTTATCAGCGATCGTAACATAGATCAATAATTCAGAATGCGAATTGATCGAGCCTATTCCATCTGCCTCTATATATATCGGAGTCGAAAGTATTCTTTTAAAACAAAGGTAGGAATAATCGTGCACCGTGAATTACATCACAAATATAACATCTTCTATTAAAACAGAGACACGCTGCTCATTGGATGAAGGCACAAAATGATGTCATTGCATCGAACCAAAAAAGTGGAGGAATAGATCCTTTTTCATGCGAATGTTCAATGGTCGTCACTTAGACGAGCCGTTATTATTCTGGGAGCTATTGTACTGTGTATCTTGCATGTTTTCGCTTGCTAGGTGTTTGAATATTAGTCACCGATTAAAAAACGCTACATAAGATATGTTCATCCAACCGTTTACGCTTTTCGTACTCTTATTTTAACCGATACTTTAATGTTAGCTGCCGCTTATGCTCGTTTAGAAAAAACAACTTTGTGTTTCGCTTTGATTAGACAGTTATTTTATTAATGCCAGGCTATTGCATGCTTCTGTATTTTATTATTATTAATTACAGTATCCGTGTTAGATACTTCGATAAACATGTATTCTCGTAAATATCGTATTTCGATCCTGGTTTTTATAATACTGAGGTCGTGCTGATGCTGACGTGTTTCGTTACATTGACTATACATCCAATTATATTACTACGATGACCAACAAAAACACTGATAATAATAATAATAATAATAATAATAATAATAATAATAATAATAATAATAATAATAATAATAATAATAATAATAATAATAGTTGATTAAAAATGTAAGTATAACATTCGTATTTGCAAAAATAAAATAAAACTATTTAAAAAATGTTAACTACTTATTTTTAACGCATTAAAATTAAAACATCACACACTTTCAAAAACCTACATGTTTTTATTATTATTACTGTTATTATATATAACTACTTCAATTTGATCGTCTATGATAGTTATACCAATATTATTATTATTATTATTATTATTATTATTATTATTATTATTAGTATTAGTATTATTATTAATAATAATAATAATAATAATTATTATTAATAATAATACTAATACTACTACTACTACTACTAATAATAATAATATTAGAAGTAGTAGTAAGATACTATCTTTTAGTAATAATGAAGAAGTTTGTAATTGCATACATATAGAAAGTAAACAATTCGGAAAACAATATAAATAAGAGTTTCAGAGGATGGGATTTAACGCCAGAACAAGTGTCACGCTAGATTTATAATGATAGGGATATATGCATTTCAAGAGAGTCATCGATAAGTGCGCCCTAATTATTAAGAGAATCTATTTATCAAATAGTCTTATGATCCCGTGATTACACCAAAGCAGTTTAAATGATTGACAAATTACACTGTGTAGACGTGCTGCCTGACGAATCTATTTGACATCTTCACAAGCGTTTATTAATGGTTATCAGTCATTTATAGTTACGGTTCCCCGAAAATCCTATAATTATTGCCTATCTCTTCTGCGCAGTCTAACAATACTAAACTGTCAGTGAACATGGAGATATATTGGTAAAACATACACTATAGATTTAAAGTAGACACGTAAAGAAAAATAAAGGACAAGAAAGTATATATTCAATAAACCCTATACATTATCTAGATCATCTATCAGTACCTTCGGTTTCAAACTCATCTCGCAGGGTTAAAGATACCGATTATTAGTGGTGCATCAGCCGATGTTATAAAAGGGTGTATTATTACATCGGCTGATGCACCACTAATAATTGGTATCTTGACCCCTGCGAGATGAGTTTGAAACCGAAGGTACTGATAGATGATCTTGATAATGTATAGTGTTTATTGAATCAAACTATATATGCTCTTTCACAAGAAATTGCACACTCTTATTATGTATCCTATAACACTGAATTACACTATACAAACATATCAATACACATAGGTATTTATTATAAGAGTTGTTTTTTTATGATTTTTCAAAATTCTATCATTATCCTGAGATGAAGATGTCAGTGTACCTATGCTTACCACTATTCGGCGTTGTCACTTACAAAATTTACATATGACCTAATGGTTAATAGCGTTGCTTAAGAATCAGTTAAAAGTGAGAGTCTTCTCGAAGTTAAAGGTAAATAATTATAACATACATTAACATTCCTAATGTCTACCTGCCCATCACTGATGGTATGAGTACAATTGATGAAATAAAGAGTTCACTTCGAAATCTACTAACTGTGTTTTCAAGTTAAAACATATGCATCAGAAAATAGTCGAAGGGCACATTCGTCGAAACGTTGTAAATATACTAACCAACGTGAGAATAGTAGTCCGAATAATTAAAATAATATAAACTAGCGTAACCCCGTGGAAATTCTACGGTGTATTCTACATTAATCTGTATAATTTACTGTTTATGTCAATATTTCTTTTAAGATGTCTGTCGGAGTATTTTTGTCAAAAGTAATGACTCTTTGTTATTCCATCAAAATAATTCACTTAACTATTCTTTAAATGAATAAAACAATGCGACTTTGAAAAAGTATGTTGAGTTAAAATTGCATCATTTTAGTGGACGAGCCGACATCATTGGAATTTTTAAAATTTATTAAAAAAATAGTTCATTCTAGAATTGTTTATCTTAGCGACATCAACTTACTCACACGTAACCATTCTTGCTGATCGGATGATCTAATTTTGTCAATGCGTATGTAAGGTGATAACGTTCGTACGAACATTATATTTACTTTCGAAACAAAATATATGTGAGTTGTTTTAACCAAATGTTATATACGTTTATAGCATTTTTACATATGTAAGCCTGTAATTGACTGATAATTTGTGTGTCCTCCTACTCCCAGTGATTCTACATGTTACCATTTCCATGTTTTAAATTTGTATACCGCCATCATTTGCTATGAATCTTACTTAATTCTAAATGAAGTATTAATTATGTTTATGAGGTTATCTCATCAGGAACTGAACTCGATTGATTTAGGTAAAATTAACTGGAGAATATCCCTTAACTAACGATTAGTTCCACCTGGTTATGTAGCCAGTATGATCGTCTGGAAATAATCACCCGTAGATAGCTATGAACTTGCGTGTGTATGTGTTCATTGCATAAGCTGTGATCGTCCGCTTGTTGTGCTGATCCGAATTTGCTGCTTAATGCAGACACCGATCTCCGTCACTGCTTTAACAAAATGATTTTCCTTTAAAACAAGATCAGAACTCAAGTGAAAACAAGAAACGGTGTTTTATTTTTAAAGGTTACAATGATACTTTAAAAAAAAGTAACATTGTAACCTTTAAAAATAAAACATTAAAACAATGAAACTCTACCGAACGACAGACCGGCAAATCTGGACTTAGTTATCTTACAACCGAACACACAGTGTCTATTAGCTACAGATCCAAATGCCAGTTTGTCTCCAAGACCCACGGAAATACAACTCACTTCTCCGCCTGCTCTGTAGGAATATGTGTACATACTGGGTCCATTTAGAATAGAGCACAAAGTTGGCCAACTTCGGAAGGCTAAGCTCTTGATCTTTGGACGTAAATCTATAACTACAAATAGTGCCTTGTATCTAAAGGCGTATTTATTATTCATAAGAAGTATATGGTTCACAATCAAGGCATACATCATCGTATCCAAGAAGATATTGCTATTTACAAAGATCAGCTCATTTCTTGTGTGGTCTCACTTCTATTAGCTAAATGTTTCCCCCATTGCAGGCATGCCGTCCGCATGCATTGCAATTATTCAACTCACTAAACATGCAGCTCTGTACATCTTTGCATAGTTACGCATAACCTTTGTCGATATATTTAAGAGAATAGTGACTAAAAATTATATTTTCTCTTCAATGCAATTTCAGCAGAGAGCATACAGGTGGACATATCTGTCAATTCTTATTAGATATTTGCTGTAAGCTTGTCATACGCCAACATAAATCGATAACACAATTATTGGAATGCCGATATGCTTCTAATTAAATTATCCGATAGTCTATAAAGAATACATTATTACAATGAACACACTAAGAAGTGTAATTTATTTATCTTTAACATTTTACAAACAGTTCACAGTATAGCACATTTTTCTTTATAAATTAAAATGTGACACAAGGCAGAAATTTGGTAGTTAGACCTGTCGTCTGCTTGGTCTATTCTCAAAACTGGTTTCAATCATCAAAATAACATATTCACTTTATGAATGAAACCTACTTAACATCTTCCAAAATGGCCTGACGTTTTTTTATTTACAAAAACTATATGTACAAATTCATAGGTTGGTGTGTGTGCTAAAAACAACAGAGATTGTTCAAAAATAAACTGCTAAGTGATTAGTCGGACCCTTCCAAATCTATAACTAGTGTAAAACCTATGATATTTTATTCTTCAATAATTGATTCCCTACATTTGATATATAAATATTATTGAACTGATAGTTGTGAATTACTTAGTAATAATATTAAATTGATTGTTAGACTCTTATCGAAATATAAAGTATAGATATAGCTGAGCTGTTTACTAAAATGCTAAAATATATGGAAAGTTTAATATGAGACAAACATGTAATATTTCAAGTATTGGTAAAGAAAATATAGAATATACATACAAATAAAAACAGAAGTCAATTCAGAAGAACCACTGAATATTCTGATTGGTGAGTGACTTTTAATGATAGAAATCAAATATCCTTTATATACTTGATCTATTATTAATTTTAATTAATGATTGGATTAGTACATATTTCATTTTCATGTAAGTAAACATTATTCTAGAAATAACTAAACGTCATATAGTATGTTGTAGCAAATGATTAAATCATATTAACATTGTATGTTGTACAAGAATAAGTTATTTATCAAATAAAAAAATTCATATAACACATAAACTTGGGTGTTACTACTTTTCTACAAAGATTAATACATTACATTTAAAACAATTAATATAATTCTTCAATATTGAACATACTTTTTAAATATATCTCGTTGCACTGGTAAATTATTGGCAATAATGTTTTAGAAAACTAAATCTAACGGACAAATAATTTGTAAATATAACAATGTACTTTTCAACGTGCTTACATAAGCAGAATCAAATATCTCTAATGAAAACGATTTTCAGAATAAACACAGAAAAATCCATCAATAATTGTAAAAATTAATCGATTGTGACATTTTCCTGTTGGATCGATATATTCATATTATATTTTTAGTAAGAGTTATTTTAGTTAATACAAGCTTATTGATTATCACCAGAGTTGCTAAAAAAGCATGATATAATAAGTAAAGCCGAACATATCAAGTCCCTAGCACGTAAGCTATTTATTTCATAAAGGCATGATATTTGAACACGATATGAACAACAATAAGTAAATATCTTATTTCCTTTAATATCTTACAACATTCCTATTGTAGACTGAACTTACACTTGAAGATCTGATCATCACTTACTCTGATGTCAGAAACATCATTAAAAAAACCTTGACACCTCCAAAGAAGGTGGGCTGATCTTATACCAGTAATATAAATAAAGCAATGCTCTGCTGAACTGGCCCCTGTTCTCTCTTAACTTTACAACAAATGTCTCGTCGAATCTTGCTGGAAAATTGCCTCTGTGGTACCAGTCTTCAAGAATTCTGGAGATAGAACTGCCTTTCAGAATTATCGCCCTATCATCTCCTCCAACTCTCCGATAAGATCTTTGAATCCTTAATCAATCTAGCGATAGTCCGTTACCTCGTTAATGCTAACACTCTTTCAGAACATCAGTATGGATTTAGGCAAGCCCGTTCTACTGCGGATATATTAACGGCCATCTCTTAACGCATATACCATACAGTGCGCAAGGATGGTGAAGCTAGGGTAGTAGCGCTAGATATATCTAAATCCTTTGACAAGGTCTGGCATGGCGGGTTCTCATAAAATATCAATTCATATGGTACTACTAAACGAATAGTTAATATAATGATATCCTTCCTAATCAAAAGAATGATTCAAGTTGTCTTCGATGGTATCTCATCTAAACAACATAACATAAATGTAGGTGTACCCCGGGGATCGCTTCTTGTACTTTTATTGTTTCTGAATTTAATAAACGACCTCCCTGGTGACATTGTGTCTGGTGTCTGTACAACAGACGTGCACATACGAGATGCAATGACATAATCCTTAGAAAGTTACCTCTAGTATGTTGTGGAATATGATCATGAATGCATCGTTACATTTAATGCGGTTAAGTTCTTTTTCTTCACCAACTAAGAGAAACCTCATCAACCACCGATTGGCATAGCAAATAACACCCTACCATGAGAATTGAACGTTCCAACTCATCGGCATAACATTCACAGGTATCATGAATTGGAACAAATACATTTTAGTTATGTTACAATGGTATGGCGTAGATTCCTTACGTAATACTACCATCCAAGGCTTCTTCAACAGAAAGTGGTATCCCTCTACCGTGCTAGAAAACCTCTCACACCTAAGGTATTGTTGTCAGATATGGGCTGGTGAGACATCCACTAGTCTCTCCCTCTTAGACAAGGTCAAAAAAGAGGCGCTAATCTAATAGGCCCATCACAATCAACCAAGCGACAGCCCCTGTCCCATCACCGAAATGTTGCAAGTTTGTACTTGTTTTACAAGTACTTCAATAGAATATGTACCAATGAACTTGCAGCACTTGTGCTCCCTCGGAGTATATACCCCCGACCCATCCGTCAGTCAACAAAATCCGACCAATTCACTGTATATGTCCCCAAACGCCTGACGTCTTTCTTCTCTTATAGTTTCTTTCTCCGAACAGCTAGCCTTTAAAATAACTTGCAGAAGTTTAAATGTAATGCGAACAAACATATCGCTGCACAACTACCTTACTAAAATGCCCCTAATTCCCAGTAGCCCCTTACGTATCAGTGAAAATGTTCTTTGTTTTGAGTCAACAGAAATGAATAAAAATAATACGACAATAAGGTTCCCAAGTTCGGAAAATGCATCTTGGGAATATGACAATCCTTATTAGAATAGTTCATCGAATAATCCAAATGATCAAAACAATTGTTCTATTTCTGTTTTTCTATTTAGAATATTCTCTTTAGATGTTTCAGTATCTCCAGAAAACCAGTTTTCCTGAAACATGAATGGTCCGTTTTCTTCTAACAAGAAAAACAAATATATAAGATGTTTACATGTTAATTATTACCTACTAGAGTTACTTAGTCTTTGGTATTACATACTTTTGTCTGTGTTAGAGACTATCAACCGGTATAGAAAAAAGTGAATCATACTCATTATTTTTGCACTTAAGCTATTAAAATATCTATGTACTTTGTACCGTTATTTCTAACATAATTGAATACGTACGGTGTTGCTTGACATCTTTATACATTTACCGGCAAGGCTAATTCAGGTTGCCACCCACTGGGTATGTTCAGGTCACATAAATACGCATCCTTCTGAATCTTTGTGAATGGTATCAATCCCAGACACGCTTTACTGGAAGAATTTAAGGCGTTGAATTGTTATTCGCTCACATATCTATTTAAAAGATGTTGATAGCCTCCTTTTGTTATTTTGAGCTGTAAACACGTGCAACTAATCTTTATAATTCCCATGACTATTCTACGTTATATTTTAACATACTTTATCAAACGTTATTTCTGTGCGTATTCAAAGACATATGTAAAATAGAAACACATGAATAATCCTTTCTTATTGTCTGCTATTCTTGTTCCTCCTCTCGATTTATCTACTTCTTCTTAAATGTTCTTTATGAACAGCTATAGTTCACGTCAAAAGTGTGTACATTATTTGAAACAAACTATCTATCGGCTGTTGTCCGGTAGTAAAACAACAATGAAATACTTGTTAACGAATAAAAGCTACTTTATATATATGACAATATAAAGTTTGTTTCAGTGTTTGGCGACTTAACGATTGGTAGAAAAGAATAATTAATAGTGTGTAATCAATGTGAAGGCGAAAATACATACATACACATATGCACACACTACAAATGTATGCTTTAAGTGCCACACTTTACTTCATATATATAGTTACATTTAAAAGACTTAAAAGATAGATTAGTTGCACACGATAAGTTCTGTTTAATCTATTTAGGTAAGTAAATGACAATGTGTCGACTCTAATAGTTATCTAAGCAGGAATAAGTATTTTCTAGAAAATAAACTAAAGCAAACACAATATGTTAGTGCAAATAACAGAGTGACAGGGAAAAACGAAAGAATTGATTAGTCCGTATCAAATATCGATATGACAGACAGTCTGATTTTGAAAATCCGACAAAATATCTTTATATATTAGATTGTTTCATTAAATATGGATCAGTATGTAAAATATTTAAAAGAAACATAATGTTCCCTTTCATGGCAAGTAATCTCAAACAAACCGTCTTAAGTAAAATAATGTTTTTCTAATAAGAAAAAATGAAATATCCATATCTAATTTATGAATTGAAGATTTTGCTTTTATTATATTAAATCACTCTGGACTTTACAAAAATCGAAACTAAAACAGTAGACTCTTCTTAAAAAGACAAATTGTTTAATAGAAATAAGGTATTGTGCGAAAAAAGAATAAATATTCATTCATTACTTTAATTGATTTTATACAAATCAATAGCAGAGAACTCTGGGAATTCATCGGTTCCTTTGTTCATGGAAATAAATATCTATTGAAATGTTAAAATTATTGATGATAGTTCCATGTTATGGTAAACGTATAAGTAAGAATATTCATTTTTAGCTTTATTTTTAATGAAGTTAGTTTTAACCGATTTTCCTCAAGAAAACATATTCAACTTAACAAAAAAATTGTAATTCTTCTACAAATGTTGCTTAAGAAATTTCTCAGAAAAGATTTCTGTAATTAAATTGATTCTAAAAAACACTCCGTTATCGTATGCTTATTGCTTACATATAAATAAGAATGAGACGATGTCATCGATTTTGAATTAATTTCCTCATTTGTATGTATTAGCAGATTGACGGTAGTGGTAACCTAATCAGGGGGATTTTCCTGTGCGAATGGGGTATCTAGACTTATACCATCCTAGTATGTTGCATCTGAAGGCATATTAAGTATCGCCTCCACGGGTTCTGGTTTGTTTCCAAGTTAGGGTTGAAGTCATTGACCCGGTGATACGAAGACAATATCTGGCTTGATCCTGGTGACGAGGAACAGCCCCACCATATTTCAGTCTGATTCAAAAGGATAAAGAGATACTCGTTCCACACAATTACATGGACACAGAAGCAAAGTTCTCTGCAGATACTGCTCGGTCTTCGCCAAATAGCACGTATACAAGCTAATCTGTATAATCCAATGTTTGTCTTCTTGACTAGTGTACATACTGAGCGAACTGGTAAGCCTTATGTGACCGACATTAGTGCGTAGTCTTCGCTTCATCAACCACTCTGCCGAGATCGTTTTCGTAGTTGTGCCAGTATATCAGCAAATGTCGAAATATCTGTGTTTTGAGAGATCTTCCTGATATTCTCTGTAATCGGTTCTTTACTGGTTTAACTGAACATTTATCTAGGGAATTTACACCCTGATGATGACGTTTTACAGGTTGCCGTTTCGTTTGAGGCATGATTACTATATAAAATATTATGATAAAATTTGCTTATTTTCACTTCAAATTGTTACCGTCTAAAACACTGAACTGTAGAAAATATTAAATCTTATTAATAATGTAAAATCAAGTTCATTAATTTTCATTGATAATTTCTAAGAAAAAAACAATTAAAGCATAAAAATAAATAAGTGGTTATCAATTAGAAATCAACAAAAAATAGTTTTATAATATTTAGCATTGTTTATAAATATGCACATTTAATGAGGACATGAATAAAAAGTCTAATTTATTGTCTACACAGGAAGTTTAGAAAATCGATGCCATAACCTCCGGATTATGTTCGATATGTGTAAATAATTCAAACGTTCCTACAAACATAGGTCATGACACGCATGACAAACATTGCTACATGAATTTCTAACGTGTATAATGTGTGTGACCGTGCACTGTTATGTCTATGAAATAGATTAACATTATCTTTGTGATATTATAAAAGGTTTAATAACTCTGGGTGTGGTGTTGTCACATATCTCAACAAGACCATGAAAATATACTAAATATCAATAATGCTGGTCTCAAAAGAGATATCTAAGTGTCATGATCGGCAAGTGTTATATTGATAACCACCAGAGGGCACTGTCGGTATCCTGTGAGAGTTTGTTAGCTCCTTTCATCATTATGTTTCATGTCTTGTCTGGAACGATTTCTATAAAAAGTATATCTTCTTACTTCAGATAATAGAATACATCAGCTTAAATACACGTACATCAATATAATCAGCACAAACCAAATGCCATGGCGATTAATAAATTGACCACAAATGAAATTAGACATGTAATGATGTGATATTACAAAAGCAACTCCACACACAACGAGGCTTCTTTACACATATACAACTTAAAGTTGTTATGCCATTTAAAGTGATGCCATCGTTTTTACAAACACTCTGGACAGTTGCGTATTATTTACATTCCAGGCAACATGTATTTCTGGGTCACTCCTCATAAACTAAAATATGATAACATGTTTATATATTTATTAGTTTACGTAAATGTATGTTCTCAGTATTAAACAAGTTGTATTACAAAGACGACAATTCAATCTAATTATAGCAATGTACATTTTAAAATTACAAAAATTGTCAAAATTACATTTTTTTATGCATACAGTGAGTTTTGGATGAACCTTTTTTACAACTGATTAAGTGCGTTTGTTTCCATTGTCAATGTCGTTATTTTGAAATCCAGCATGGAAGAATCATGGGTGGACATAAATTGCATTCATGCCTGAAATAGAAAGCAAAGTAAGTAAATCGATATGAAATGTCCTTCCCGATTCCTTGCCAAATATGCATTTTCCATTTAACGGTCACTGATCGGGTCGACTTTCAAATCCATTGATCATTTTTGCTCTCATTTTATTTCAAAATATGCTACGTACATTCAGTCGATATATTCAGTTTCTTTTAGTATCCGAAAATAACTCGATATATTCTGATGTGTTATTATGTCTCGCATATATTTTATTTCTATGCTTTTGTTGCTGTCTGTATTTCAATTTGCCCTTTCCCAAATGTGTCTTCTTCGTTATTCAATTCTGTTTCATTTATCTCTCTTCTCAATTCTTAAAGCTCGGTTTATTGTTTTGTACAGTGTGTTCAGGACAAATTTTACCCTTTTGAGGGGAAAAAGATAAAAAGATTTTGCTACATAATTGGTCGATTATAAAAAATCAAAATATATCATTTAGTGGATATTTTGCTGATTACATTATAATAAAATATATCGCTTCGAGACTGGAAATGAATTATGGGCACGTTCCTTTCATAGTGATTTTTTGTTTTTGTCTTAACATTGGTTTGATTCGAGCAACCAGTTCGCTATTGATGTGGGTGGTGTCTTTCTTTACTGCGTTGAACATAGAATAGTCTATGAGCTTGCAATCAGACAAGTTGGGGAATCTGATGTTGGGACTGGTGAAGTCGTGGAAACTTTCAGAGAGAAACCCACCATAATTAAATTTCTTCTTGTTCTTTAATGTGTAATGAATGTGTTGTAAGCAGAGAACTTGTGACTCAAATAGTGTTGTACCCCCCCCCCCGACACTCTTTTTGCCACTATTAATTTTTAAATACAGTTGATAGGATTAAATATAAGAATATATTACATTGATCGAAAATATATTTTAATCGTAAGGACACGGACCAATATTTGATAGATTTGTCTGTCGAAACTTTATGCTGTTTCAGTCATGGAAATAGAGAAACACCTTACACTACTTTATATGTAAGTTAATGTGTATAATAATGTTGACTCAACGAGTCGCAGTTAGTCTAGTTATGGTTTAAATATTCTGTCTTTTATTTCTGCTAGTGCGACATAAAGTCGTAATTTCACCAACATTTGATTTCGCTTAGGTCAACACTGTCTGTGTTTGTTGTTGGAGAAAAGACGATTTACTCCAGTGTCGAGGTTGTTTTTCTCTTGAGTGTTTCACTGTGGGACCTGTTAATCCGTTTGTGTGTCTAGCATTTTATTGATGTAGGTTATAGAAAGGTGTATTGTATTATATTTTCCGCACCTAACCATATATGTGGCTACCGTTAGCGTAGAATTTTCATTAAACATGCCCATTTTCATTTTGTGTAAGGAGTCGAACTGATAACAACTTAAATTCAGCCCGTACTCACTATATAAACATACATAACACATACTCAATTAGTGTAAGCCGATGTGTTCCCACACATTTTACTGACTTGCTTATATAGCTGTTCCCTGCCTTATTGATTACTTACTACTTCATAAGTATAATATCTTGAGTTTCAGTATGAACGCTTATCTTTAATTTGTCACGTTCTATTTCGTTTCCTTATCTTCTTATATACAAGTAAATCTTATCTCTTAGCGGAAGTCGTATGACGTCATAATACATAACATCTATTTACCAACAAATAACTACAGAGTCAATCTCACAACAGTTTCTTTCCCTCTTTTTTGATTTGATATTATTATAGAAAGATTGTGTGTTTTCTTATATAGAAAATGGTTTATGAAAGTAAAATTAGCTGCGTTTAAAGAGTTGTAATCTTTATTAAGTTCTTACGTTTGTTTGACTTTTGATTAAGTTATGTGAATGTGTGAATATTGAAAATAATACGGTAGATGCACATCCATTGTCTACCAAAAGAGAACACCTATTTGTATCTAGTACCAAAAATACACGTGCACCGTTTAGTCAATATTTGTTGAAAATATAATTTCTTAACATTAACATTGGTTTTAAAACAATAAAAAATGTTAAAGTATTCCACACATTCATAATAGATTGTGATGTTATACTATACCTAATCTTTATCTCCGAACTCTTTATTCCCGTCTCCATCCAATAGCAACGCTCGCTTCTCTACTCCTTTCCTTCTATTTTCACTCCCTTATCTCTCTTGGGCCACACCTAATTTCAATTTTTTACATCATTTCCTTCCTCTCATCAATACTCTTACAATTCCTTTTTAATTTAAGTTATTACTACATACATGTCCAGGTGAAGTGTGCACGGTGACAAGCAACTAGGCAAGATAACAGCATCATCAGCTGTTTAAAAGTTTATCAATACACGGACGACCTTTCACTCTTCGAATCTATTGACCCCCCTCTCTCTTGCAATGTGATACACTACAGACAATTATTTCCACCAGATACCGTCAGAAAACGATGACCGCATCAGGTAGACACATATAACAAAATACAAGTTCCACAAAATTTTAGATTCACCTAGTCTAGACAGTTCTGTCTAATATATATATATATATATATATATATATATATATATATATATATATATATATATATATATATATATATATATATATATATATATACTGACATTCCCAAATAGCCGAACGTTACAATTCGTCTATGCTCACTATTTTAATTGATTACTTCTATCCATTGATTACTTCACAATTTATAACGTAATCAATGAATTCTTTTACGGTGTCATCTACCTTCTCTTAAACAGATGATGCCAAAAAATTAGACGTCATCTATTTACGATGTCCTGATGACTCCCATCCTGATGCCGAATGATAAAATGTGTTTTAAAACCTTTTTTGTTGTTGAAAAATAGATTATACAAATTGTAACAATGGAATCTTTTCAAATGTGTCCATTATATGTTATATTTTACTACTGTGGCTATGGGGGTATATCAGGGACACCCTTGCACGAGTCTGTTAGATACTTCTATTCTGTCGGCAGCTGAGACGAACCAGATCCCAGATTATTGTTATATTACCTTTGTCCAAACTGGAACATACTTATCTAACTACTTCTGTTTATGTATTTTAAGCATATATCTAGTTATTGACGTCTATCTACAAAACAGTTCAACAGGGCTGTAGCATATTTTTATTCTAGGGCCTTCCATCGGGAATGCATACCTCAAAATATTATTGTACAACCTTGGGGCAGAAAAGGAACTAAAATTTTGCCCTAGCCGAAAGGAAAGAAAGTGTATTTAGTTCAAGTTTCGTGTTCGGCACATCACATTCAATTAAAAAAAGACCTTTTTGCATTGCCTCTACGGCCACATGGCGACTCGATGTTTTATAAAAAAAATGGTGGAGAGTGATAACATACATACACACATGAAATTGCTTGCATGCATTCTCATCTAGATATTTTATTAGTCAATGTAAAAATATAACTATGTTGCTAGCATCTTATACATTTTAGCAATCATTGCTGAAGTTGTGAAACTTATACGATTGGTTCTTTTGTTAGACATTTGGTTTTGGCGCCGATCAACTTTCTCATCTAAAGCTTTTGAGAATGTCGCTAGAAGAAGGTGACTACAGAAGTTCAACTTTAATCCGTGTAATCTAATATCAATGAAATCCTCGTGACAGATTCAAGATTCAGACTTAAAAGATTTAGAGTTACTGAAAAAAAAGAAAGTAGCAAAATTACATCTCTAGTATTTTCCTCAAACATGAAACTTGCCAAGATTTATTGGCAGAATAAAGATGTTTTCTTGACACCGGCTTATTCGATCTTATTCTTTATTTTAGATTTCATGGCAACGATGCATTAGCAATTTTACACCGTTTCAATTCAAGGCAATTGCCGTATTTAATACACAGAATTTCGCCAAGAACACCTATATTAATTACGGCGGGTAGATATTGAGTTTTATACTTTTTATGGAATATTTAAATGTATTCTTTTTTGTTCTTAAATATGTATTTATGAATGATTCATATAATTACGCAATATATATATATATATATATATATATATATATATATATGTGTGTGTGTGTGTGTGTGTGTGTATGGAAGCGGGAGTGTCTTTACTCATTTTTCTCGAGAAACCCCGCTACACAATTGGCATAGTACATATATATATATATATATATATATATATATATATATATATATATATATATATATATATATATATATATATATATATATATATATATATATAGGGTTAGGGACACGATAATTCATGAAAATGAAATGTCGTGATGGACAAAATGTGTGAAAAAATGTTTTCCATTTGTAATTTTTTCACATTATATATATATATATATATATATATATATATATATATATATATATATATATATATATATAACATTTTGAAGAGTTTTTCACCGGGCGCTCTTCTTCTCATCAGTGTAGCGGTGGCGGTTGCAAGCGGACGAATGACCTCTAACACAGTTCGTAAATTCAGGCTAGAATCACGAGACACACATATATATATATATATTGTTGTGGTGGCAACCACTCATTTGCATATACGAATAACGTTACACTATAAATGGCAAGCCTAGGTTTGCCTTAGAGTGTGTTATCTAAATGCCACCGGACGTGACGCCGAAGAGCGTACATGTCCTCCCACCAAGACTCTCTGACTCGACACCTTCATTTGTACATACTGTAAATATACCTTTTCTTTAATACACTTATTATTGCATTCTCCGTGTTGTTTGCGTCTTCATTGTATTCTTCACTAATTGTGGTTCAACCTTGCAACCACAACAGTTGGCGACGAGATATGAAGCGTCAAATATAACAGTTTGACGAAGAACTATTTAAAAAAAAAAAGTACAATGCAAAGTGTTGACGAGCAAACGGATTTTACGCTAAAGAAAAGTTTTCAACTTAAATGAAAAAAAAAAAAAAAACTCGAACGTGGCAAAAGCGACAATTTACACCGTTTTCTGGGAATCCGACTTACAAACGAATGTAAAAGTGAATTTTTGTTTTGTCGTTTAGCGACAAATCTGATTTGTATTACTAAAGGACCAACTTGCAAACGAAAAGCGGATTTTGTTCTGTCGCAAAACGACAGGTCAGACTCGTATTACGAAAAGCAAGGAAGTAACCTACGAAAAAAAAAAAGTTCACCGGTGGATTCTAATTACTGCTCCCCGTTAGCAAAACAACAACGAAAGGAATCTTTAAATTAATAATTTGTTTAGCGGCGGTACTAAAAGGAAACACCATAGCTAGAAATTAAAGCTCAAGGAAAGGATTTTTTTTTTTTAAGTTGGCACTGGATAACGGATAATACAGTAAAACGTCACGAAAAAAAAAAAAAAAAAAAAAAAAAGTAAAATAGAAGAATTATCAAAAATGTTCGTGCAATTTTTACAGGCACAAGCTGACCGCGAGGAAAGACAAAATAAGGCACAAGCTGACCGCGAGGAAAGACAAATTGAACGTTTAGAAAAAAGCGAGGAAAGACAAAATGAACGTTTTGCTAAAACACTGGAACTACTAAAGAGTAATCGAGAAAATGTCGACAGTGTTAATTTCTCCCATACAACTATCTTTAATAGTATGGACACATTTAATTGAAGCATACTATACAAGATACGACGATGTTTTTCAACTGGACTGCAAAAATTGGCCAAATAGCCAAAAAGTGAGCCTTTTACTCAGGAAATTGGGTACATCAGAACACAGCAAATTCATAGATTACATATTACCTACAAAAACTGCGGAATTAGAGTTCATGGAAGCTGTGAAATTACTAAAAGAATTATTTAATCCAAATGTATCTCTTTTTCATAAAAGATGGCTGTGCATGAATCTAAGAAAGATGGACAACCAAGATTATTTGACATACGCATCAGTTGTCAATAAGAACTGCGATAATTTTAAGCTTGCGGAACTAACGGTAGAAGATTTTAAATGTCTAATCTTCGCACAAGGGTTGGTTTCCACGAAAAATGCAGAAATACGCAGACGAGTGTTGTCTAAGCTGAAATCTGAGAAAGATTTAACCCTCCAGAAACTAGCAGAGGACTGTGAAAGGGCCATTACATTAAAAAAGGATTCAAAAAATATAGAATCCGAAGTGGCATATGTAAGAAAAGTTAGAAAACCATACACACAAGAAAAGCAATCAAAATGGAACGGGATATTACAATCCTAATAACCATAAATATAGGACAGAATATAACAAGCCTCTTCCTAGATATAACTGTAAGAGATGTGCAGAAAAGCATTGGGAATCAGATTGTCCTTATAAGAAGAAAAAATGCTACATTTGTAAGAAGGTGGGACACAAAAGCGATTGCTGCAGATATAAAGATTACACCAGAAAGAGAGTACAGCAAACAAAATCAAATACAAAATTAGACAAAGATCGGCGAAAATACGTAAAAGTGGAAATATTTAAAACACCAATAAAGTTACAACTCGACTCCGGCTCCGATATTTCTATCATAAACCTGAATACATGGAAAAAGTTGGGTAAAAAACCAACCATGATGAAAACGAGTAAATCAGCCCGGACGGTAACTGGTGGGGGTATAAAATTTGAAGGAGAAGTTGTTCTTTCGATAAAATTAAAAGGGATTACGAAGAAATTAAAAATATTCGTACTGAAAAATAGTGAAAATCTTTTTGGAATAGATTTAATTGAGAAATTTGGACTATGGGATAAGCCAATCAATACATTCTGTAAAAAAATAGAATGTTCTTCTCCAACAACAGTAAATATAAAAGACGATTTAAAAGAATTATTTCCTGAAGCATTCACGACTAACTTAGGTCGCTGTAATAAATTCAAGGCCTCGTTTGAACTTAAAGAAAACGCCAGCCCAATTTTTAGAAAAAAGCGAAACGTTCCGTTCGCTGGGTTGGAAAAGATTAATAAAGAATTAGATAGATTGGAACAGACAGGAATTCTATCAAAAATAGAACACAGCGAGTGGGCAGCTCCCACCGTATACGTAAAGAAAAAGAATGACGAAGTTAGAGTGTGCGCAGATTTTTCGACCGGGGTCAACTCCCTATTAAAAGATCACCATTACCCTCTACCAAGCCCGGAGGAAATATTCACGAAGTTAAATGGTGGTAATATCTTCTCTAAGATAGACTTGAGCGATGCATATTTGCAAATACCGGTCGAGGAAAATTGCTCAAAAATACTATGCATCAATACGCATAAAGGATTGTACAAATACAACCGATTGCCCTTTGGCATCAAAGTAGCGCCTGCCATTTTTCAGCAAGCGATGGACACCATGCTAAGTGGTATTGAGTGCGCATGTGCATACCTGGACGACATTGTTGTCAGGAGCAAATCCCTACAAGAACATAAGGAACATTTGAAACAAGTGTTTACTCGAATACAAGAATTCGGCTTTAAAGTAAAAGAAAGCAAATGTGACTTTTGTATGAGCGAGATTAAGTATCTTGGACACATAATAAACAAACATGGACGACGTCCAGACCCAGACAGATCAGCGGCAATAAAAATATGCCAGCACCTGATAACGTAACAACCTTGCAGAGTTTCTTAGGACTCGCAAATTATTATCAATCCTTTATTGAAGGAATGCATAACTTGCGAGCCCCCTTAAATAATCTGCTTAAAAAGGATACCCCTTGGAACTGGACGTAAGAATGTCAAACGGCTTTTGACAAAATAAAGAGCGCACTAACATCCGAATTATTCTTAACGCATTTTGACACAAAATTAAAAGTAGTCGTCGCGAGTGACGCTAGTTGCTACGGCTTAGGAGCATGCATTCAACATATTATGCCGGATGGGTCTAGAAAACCAATAGCGTACGCTTCGAGAACGCTGATACCAGCCGAGAGGGCATATTCACAAATCGAAAAAGAAGCATTGAGCATAATCTTTTCCGTGACTAAATTTCACCGATATTTATATGGTAGACAATTCTTACTTGAAACCGACCATAAACCGTTAGTCACGATCTATGGATCAAAAAAAGGATTGCCGGTATACACCGCAAATAGATTGCTGCGCTGGGGTACAATCTTACTTAATTACGATTTCCAGCTACAACATCTAGCATCAAAAAAGATTTGCCATGCGGATGGACTGTCAAGACTGATACCACAGAAACACAATCTGGAAGAATCAGTCATTGCAGCAATTCGGATAAATGTTGAAGTAAAAAATATGGTAGCAAACATCATTACGGAACTACCCGTAACTTTGTCGGACATTAAAAGGGAAGCCGAGAAAGACGAATACATAAAGGACATAAAAGAGAATATTATAACGGACACAAAGGTGCAGGAAGTTTTCTCCATATGTAACGATGTGTTACTGTACAGTGAGAGAGTGGTAATACCCAAAACATTGCAGAATAGGATGTTAAGAGATTTCCATACGGGACATCCGGGGATAAATCGAATGAAGTCGTTAATGAGAAGCTACGTGTACTGGCGTAACATGGACACTGACATAGCAGCAACAATAAATAAATGTAAAGGATGCCAGTTAGCAGCAAAATCCCCACCTATAGTACACAAACCTTGGCCGAAAACCGACCAACCATGGTCGAGAATCTACATGGACTTTGCTGGTCCAGTAGGAGAAAACTATTATTTAATTGTAGTGGATAGTTACACAAAATGGCCGGAAGTAATGCGTTGCAGGAATCCAACAACGAACAACTCAATAGGGTTCCTACACGAGTTGTTTGCAAGATTCGGTGTACCAGACACACTGGTCACTGACAACAGAACGCAGTTCACATCCGCAGAGTTTAAGGAATTTTGCGACACGTTCCGAGTGAAGCACATCACGACTCCGCCGTATCATCCAAGGTCGAACGCCCTTGCGGAAAGGTTCGTGGACACGCTAAAACGAGCGTTAAAGAAATCCATTGGAACACCAACAGAAAAAGCTTTGCAACAATTCTTGCAAGTTTATAGGATCACACCACATCCTAGTACACCATCAAACATATCACCAGCTGATCTAATGTTTGCCAGAAAGGTAAAATCAGCGTTTGATAAACTGTTGCCAAGACATGCAATTATCCGAAACACTACACACACGAGTAGAAAGAAATATAACTCGGGAGATCGAGTATATTTTAAGTGCTACAAGAATAACACATCTTACTGGGAATGTGGAGTAGTGGATAAACGCATTGGTGATTGTACATATATGATTAAAGGTCCACAGAGTATACATAAAAGGCACCTAAATCAGATAAAAAAACGTCATATCCAAGATGATGATTATACGACAACAGTCGAAGAGGAGGAAACCATAGATGTCATATACGAATCCTTTAATTGGGAACCGCCTCAATATACACCTGAACCCCGAAGATCAGGTAGGAAAAGAAAATTTAATGAACCATTGATGGTAAACCCAAAAAGAAAAAGATATTGAAATCTGTGTGACTTCAAATCTTGGGAGGGGGGTGTTGTGGTGGCAACCACTCATTTGCATATACGAATAACGTTACACTATAAATGGCAAGCCTAGGTAGGCCTTAGAGTGTGTTATCTAAATGCCACCGGAAGTGACGCCGAAGAGCGTACATGTCCTCCCACCAAGACTCTCTGACTCGACACCTTCATTTGTACATACTGTAAATATACCTTTTATTTAATACACTTATTATTGCATTCTCCGTGTTGTTTGCGTCTTCATTGTATTCCTCACTAATTGTGGTTCAACCTTGCAACTACAACATATATATATATATATATATATATATATATATATATATATAAATATCTCTATATATATATATATTTATATATATATAAATATATATATATGTAAATATATATGTGCATACATATAAATATATGTAAAAATAAAAATGGAATAAAGAATAAGCAATTCAACAACTAACAAAAATAAACTCAAAAACTCATGTTGTAAAGTTCCACCGAGATATTTCGGCCGTAGATACGACCATTTTCGATCAGTTAATAAACTTTATTTCAAAACGGAAAAGTTTTCAAATTTATACAGAGAATGCGATTGGAAGAAAATGTCACGTGCAGAGAACAACAAAACTGGGAGAAAAAGGAATGCGAGGAATGTTATGTAAAGAGAAAGAAAAAGAAGATGAAGAAGAGGAAGAAGAAGAAAGAGATACCAATCAACCAGTATCTTTAGAACGTCAGTTGAAGAAGACGAAACGAAAGAAGAAGAGAAAGCGAGAGCAAACGTGAGAAACGGTAAATCGACATGTCGTTGTCGAAAACTATTGAAGAAGAAAAAAAAAAGAGAGAGAGAAAAAACATCAGTGCTTAGATATCGCCTGCTAATTGAATTCGGGCTGAGAACGTCAAAAGTCAACAGGATTAGTAGTAATTGGGGCAGTGAACGCCGAGGGACGAAACAAGGGAAGAGGAGGAGGCAGGGGAGGAGGGGAAGGGGAAGAAGAGAGACAAGGGTTAAAAGTTAGCCAGAGTCGTATTCATTTAGATTCATCTCGTATAAAATCGATCTAGCCGAAGGAAAAGCAATATTATAGAAACCTTGTCTTTGGGCAATGGTGTTCTTATGACATAGGATCAGACAGGATTCTGTGAGACGTCGAAGTTTGGTGTCATGAATATGTTTGATAGGGATTGCCTTATGGGTAGTGAAGTGGTGGCCGGAAGAGATCATATGAGTGCATAGTGCATTTGAGGTATCCCCGTTTTTTTATGGCACGATTATGTTCATATATACGTTTCTTTAACGGATGTTGTGTCTCGCCGAAATATATTTTTCCACAGTCGGCGCATGGAATAGTATAAATATATATATATAAATATATATACATAAATATATATATAGATATAAATATATATATATATATAAATATATATATGTGTATATAAATATATATATATAACTATATATATATATAAATATATATAGAAATAAAAAAATATATATATACACATAAATATATATACATCTATATATATACATATATATATACATATATATATATATATATATATACATATACACATATATATAGATATACATATATATACATATATATATATATTTATTATATATATACATATATATACGTATATATATACACAACAATATACATATATATATATGTATATATACACATATTTATACATATATATAGACATATACAGGGTGATTCATCAGTTACTTCACTTAGCTTTTTAAAATGATTACCATATGAAGCACAAACATACTATGAACTTTTGATGATTGTTATCTTACTCTCTAATTACCGCTATTAGTTATTTTAAATTTGTTCGTTTGTATATTTGTTTCTATATATATTTATTTAATAATCAATCAAATATCTAACAAAGAGTCGTAAATTCCTTGTAAAAAAGAATGGAGCTATGTATGCAGAATGAAGGTGCACATTTTGATAGTTTGCTGTAATTTTAAACTCCCATAAATAAATTTGTTGAATAAACTTTCGGTTTTGTATTACCGTTTTTTTAACTTTACAATTTCAAACATAAATAGCTTAGTTACTTATGAATCACCCTGTATATATATATACATATATATACATATATATATATATATATATATGTATATACATACACATATATATAAATATATATATACATATATATAAATATATATATACATATATATACACATAAATATATATATATACATATATATACATATAAATATATATATATATTTATTTATTTTATTTATATATATGTATATACATATACATGTATACATACACATATGCATAACCATGCATATACATACACACATATATATGAATATATATACATATGTGTATAAATGCATACACATATAAACATATATACGTATATATATATATATCTATATATATATTTATTTTATTTATTTATTTTTCTTCTATTTTCTATTTTATTATTTTATTTTATTGAATTTAAAAGTTTAGTTCAGGGATTATAAAGGCATCAACATATACATACACACACACACATGAAAATACACCCATATATACATACAAGTATATATGCATACACACACAAGGCCTATATATATATATATATATATACATATATATATATATATATATATATATATATATATATATATATATATATATATATACATAAAGTGTACATTATTCCATTCTTGTTTACTTTTATGTCTATTATTATGATGTTTTATTTATAAATATGTAACGTACAAATTAAATACAGGATAAAAGGCATTGAGATGTGGGTGGATGGCGCTGGGCAAATGAAAGGAAGAAGGAGGAGACAAAGGCAAGGACGTTGGGGGTGGGGGTGAGGATGTAAGAATCAGAGGATGAAAAGGGAAGACAACTCAAATCTATTATCCAAAGGTGTACGAAATTAAGAGATTAGAATAGCTATCGAAATTCGAAGTTGACCGATATTGCGGACAGAGTTGAGAATGTAGACACTAATAGAGCGATGTGTGTTGGCACATGATATTAAGTGTTTGTGGAAGGAAGAATTGTGGGTGTTCAGATGTTCTTTAATGCGTCGGTGTAGAGGCCTAACGGTGCAACCGATGTAGAACTTTTAACACTTAGCGCATTGTAGGTTGTACCCTGTATAAGTGCGGAGGCAGAGGCCATAGTTGGGGATGGGGCAATTAGCTAGAGAGCAGGGGTCAGGGGTGTAGTGACTTTTTTTGGATAAATGTTGTCGGAGAGAAGTGCCTGTGTGGGAGAGCTGTACGTTAAGATTCTCACTACGTATGGCATTGCGGATAGCTGAAGTGATACGGTCGCTAAAGAAGAGGAGTTTAGGAAAGCAAGTGTTGGTGAGTGCGTGGTGTCTACGTCTGTTGGTGTTGTTGAGGCTGGATATGGTTGTGAGGGGGAAACCGTTGGTTAATAGGGTGTGGTTGAAGTCTTCGGTGTGAGTTGTTTTATCGGTAGTAGATGAGCATTTGTCTTGTATGCGGGTGATTTCGGTGTGCGCGTAACGAATTTTGGATTTGAGGTGTAATGCGGATTTGTCGTGGATGAAGAGGTTCCTACAGGCGGGTTTTCCATAGAAAGTGGTGTGAAGAGATCCGTCGTCATTAATGCTAAGTTTAAAGTGAGAGAGAGCCTGAGGTGTTGGGATATTCGATGGTGAATTTCAAGTCTCATTTCTAGCCATATCCTGTTTGTTCTAAGTTATCCCCCTTTGACTGCCCATATAATAATAACGGCCCACACGTAAATTTAAAAGTAGAATTGAATAAATAAATACCAGGTGATAAATCAAATAAAATAAAAAAATAATAAAATTATAATAATTAATATATAAATAAACAAATGTTAATGAGATCTTAACTATAGCGGAATAATGCTGTAATTAAATGTTGACATTTTCTGCGTTCTTACTCCCAATAGTCTGCGGCAGTGTTTCAACAGTTTGATTCCGTTTTTTTTCGTTTTTTCGACCCTTTCGGTCTTTAATTGTTGTCTTTTGATAATGAAAGTTTTTCTTTCAACAATTTTAGATTAGCTTGTGCTTGAACTTTTTTATTTACCTGACAGTATTTACTGTTCTCGTATTTATTCAGTTTTTACGTGAAATATTAATAAATCGTTTTGAGATTCCACTATCGTTTGCTCTCCTCGTTTGTTTCTGTTCACCTTCTCCACCTTCCGGCACCTACTTCGCATTGCTACAGCCTCAGATTACAGACCTACACTTATATTTACCAGCAATGCTTCAAGCCAACTGCAATCTCCTTTTAAATATATATATATATATATATATATATATATATATATATATATATATATATATATATAAATATAGAAACAAATATGAACTCAAAGTATAGTTTTAGTAGATAGAACCTATAGTGAAAAGGTTAAGCTCTATATACGAGATGTATAACTATACATTTGGCTTTCCTCACTTATTCTATTAATTGTTTGACCACTTAATTATTTAATTATTCTTCGGGCCTCATTTAATCACTCAATTACTCATCTATTTTTATTTATTTTTACCCTCATTTATTTATTTATTTATTTAATTATACTTTTAAACTACTAGGAAACCGTTTTAAGCTTTCCAGAAAATTCAACTTGCTTACGCTAATCTTTGCCCGATTAACTACTTATTCACCATTTCAACTATAGATTTCTATTCATTGGATCCCTAATCTCCGCAATGGTAGCCCTTTAAACTCTCGAAATTATCTAATCTTCCGTTTCAAAACCCACTTTAACTACGACCCCTCTCCACCTATTCTTCAAATTATACACACTTTGTTTTCACTTAAATCTTCACCTATAGCTAAACTTTTTTCATTTGCTTCTTTTGCTCTCTAATTTCACCGACTTTTTATCTCCCCTTTGTATCTATTCTATCGCCCATGTATATGCCTCTTTCCACCGACAATAGCACGTTCGTAGATTCCACTTATCTCGCATGTAACTACGCTCCTTGGTTACTTCTTAAATCGGTCCTTCTTCTTCCACTTATCAAGCCTGTATTACTTCAAAGCACTGGCACTACACTTAAGTTTCACTTGAATCAACCCACCCCCACCCCATATTACATATAATGGAAACCAATTGCTACAAGCAAGTTATCCTTATCCTCTGAACTGTTCTCTACCCTAAGTTTTAATAAGACTGAGTTGGACAGGCTAGATGTATAACTATAGATCAAGATAATATTACTTATTTATTATTTAATTATTTAATTTCTTAATCATATAATTATTCATCTAATTATTCATCTGGGCCGTATTTAAT
>OY744523.1:22939690-23014690 GCA_963556195.1 Sepiola atlantica | reverse complement strand
ATGAAAGGACTTTATTTTTGTTTTTATGCATTTGTAATATGTTTTTGATGGTGAGTGAGGTAGCTTTGATAATTCTAAAACTATGTTGGGAAAACGAAGAAAAAAGAGTTAGTAGGAAGGAAAACATTCCATAATATAGGTTGTGTAGTATTAAGAGATGTATTAGTAGTTTTTATCTTTTTTAGATGTATTTGAAACGCTTTCTTTTTAGCGGAAAGAATGACATGTTTGAAATATTTTTAAAGTAGTGAGAGAGGATTCTATTTTATTATATTCCTGAGAGAGATTTTCAGAGCTGCAAATACGCAGAGCCCTGAGATAAAAACCGATTATCATACTATTTTTATATAGTTATTATGATGTGAATAATAATATATATATAATATATATATATATGTATGATATATATATATATATAAAACATATATATTATATATATACAATATATAAACATATATATATAATATACATTATACATATATAAATAATATATATATAATATATATACATCATATATAATATATATATAATATATATATATATAATATATATAATATATAATATATATATATAATACATAATATATATATATATATGATATATATATATATATAATATGTAATATATATACATATATATTCCATTAACAATGCCAATATACTGAAATCAGACGCCATTAAGAGGGTTAAGATGAAAATGTATATACACTAAATGTACAAAATCAAGGAAATTCCTAAATTTTTACACTTTTATTCTCATTAAGGGTATGCGAGCACAATAGGGCTATGTATTTTACTGGTAGGAATATTTCTTCAGCGCACCTCACACACTTCATCCACTCATGCATAGAGATGTATGCTGTAGTGATGTAGTAATGAAATTGTTTGGTTGATATGTAATCATACCCTTAATGACAATAAAAGTGTAAAAATTTGTGAATTTCCTTGCTTTTGTACATTTAGTGTATATTAATGTTCATCTTAACCCTATTAAGGGCATATGATTTAAGGATACTGACATTTTTCATGGAATGTTACTACTTTTGTTAACGCTAAGCCTCAATACAATTTCTTTCTCATAAGGTTTTTTGGACTTTTCTGGAAAACTAAGCCATCTGGTAAACTGATATTAAAATTCCATCAACTAGACCGTAGAACCTCTATATCTGCCAAAAGTCAGCTGAATCCATCAAATAGTTGATGAGATACAGGGTGGTGCATACGTACGTACCTACACACAGATAACATGATTTCATGATTGAACTTTCTGGATCTCTGGGTTACCTTGACTAGTGAAGCCTAAATCCTACACACTGATAGAACCTATCAAATTAAAAATTTGTGCAAACGTTTAACTAATTTGGTTTATTGCTGTTTGAGTTATGATTGATCAAAGAAATGAGATTTCCAGCATAGGCCATTCGTGAGTCCCTATATATATATATATATATATATATATATATGTAATAAATATTTGATATTCTTTATGATCTATGACGTATACGTTTCGTCCTTTTTCAATCGGGACTCATCAGCATAGAGATATGCCTAATAACTACCGGTCATACGATTCGAAACCCCGGATTACAAGTATTTTGCAACTCAAATCCGATTCCTTCACCACACGGCCAATTTTAAATAGCGAATAAACGGTGATGATTTTAACACTTTATCGCCGGGCTTAACGTCTAAAGTATTCTACTACTTTAGTGGAAAGAACGATACATTTTAAAGCTAGTGACGTCATGCTGTGTTAATACTACACTTACAGTGCTCTTCTTTTTCGAGGTGCGACAAATAATAAATATTTTTTATGGTTTATTATCTTAGTACGTATACATTTCGTCCTTTTTAAATCGGGACTCATCAGCATAAAAATATGACTATTCATTACCGGTCATGCGATTTGAAACCCCGGATTACAAGTATTTTTTCAACTAAAATCCGATGCCTTAACAACACGGCCAATTTTAAATAGCGAATAGACGGTGATAAGTTTAACACTTTATCGGCGGGCTTAACGTCTTGAGCATTCTACTTCTTGAGTGGAAGGAAGGATGCATTAATATATATATATATATATATATATATATATAATATGTATATATATAATATGTATATATATATATATAATACGTATATATATATATGTATATATATACATATATATATATTAACGAAGATATTTTTTTAATAAAATATTTAGAAAACCTTGCACACCGCAGATTATTTGTTTTTAAAAATAAATTATTTATTCATCTTAAAAACAATTTTTTTTATAAACTTGAGTACTTTCGGTAAATATACCATCTTCAGAAGAATATTTCTTCTTTTTCTTTTTTTTCTTTTTTCCTCTTGGTTGAGACATTCTCGTCGCCAAGTTGAAAGTCCGTCTAGGTGTTTTGACGGAGAGAGAAATATGTTGATATGGCTGTGTGTCACGTGGTCGGCGTGGAAGTATACTTTGAAAAGTCACACAATTTGAAGCGTTCAAGTGCTAAAATCAAAATCCTCCATCGCAAACATAGAGCAGCATTTGTACATTTACATACAATGATCAATTGAATGGTACCTGTGCATCGCGTTATTGCCCCAGTGGAAGTTTACAAAACAACGCAGTTCATGGGGTAGAACGTTCGACCGTTATCAAATGGAGGAAACCATTTCTGAAAATCACTTCCAAGACGACGAAATCGCGTCCACGCTGCGGCTGACAGTCCGAAATGAAAATCATATATCGGTCTAATGCACAAAGCAATAGTTTTAAAAAAATGATTGTCTAATGTACAAGAAAGGGTAAATTTTCTACGAAGGTAAGATAAGGCTCTGTGGTTGTTGTGAAGAGGATTCGTCAGAGTTGTCCTTTTTTGCTTTGGCTATTGAAGTCTTGCACACGTATGAGCCATATATTAAATGTGCGTTTACATTGACTCCGTTTCTATTTTCAATCGTTGTTCTTTTTGCTTTACCGTCATTTTAGTCAGTGGAATGTCAAAAATGAGTAATTCTCATGTAAATTAGTCACACGTTGACTTAATAATTGTCTTCGCACTTTTAAAGGAACCGAAACACCTTATTAAAACATAGTAAACTATGTACACAATGAAGATTTAATGTTGTCTTTCATTATTATAGAAACGAAACGAAGAACCAAAGTTTTGAGTGATAAAAAAAGCAAAATTAAGTTTCACAACTTTATACTAAACTCACTGTGCATACCTGATGTTGCCTGGGAGTCTTTTATTTTCATTTTATTTCGCTTTTAAAGTGTACTGTTTTGTCACCAAATTATTTTTAAAATAGAATTAGAAAGTGCAATTAATTTTATTTCGAAAAGAAATGAAAGGAAGAATTTTAAAATATGCATATGAAGAAACACAATGTACGAAATTAAAAAAAATGTTTTTATTTCTTCATATGAATTAGACGGTGCGGGACGACGTCGTCCTGAACGTTAATTCGGATGATATCGAGGAATATGCGTTGGAACAATCAAGCGGTCTGTTCGGCCTCCTTCCTGCAAGTGATTATTATGCGTCTAATATATAGTATAAATTGTGCCGTATAATGATAGGGCAACCGGACATTTTGACTTAAATTGGCTTTAAAAGTTGAATTTAATTATCACAGTATCGTTTGTATATCAAATAATTTATTAAGCAAAATTGTTATAAAACTGGATAAAAGCACAGAATAGTTAACATTCAAGAATGCATTACTCCTCAAAAATACATATATTGTATATCAAACGCATTATGATGAACTTCTCTACCAAACTCGGCTAGTTTTAACGTGTGGAAACGATCTGTGAAATATTTTACACATTGTATCCACTTTAAAACTAGACGCGTTTAGCCTATTTGATGGAGTTAGGTACAAGTTGTCGAGTGTTGACTGTTATATACTTTTACTATGAAAAGAATTACGAATAGTTCCTATATGTTAAAGCTAAGTCGTACGGTAGAGAATTTCATTCTAATGCATTTTATATGAATTATGTGCTGTTACGTGTTGTTTTCGAGTCTTTGAGTGTTAACGATTCTGTACTTTTACCTAACATTAAACCTATTAGGATATGTAATTTCTATTTAATTATGCTCTATTTATAGATATTTTCAAACTATTTATTTATCGAAAACCCAAATGTGAAAATGTTTTAGTCACATATAACATGATAACTTATGAACTTTTTTTCCATTCAAAAAATCTGAATAATAATCGATTATATAAAGCAGTTTATTATTTTTTGAGAGAATGGCGGACAATATCGTGTTTTCCTCTTTCTGGCTGTGTCGTATTTCTCGCTCGCTCCCCAGCGACCACCGCGTTTTTCTTAAATCATTCCACCCATGTCCACCCCCTCAGGGTAATAGTAACATAGACGGGAATAAAGCAACACACAAGATATAATTCTAGTAAAAGTCTATTTCAAGAAATGATACCAAAAATAAACATTGAAAAGACTTGATCGGTGGATTTATATAAATAGTCTTTACAATAGAAGTAAAACGGAAAAATATACTTCATGAGTCAACTAACTTTACAACAAGAATGAAAAAATATGTCTTATTACCGTTACAAATATTTTCTGAAAATAATCTAAGGAGAACATCAAAAAAGCAAAATCAGATTTATCTACTTACAGTCTAGAACTTATTTAAACAAATGTTATCAGGAAATAAAAATTGAAGAGCCGTGATCAACGAATGCATATAAATACAATTATAGAAGTAAAACAGTAAATATAATAACCTATGTTTAAACTAATATTATATAAATAAAGAGAGAAAATATATTATTTGCATTTTCGGACTACTATTCTTATCTTTGTTATTATATTCACAATGTCAGACTTGGGGAAATGTATGCCGAACTCAGGAATCTGTATGGCATTTTAACTAACACTTTATTTAATCCACGGGATAGTTAGAATCGATGTGACCCATAATGGTTATATGCGTGATTTACCAATCGTTTATATGTGTCGATTATGGTTGAAAGCCCAATAATTACAAAAGACGATAAAAAATAAGAATTACTTAAATCCACACTTCCACTCCGTCAAAGTCGACAAAATGAGAACAACGCAACTCCATGAATTAAATAAAGGGTTCAGTTCTAAATTCCCTAAAACTTCTTAATTTCCTCTGGAGATTTACAAATTTGAAAGAATGCACCCTAAACATATCGGACGATGTAAAAATATCGGACGTTGTAATCTAACAACCAAAATGGAAATAATAATAATTGGAATATACCAAATACTATAAATTATGAATGCTCCCATATAACATTTCTAAAACCTAATCTTATTAGCTGAACTATTTTTTGTAAAAATAGACAAATAACATTTGTGATACATTTTTTACTTTTTTACTTGCAGAAAGACTCGGCGTACACTCAAAATGAAAGTGGTACCAATATTTTAGAAATCGAAAGCTAAACATAAAGTATTTACACATCCATATTATCATGCAAACGGTGTTTCTCATACTTTAAACAGAATACATTATATTTCACTAGAATACGACTTTAATTGTATTCTTTAAACGCGTAATCATACTCATTATACGTATCGTTGTAATTGCATTTAATGATAAATGTAATTTATAACTGACCAACGTTATTTGTTTTCCATTTTGATTCTGTCAATGTCTCCATCATTGTTACATAAAAGAGAAGAACATTTTTTGTTATAGATAAAATAATTATTTGCCAAAGTCTTATCTCTGTTCTCCCCAAAAAATGTTAGAGGAAGTTATGTCCTTTGCATCCTTCCAGAAGACAGACATTTTGGATTAGATTGTGTCGCACAGCTCTTTTCAATTGATACATTTAAACTAAGAATTAATTATGTCTTCAATTGTAAATGGAGAATAAATTCTAACTGTTGATACATACAGAATACTTTATATTCATTTTTATATTCGTCCCCATCTCATCTTAACAACCACTTCACTTAAAGTAGAATGCCCGTCCCAAGAGGATTTAACTGAAGTCCCTGTTTTTGTGACGATTTTGAGAGATGTTAATCAATATATAAGGCTGCGAAACTTATGTCTACAATTCATATTCCAATTTTGATCATAAATCATTGCATGTTTAATATTCTAGTAAATGTATAACACTAAACGTTGAAGCTTAAAGGGTCTACAAAGTAAATAAAAATGGAAAGAAATCTGGATTAATTGTTTTTTTTTTTTAATTAAATATATGTCACCCAAAACAAGGCAGGACACTATTATATACGTAAGAGGCTACTGAAAATTAAAACATTGTTAGATAAACGCAGCTTGTAAGTTGGCATGCGTTTTATGTTACGATCCGCCAGAAAATGACCAAATGTAGGGTCCACCAGTCACACGTGTAGGTCATTTCTATAAAGAGAACTCGATATTTTCTTCCAATATTTAGATACTATGCATGTGAAAGGTGTAGGATTCATAAAGTGTCAACTGTATGAATCTGTCGAGTATCCTGGTGTATATTGACTTAATTCAGATGTCGAATCGCTGAAGAAATAGGTTGATTGATGAAATAGTGCAAGGAACTATGTTCGTTAATTGCATTCACTAGAAACCGAAATGTGTATAAATGTATACGAAATAGGTATAAATAACGTAATCCGATATTCTCGAAGTTCAGCGGAATTAGCAAGAAGGTCTATTAAATGTGCTCGTAATATTTTGTATTATGTAGTTAATTAATAGCAGACAAATAGTAAATATTAACGGACAGTTTTTTAAAAAATAGACGTTGTTTATTGGTTCCCGGTTTCGTTCGGGGAGGTTAGTACTGAGGTTTTTGTGAGAAACGTTCTGTTCTGCCACCTATATGGGGTATGTTTTGAGGAGAGTCGAAGATGGTGGGTCAAAAGTAATATTTTTTGTTAGATTGATACAAATTATAAACAATTTATTAAATCACGCTCGAGTAACTAACCGTAATATAGAGGTGAGTTAAGTAAACTGTGATGCATGTAGTTATTGTCCTATATTCAACAAGGTACAGGGGAAAATCGCCTTAAATATATATATATATATATATATATATATATTATGTATAAACCCTACTGTCTAGATTGTTATATTGCTGCTACAAAAAGTGTTGCATTTCATCACCATAGCATATTCCAAATCAGTTTGTTTCTCAATTTGTATAATAGTTCAATAGTGCGATACGTTGAATGAAGGGCATAAATAAGAGCGAAGTAAAAATGACGTTCAATGCTAAGAAGAAAATGAATACCAATCATAAAACCAATACAATGACGGATAGATAAACCATTTATTTATGTTAATCTGTTTTTACGTGTATGTTGATGTTAAACAATTTCATCAAACGTACTGGATAATAGCACACGATACTTTAATGATGCGATTTGAATGTACGGGTTCTTGAACAAAATAGATATAAACAGAGAAAACAAATGGAAGTCATACATAGAGACACTAAACATGTTTAAAAAATAAATGAGTACGGATTGCAATTCATAACTTTTCTGATGATGTACTACTTCCTGTTCTATACGATCACTGAAGAAAAACTTCCTGATAAATAAATACTCTGAACACTTGAAACATTATTATATATATCATGGTGTCATGCTGAAGCAATTGTATGATGAGAATAAAAATGATTTTAAGCGAAACGGGTGTGAATTTCTTCTCTACATTTGATGTGGTTTGAATAGCATTACAATCTTATACAGACTCTAACACACGCATAATATATATATATATATATATATATATATACATATATATATATATATATACATATATATCTATATATATATATATATATATATATATATATATATATATATATATATTATATAAGTGATGTGTTTGTACGAGAGAAGTTCTTGTATTAAAATGACTACAATGGGTATTGTTGTTCATTTATATTGATGGAGAATTTGTGGCTTTTTCAACGATAGGTGATCATTATCAAAATGGCATTGTCTTATTGATTGCGTATCGCAGATAAAATAGTTGTAAATGCGGAGATAAGTTAATTGCGCAGAAAACACAAATATACGATTTAGTTGATAAAAAACATCTGCAGAAACATATGAATATATATCGAATGTTTTTACGATCCAAATATTGTTTCACTAACTTTATTTTGCTTGAATTAAGTATAACACCACGCGCTTTCAAATTTAAACAATGACCTGTTCTCAAATTTACATTGTCTGAGAAGTTACATTTTTCACATAAGTACAAATAATTCTTATTAATATCTGATATATATATATATATATATATATATATATATATATGTATATATATATATATATATACATATATATATATACAATTTTATACTAAATGTGTATTCATCAACGATTGTTTCTTATATATTCTTTCCTATATACTTTAATACGCAAAATGAATGTTAAAACATGGCTTAGTTATGGGACTGAGCTATGTTTGAAAATAAGTCATATTTCAATGTTTTACTATGATTTATAATAAACTAAAAAAAACACCGATCTCGCTTAACTATTTATGCATTTGTCTTTGATCCAACCACTTTCTAACAGTTCTTAATGTTTTCTTGTGAAAACTTAGAGAATGAGTGACTCTCTTTTGTCAGCGTGCCCATCTACATTACATAGCATGTCTGTACACTTTGGAAACACGTTTTTAAATTAAATCACAAAAATAATATACTACTATATGAGAATGAAACAAATAATAATACTTATCCATAATCATATTAACAATAATATTATCAATAAGAGATATGATATAGTAGTAACGAAATATTTATTTTAGTTATGTAAAAAATTATCATAAAAATGTGTCACTGTTTTTTAACTTTATAAGATCCAAGTAGAATGAATACAGATTGCTGTTGTGACTATACGTGTCACGTGTAATCCAGTATATATATATATATATATATATATATATACATTTTGTGGCAAATATGATTTGAAAATACATATTTTCCTTACGTTATGTCACTTTGTACTATGAATCATTGGTTTTAGTTGGGTTTCTAATGTCGTACACTCCTATCAAACAATCTAACAGGGATTGATCTATTCTCAGATAATGTATACCTTTGATTACATGCTTGCCTCTATTGGTGCATAGCGAATATGAATATATATATATTTATATATATATATATATATAATTACAATCAAAATAATTACATAAAAATACATTAAATATTTAGGTTATAAAAATCGTACATATTTCTAGATATTTCTTGTCTAAGTAAGCCATGCTGATGACGGCTATGAGCCAGAAACACGTGTCCATTGATTACTTTTATGTACCTATTATATATATATATATATATATATTTCCTCTTTAACAATTAACGATTGTATAAGTGTTGCCTCACTTTGTTTCCTTTCTACTTATTTACAACGCTTTTTACCCATTTTCCATAAGGTCGATCTCTCTTCTATATCATGGAAACGAAGCATGCAAAGTGGAGAAACTGATTAAGTGAAAACGTTTAAACCTTATAGGGCATGACGTCATGAGACTGAGTGAAGATACCGCAGTACGAATGCCATAAAAGAAGTTGTAACCTCAACTGATATGAAGAGTTGTTGAATAGCAGTCATTTAAGCGTATAGTCGATGGTGTCGTGTTTAAAATTATCATACACACTTTACCAGCAACCCGATCATTTCTTAAACTGGAAAATACATCCTCTTCGAAAGGAATATTACACTTTAGAAAAGTCGGAGTACTTGCAAACTTGTATATTTCCTTACTTTCTGTACAGAACACGGAGATTATGTTGTTTACACAAAATTCTACGCAGTAATGCCAGTAGTCCTTTCTACTGGCTTTCTTCTAGTAGACACAAGATTCAATTGCTTTCCAATATCTAAATCCGTATACCAAACTTGTCATTTACAACCTGTCGCATTGTTAGCAAGTCCTTCAGTTGAGACCTAATAATGTAGCGATGTCATTGTTTATCACTAATTCACATAAACAATGGATCCTTTGTGCTGTGAACGGCGTCTTACGTTACCAAAAGACTGCCTGCGATAATAATTGAACGACTTTAGTGAATGTCAGCTCTTGCTTTGAATCTACTATTTCAATGATAAGTACATGTCTGAACATTTTCATGGTCGCGGATCTGTTTTCTGAGAGCAATAGTTAATATAATCTTAAATGTCACAACATACGTCTATCATAAGAGTAACAAAAATCGGTATTCTTGAGATGCGTCCATTCGATTTGCGCGTTTAGCGAGGAAATTATATTTCAAACTGAATCATGCCAGACCGACAAAAATGTTATTTTATATTTTAACATGACATGTATATTGACCGACATAACCACTTATAAAGTTTTTTTTTAACGCATTAAAAAGTGTAACGATTCGATTAGCGTTTAGCGATGAAAATTCTATGCATTTTCTCATGATTCATCACGTAAAAGGCCAAACGCTTCTCGAGGATGACGGTAAATGAGATACATTGGTTGTCAGTTACATAATGAAGAATATCATGAGAGGACAAACAATGAAGAAAAATGATGGTGACGATTTATAATAAGTATTTATCGTCATTTGATTAGGGGACAACTGTGTTGTAGTCTGCAGTGAAGCAGCCAGTGGAAATATGTCTCACAGATGGGAAGTTCTAAAAAGTAAATATGTCGATAGAGATTCCGCCTGCTGCTAGGCACACGGAAAAAAAAGAAAATATATTTTCAGTTGTGGTAAGAATACGTGTTAGATCGTCGAATGTCCTACAAGGAGGCATCATAGATTGGAGCTCCGTCGAACCTTTTTTATTGAAATATCGATCGGATAGAGAAAGACTAGCAACATCTCTTATGTAAGAACGTGGCCGTTAAGAAATCTTCTACTACTGCAGCACTAAGTCAATTTTGTACCGTGTTAAGGCAACATAAAATGCTCGGAGCCTCACCCTACAAGATGTGACAGCAATACTCGGTTTTAGGACGTATCTGTCTTTTATAAAATACCATAATTTCTTCATAAACTTCGACCGACAATTATAATTTCTAAAGAATTATGACTTTTGTTATAAATGTGAGCAAAAAGAAAACTAAAATTAAAGCAAAATGCATTATTCAAGTACACTGTTCGTAAATAAAAAGAACACCTGTTACTTTGTAAATAATTAAGCAGCCCGCGAACTTTATTTTCTTGAACAAATTACATTTACTACTCTATCCATTTTAACCTAACATCTAAAAGAATTACAATGACCAAGTAGCAAGGAGCACCCTACATTATTTATTGTTTTAAAATAAAAATAAATTATTTTAACGAAAAGATAAGAAATACGATTTCTTTAAGTGCGATTTTCACTAAAATTTGGAGAAGTATATTTTATATGCTATTTCCCTACTGTTGTTCTTCGGGCAACCAGATTTTGTGCGACTGCCTCACGCGAGTGCCTACGGGGAAATAGATTTCTCCGGAAATCACGTGACACTCTTACATTCCACTTACCCGTTATCCGTCAATTATTCTCTCCGCCAAAGCTACGGACCAAAGTTATGGGATTGATTTTGTCAAGCAGTGGTTAGCGCAAAGTGATCAATTAATGTTCTCGGTAGGCTGTAATAACAGAAAATTACGACGGGTAAGGTTACGTCTAGAATAACATTAACATTCACAACATGCTTACAAATAATTCTTGTTGCCAGCCTTTTGTGTAGTAATGGAAACTTTGTAGAATATTATGTTTTTTTACGAGCCCTTTACGTACTTTTATGTTGAACTAAACCTAAATTTGTAACAAACACATTGCTGACTTTTCTTTAGAGGTAGTCAAAAGCAATATTTATGCAAACACTCCATTTTTATTATTTGCAACATTTTTCTAACTGAACCATATTTTTTTGTTATTGTTATAGTTCTTTAGAAAAACTAAATAAAAAGAACTCGTCACGAATCAAATAGAGACTAATCAAAACACGAACTTCAAATAACTCTGTAACGAATCATAACCTGTCGTAAATCGAATTGAAACACGGACTTAGAACTGCTTGATAACGATTCACTGTTCATTGCACGCAACAATGACCCGAGAAACATAGTTACCTCAATTTAAGTCCTAGACGAACTGTCTAACCGACTAATACATTGCGTTTCTATTGTGATCGAGCATTTTCGTGCGCGACGAAATGTCGGCGAAAAATTCCCAGCTCGGCTATCTTCGCGTAAGGACAGTCCATGTACACTAATCGCGGCCATTTTCGTTTCCCACAGATGCAAACATTCTCCTTATTATCCTATTACGTTTTACTTAGTTTTCAATTTCATTTTTATCGCAGAACACGGGCTTGATATATTCTCGAAACACATGACATCAGACATAAAGATAAGTGGATTAACAGAATGATTGCATGTTTTCCGTTAAGTTATCGGATCTTCTGTACCGAAAATTGCAATAGTGGTATCTATAAGATGCGGATTCAACAAAATATGTTTATTTTCTATGATACAATTGTACAAATTATCTCCCACATTTTTTCGAAAATGTGAATCACGATCAGAAAATGGAAACCATTTTGTGTAAGTCAGTTTTCCGGCGTATCAATACTTTAAACGACAATGCAGATATATAATGCCTATAGGAAACGTTCCATTGACTAGAAGCTCCTATATCTGCGTAAAAAGAGAAAAGTCAATTGTAAGCCAGTACTCGTGTTGTCTTTCCAGTAAGTAATCTCATATCCAGATTTGTTTTATCAGATAAGTCCTAAAATGGCGCGTGTCTCAACCATATGATGTATTAATAATAATCTAATACATTTATTTATACTATGTTCTTGATTTATTTAGCTGGGGCCTGATAATTGGCATAATTTGAATTATTCATACTACTGTTTTCATCACAGCGTTTCATTTCGAACTCGGGGATATTTCTGTGGAACCTGGGAATCTAGACGGAATTTCGAACGGAAACCTTTATAAAATCGAGCATGCTCTCGTCCCGTCAACCATGATATCTGGAAGAATTCTTCATTAATTCGCAATTATTCGTATCGCCCGCACCGAGGATTGAGCCTTCAACCTTCAGATGACTATCACTTGGAACTAAATTTTACTTCGTATTATATCCACTACGCCACGGGTCTTTGCAGACAGATTCCCGAGTTCAAAAGTAATATTTCCGAGTTTGAAAAGAAACATCCGAAAAGGGCCGACGGTTACAGCGGCCGAAACGTTGTAATGATAAAACTCAAGATGAGAACAGTAGTCGGAATGATCCAAATTATACCTATTTATATCATATAAAAAAGTAAGCTGGTAAACCGTAATCGAAGCAGACCCGAAGGATTCATTTTCATTGTTTACTACACTGAGATGTAGGGGATGATAACGCAGTTTTACCGATTTGATCTACTCACACATGATCCTCACCTTATAATTCTGAATGTTTAACAAACGGGCATCAAATACCATTTTTGAATCTTTAGTTTGACTTGAGCGATGATTGAATCCCAGTCTTCTGGTCCATTAGCGAACACCTAGCATTACGCTAAATGTATCAGTAATTATAATAATGTGCATCGTAATCATATAAATGATGGAAATATATGCATCGTAATTATATGTATCATAAAAGTGCGTGTGTTGATCGTATGAATCGTATAATGATACGTATCGTAATCATATGAATCATAGAAGTGCATGGAATAGGTGAATTATAAGATGAAGACAGAACATATCATGAATATAAATAAGACCATTTAAAAATACTAAAAAACTTATTAAAGTTATAGAGGTTACTATATTCATAAAATGGAATAACTCAATAGATGCGATAGGTAGCGTAGTTCGAATCAATAATATGTGGTTACACCCATTTTACGCATATTTGTTTCAACTTGGTGGTTATCCCTATATATATCGGTGTTTAATATGTGTGTAATTAAGGGAATGAACTGATTTACTTGATACTGGGTGTTCGTTTGCATATAGCTCTTTTTGTTGTTCAACTTGTTCTGGGGTTTCTGTTCCACGGTTATATTGAGTTTTGTTTTATTCGTTTATTAATATTTGATTTTGTTACATACTTTATTTGTTGCGTAATACTTTACGTGATTATCATTATAAGTGTTATCATTAAATTTTTATGTGTTGTTTCATTCTTTTTATTTTTGTAATAATTTATTCATAAGTAGTATCGTAAAAATATGTGTCTACGTCAGTATTAACTTATGAGTTCTAATCTTTTGTTTTGAAGTGTTGGTATATTCTATACGTAACACCGTTATGTTAAATATCTTTTGAAGGGGGCTATGATGAAGTGATGACTTCTTTTTGTAAGTTCAAAGGAAACGTCTATAGTTGATGTTTATTTTAATTAATCAGCACAGATAATTACAACTTTTACTTTTTCGATCTTGCTAGTTTTCATTATGTGATGGGGTGTGTAACAGGAAGACAACCTCAGATTGCGTTAACTTTTTTCTTGTATGGAAATGGCTCCAGACAAAGCACGAATCCACTTAATGTAAGGAGATTAAATATCATGCTTCAAAGTAAGATACCAGCGATACGTGTTAGATGGATATATTTCCAACGAAAAAACAGCATTTCTCCCCTCTTTGTCAGAAATATCGCTCATTGTATGTGAAAGGTAAAGTACAAAATAAGGGAAGAACAGTTACGGGGTTGTCGAAAGTAAACTCAAAGTTCACTTTCTAAGCTCTTTATCACTTAAACCCCTATTTGCATACGTTGTGCTCGACCAGGTACAAGTCGACGACGTCAAGCGTAACATGTTTCATTATTCTGTTTTCTCTTTTAGATCATTGTCAAACTTTACCCTTTTTACCTAAATAAACGACCACATTCAACGATTGTCCGTGAGCTGTTCCACACCCCCCTTAGATATACAACACAGGGAAATATGAGTATCGCTATTTCGTTTTTATTTTCTGAAAGGTTGTAGGAATTTGAGATTTTGTAAATGGGTGCTCACATTATTTTAAAGATAATTGTTTACTGGCTATATCCGAATGTTTTAGCAGCAATTTATATATATATATATATATATATATATATATATATATATATATATATATATATATATATATATATATATATCGTCTATATGCTGCATAAAAATAGTAGTTGTCCAATGTATTGTTTTACACAGTATCATGTGCGAAGCCCTGCGACTAGCTTGTATTACCCAAATATTAACATATGTTATGACTCCAGTTTCTACTTAACTAGTAAGAATGCTAAACAAATGTGGGGATCAGAAAAAAACAGAGTGAGAGCTAAATAAGGCAATAACGTGCAATCCTGAAATTATTCAAAATACGCTATAGAGCAAATCCAAATCTTTAAAAAAAAATGTAATATAAAATATGAGGTCAGTTGAATAGTACACATTATATAACATCAGAATAAATTAAATTTAAAAGAAATAAATGAAAAAGAAATAATAACTAAGAAAGGTTAATAAGAATTATGCATAATTTCTCTTAACGCTATGAAATAAATTAGTTTTAGATATGATTAATATATTTTACCTTAAGAATAGAGCAAGAACGAACAACCCAGGTATGGATAATATTTTTTTATAGCAAATTATGTTTGGTAATTATTGATATAAAGAAAAAATGTTCTGCTATCCGCACAGTTGATTCATTAGCTTTGTGGGAGGTGGTTTCTAGTAAACACTGCTGGGGAGCCATGAAAAATTACTGTTTTTTTCTTAAATTCCCAAAACAATATTTTTTATAGTAAACAACTCCTGATCCCCACAAAAATATTAATATTATAGTTCTGTATAGAAGACCAGCATAACTTCTTGAGAGCTAACAAGTACGGCAATGAAGGGAAATTGACTGCACATGGTTGATTGACAAGTTCCGGGTAGCTATATTGAAAGCATTATATATATATATATATATATATATATATATATATATATATATATATATATATATATATATGGAGAGAGAGAGAGAGAGAGAGAGAGAGAGAGAGAGAACAGTTTTTTTTATTATATTCCAATAACCATGGATTGTTTTATTACTTTTATTTTTATTTTTATTTTTTTCACATTTCCAAAAATTCCAAATTTCTGTGAGATATATTTAACGGTCCGTTTCATTTGTTTTGTGCCAAACAACATTTGTACGTCAATATCGTCTCTGCAACACTACAAAATCATCAGAAAAAAGTTCACAAATAATAAGAGTTCTTAGATTAGAGTGTCTTGAAAAACACCCACATCATACATCAGTTTCATTTTAAGGTGAAAATAAACAAAAGAACAAACAAACATTTTTAGAGCAAACACTATCACGTGTACGATCAAACTAATCAGCCATATATATATATATATTAATGTGTGTGTGTGGATGTATGTGTGTGTTTTATTGAGTAAATATTAGCGTTCCCGGCCTGCCGATCCAGGACGAGGTCAATGTGTTAAACACTATCGAAATTCTACCAAACATAAAAAATGGCCTTGAAACAAGTTTTCTTTTTCTTGAACCGTTTTAGACATTCATTTATAGTTTCTTGATATTAAACTTCGTGTATTGATTTTTCTAGCTATTGCACTCAGTTTGTTTCTGCAGGTTGCCTAAAAGTGGAATATTTCAAGAACTAATTACCGAAGCTGTAAAATAAATAATAAACACTTAATATGTATATGTCATATACCACTAACCAAAAAAAAATGTGCCAGGGCGGTTAAAATTAAATTCCGTAACGCAACAGATTTGCAGCACTTGCATGTCACCTTACGAAGATTAAAATAAAGATATAATGATAATGAGTTTCAAATTTTGAATTTTGATCAAATTCAAATATATAGTTTTGATTCTGGCAAATATAAAAAATAAGGTTTAAGCTTTAGCGGTCTTAAAGAAATTGCAATTCAAAGATTCTTTCTTAATTGTTGTCCAATGACTATCGATCATATGTAATACACATCTGGGATATCTGAAATCTGATATCTAATATCCATTAGCATTTCATAATTATTGGAAGTATCATACTTTCCCCAAAGTGCTCTCCGTCGATCTTAGCTCCCACATGACACACCTTTACGCGTAGCAGCAGGGTTCCAACATTCATAGGGATCGATTAATTTGTTAAAGAGTGGATCCTGTAGACTCGGATATATAAACATATACATATAGCGACCTTTATATAGATTGAGATATATAACATTTAATTATAATCGATCTAGTATCATAACGATTGCCATTATATCGCGATTATATAACTGTGTATGTGTATATAACTGTGTATGCCATTGCTATGGAATTGTGTGTGAATAAAAATATACTCAAAAGATTCTATAAATCTTATTTATGTTGGCAATTAAAAACTGCTTAGCAACATATGTTAACCAACTTTCTATGAGCAAGTTGACTAATTCCATCATTAGGAAAGGCAACAATTATTTCAATGTGAATAATTGGCCGATGGAAACATGTAGAATGATAGCTAAGAATAGAATAGAAGGGAAAACATACGATATCGAAAATGAAATGCGAGAGCTTACACAAATTCGATATTCAACCCAAACAAACTGCAGTATTCGGTTGCTTATCATTCGATATATAAAGAGACAACCTTAACGCCAGAGGAATTACAAAAAAAAAGCTCGAATAACTGGTTTTGTGTGGTCAACGATTTGTGGAAGACTCAGTATGATTTTCAAGAAAACTACCAACTCTCTCTAAGGTCGAGTTGTGTGTGAAGTTGGCTTTCCCTTTCTACTGCTCGAGTGACCTCTAAAACCTCCATAAATCATTTTTTATTTTTTATTTTTAAAGAAACCGTAAATTAGGAATTATATTACATAGTGTTTCATTTTGTAACAAAATAGAAAAATTAGACCAAAATCACCAATATGATAATAAATATACCGCGCTAAACTTACAGTGTACTCCAAGCTTAGGTTTACGTGTTGTCAATGGCATGAATGTCAACTTATATACATGGCATTAATATATATATATATATATATATATATATATATATATATATATATGTGTGTATATATATATATATATATTTATATATATATATTTATATATATATATATGTGTATATATATATATATATATATATATATATATATATATATATATATATATATATATGAGGCGTAAAGGGCTACTGTAATAGGGACCACATTTAGGGGGAAACACGAGTGGGGTGTTGTGCAGCAAGATGTTTCTTTACACTACATTTCAATTTCGGCATGGCTGTCCGGTCCTGAAAATAGGGAGAGGAGATGAAATTCTAAACGCAAGCGGTCCGAGGAAAAACACTATTAAAGTAGAAAATGGTCTGATCTTTAGGGGCCTCTACAGTAAAAGGGTGGCATTTTTCTGTTAGTTGGGTGGCATGGGAATATTTAAGTTTAGGGTTTTGCAGTACGTTCATTGGAGCACATTCCCTGTATATTTAAAAAAAAAATACAGGGATAAAACACGACGGCGATACAACAGGGGCTGACCGTGACAGAAAGAGCGGGACCTATTTGGTTGGAAATTCTGTTTTGTACCCGGTCCAAGAGGTAGATGCAAGGTGTTTCCCAACCGGCCGAAATGTGGCAAGACTACTGTATGCACGATTAAATGGTGGATTAATAGAATTATACGATACTGCCGTCTGTTATAAGTTTACTAGCCCTGTAAAGGAAACCTGCTTGCTTTGCAGTAGACTTAGCAACATCTTCTATGTAGTGATTTCACTACTTATGTCCTGACACTCTAAGGCATGATCGTTAAAAAGTTGGACTTTCAGAAAGAGTGTTATCGACTATGATGATCGGTGATTTGAAAGGAAATTACCGTTAGTATGACCGCAGTAGAAAAAGATTTCCTAAATATATACTGTTAGTCAGAGAGAAGTGTAATATTTTCAGTGTAGTTATCTATTCCGAAGTTGATTAATGATTCAAAGATTTTAGCTATGAGCAGAACGAAACTCATGAAGCGATCATTTTTCAGGTCAGTTATTTTGCAAAACTTCTTGAAATCTGGAACCACATTTGTAATTTTGTAGCTATATTTAAAGATTAGCATATTGGCTAAGTTACTTTTAAATATACTTATATACATTTACATATATCTGACATTTTCATTCTTATATTTCAATCCTAGTAAAGCAGAATTCGAAGTAAATTAATCATTCATTAAGATAGTTATAATCTGCTCGGATATCAGACTTTTTAATATTGTAAAATGGATGAGAAAGATCTTAAACGTCTTCAAATCAGCACTCGAAGTACTTTTTCATATTTAAAAAATCAGTTGATTTACAAAAGGACTTGAAAAAATTAGAATTACGTGACTTTAATTAATGTTCACTCTTTATTCATCAAATTACATTTATGGAAATGGTTTGATTAAAAATAAACTTTAAGATATTTTGATCACGTAATATGTTTGATGATATGCATATCGTATTAAATAATTGTTATTAGTCTAATTGTGTTATTGTTTATGAAGAAGAATCTCAGAGGATTACAAATATTGAATAAACAGATTTTGCAAAATCAACTGAACAATTATTATTCAGAGATTTTGAGATGGAATTGTTTTAAAATGTCAAAGTAAACTCAGTTTAGTGTTTAAACATTAAACAGTGTCAATGTTATTCAGATGTCACTTTTTAGATCATAATTAATTGCAATTTATCGAAGGAAATATAATTTTCTAATCCAAATTTTAATTTATCAGGATTCGTAAAATGTGAAACAATATGTATTTACCTGGTAATTGTAATGCAAATTGAGAAATGCTAAATATTAAAAGTATCTATTTTGACATTTTGTAAAAAAAGTTGTTTTTTTTTATTTACGGACGAGAAATCTTTCAGGAAAAATATTTTAATCTATTATTTATTTAATGTACATATTCCTATAAACGTATATTAATATAAAATTCTAGTTCACACATGTTATACAACTCTCTACATTAGTTCAACTCTTGCATTCAAACTATTCGTTGAAGTGAACTTTTCTTTAGTGTTTTTATGAATAAACAGTAGAAATGAGTGTCAAATGTTACATTTGAGACTATAATTATTTTACCGCCCTTTGATTATCTCAAAACTTTGCCAAACATAAAATCTGTGAAGGTGCTTCTTGTTAAACAGGTTATCGTAAAATTAAATTTCTCCCCTAGAAAACATCTGATTTGTATAGTTTCCTACAAATACTAACATTTTGAGCGGCCAAAAAGCTCAATCGAAATCAGAGTTACTGTTGACTGAATGTTACACTCCTCTGTTAGTAATCATAATTTATATAGACAAAACAGCCAAGTAAAGTTAAAAACAAGTGATGGTACTCTAAATAAAAGCGTGTATATATTTAAAATATGTCATTTATATATGTATTTGAAATGGTTGAATTGATTTAATATTATAAAGGTTAAACATTCGACATTTGTTATACAAACTATAAAGTATCGTTTAAGGTGTTCTAGTTAATATTTTTCATTATTTTGATTACTCGCACTACTATTCTCATCTTTGATGTTATTTTCACGGCGTTTCGGCCGATGTAACTCTTGACCTTTTTGAGGTGCGTCTTGTCGACCTCGGGAATATGTATGGAATTTCCAACGGAACCGTTTTTCTATCAACAGGAATAGATTCCTCTCATTTTCATTCTGTCAACAATATATAAATATATAGATCTATGTGTGTGTGTGTGTGTGTGTCAAGTTGTATTGAAAATAAATCAATAAAGTGCTTGATCGCAGAACAGTGATGACTAATACAAATTCTTTATTTGAAAACTATGCGTTACATATTTCAGAATCGTACCTCGGTTTCATCCAGATTGGCTGACTTTGTAACTTTCTAAGAAGTCTACACCCAAAAGGAATCGTTAGCGTAGGGAAATGAGATGAAACAACACAATGAGAAATAGCGTGTGTGTTAATCGTGAAAAACTGGTGCATGAAACCTGTTTAAATGGATTTATCTTTCAGCGCACGATGGAGCATGTTGAATTTCATTCTAAAATATTGAAATATTATCATAAAATGAAGGCTTTATTAATGTAATAAACAATTTGTTTAGGAAATGTATGGAATATGTAGAGAATCTATATATTTGGAAAACAGCTATAGTAATACCGCTACATTAAAAGGTTCGATACATTTAAACACTAATTTCAGCCCCGTTTCTCTAACATATATTTTGTGTTAGGTATTTGAAAAGATTAGTAACAACATATTACATTTTTTAAAGGATAGTATAAATTGTAATCAACATGGCTTTGTCCATGGTAAATCAACATTATCTAATATTTTAGAAAGTATTGACATTATAAATTATTATTTGTTGGGAGAAGATAGTACGAATATCATATATTTGGAGTTTAGCAAGGTATTTGATACGGTATCTCATCATCGTTTACTAGTGAAAATGAAAAATACTGATATCACTGACAAAATGGTAAATATTGTGAGGGACCTTTTGAAGGATCAACCTATGAAGGTAAAGGTTGGTAACAATTATTCTGAATCACAGTACATACCGATGTTCCGCAGGGTTCAGTATTGCGTACTTGGTTGTTTTTGATATTCATAAATGACTTACCTAATGATATAAATTCGAAAATAGAACTGTTGCTAATGATGTTAATCTACTTGTGAGACCTTTATCAAAGGTAAAAACACAGATAGATCTAAATAAATTATCATATTCGGAAGACATTTGGAAATTGGGATTTAACCTAGACAAATGTTAAGTACCACATGTAGGATCCAGGAATGTTGGAGTTGAATATGTACTAAACAACAGAGACATCAACGAAGTAGATGTAGAGTACGATTTGGGAGTGGGGTTTGATAATACATTTGGGACAAATAATCATATTTTGACCATTGTATCGAGGGCAAATAGAATGATCGGGTGGATGGTTAAGAATATTATTTCGAGGGAGATAAATGTTGTGTGAAGAGTATATAAAGCTCTAATAAGATCTCATATAGAAAACTGCACTCAGGCTTGGGCTCCAGCGAGTAGACATGGAAATTAGAATCTAATATCAAAACTGGAAGGCGTACAAAGAAGGTAACAAAACTAATAAGTAAAGTAAGGGAGTACAGATGCAGGGATAGATTGGGCAAATTGGGATTGACTACTTTACTGGAGAGAAAAATAAGAGGTGATATGATTGATACTTACAAGATAATTAATGGCATTTATAACTATTGTGGGCACTTTAGGTATTTCTCCTAGATCTGGAAGTTTATTGTGAAAGCATTTTTTTTTTTAAACTAGATCTGTTCACCAGTTAAGTTTATTTGCCACATAGTAATATGTTTTTGGAATAAGCTACGAGATCGGACTAAGAACAACAATAGCGTGGATCAATTTAAGATGGATTGGAGGGATTCAGAGAAAGTGGTAGGAGTGTGAAATGGAGGGGGCACTTTTGGGAATTGTCAAATGAAATATGGAACAGAATTTTATCTTGATACCGATACTGTACTAACAGTTGAATTGAGAAGATAATGAAAGGGGAGATACTCAAAAAAGCATGACAAACAAATAATAATAATCATAATAATAATAATGATGATAATTATGAGGATAATTATAATGATAATAATAATAATAATAATAATAATAATAATAATAATAATAATAATAATAATAATAATAATAATAATAATAATAATAAAGGATGCCGTAACGGATGCTGTAAAGGTAAACGAGGGACACATGACCTGCTATACATCGATCAAAAGATCCTGAGAGAGGTAAAAAACAGAAAAAAGAACATATCCTGGCTACAAAAAAGTTTACGAATGAATCCCTAAAGCATGGATAATAAAATATTTGAAAATGTACAAAATACTCGACAGGATAAGTAATCTCATCAAGAAAGCAATGGGAACATTGAGACTGGAACTGACAGCCGGAGCACAACACCTGACTGAGATAAAGACACAGAAACCCATATTCCAAGGAGACTCCCTATCAGTACTACTATTTATAATAGCTGTGATGCCACTCAACTACATACTCAGAAAATGTGATGCCGGATACAAGTTTACCGACACAGAACTAAAGGTAAATCACCTGATGTAAATAAATGACCTGTAACTATTTGCAAAAAGCAAAAAGGAACTGGAATAGCTGATGAATACGACCAGAATCTTCAGTCAGGACATCCAAATAGAATTCGGAATTGAAAAGTGTGCACTACTAGAAATAAAAAGAGGAAAACCGGAAACATCGGCTGGCATGGAACTCCCCAACCAAGCGGGGATGAGGGCGCTAGGCGAAAAGGATAGTTACAAATATCTTGAAGTTCTGGAAGCGACATCATCAACTCTACAGAAATGAAAGAGACGATTGGAAATTAATATTTACGAAGAACAAGAAAACACATAGAAACGAAATTTATTAGCAAGAATCTAGTGACAGCAATAAACACCTGGGCAGTAGCACTAATAAGATACTTTGGACCATTCATAGGCTGGACCAAAGAGAAACTCAGGCATCTTGACCAGAGGACTAGAAAATTAATGACCATGCACAACGCACTACATCCAGAAGACGATACGGACAGAATCTTCATGAAAAGAAACGAAGGGGACGAAGACTGGTAAGTATAGAAGATTGTGTGGAAGACTAAAAAAGAGATGAAGAAATAGATAACTCAACACACAGTAATCCTTATCACTAGAGGAAGAGACACCGTTTTAACGAGCAACTCGGGAGCACTGAAACCAGAAACAAAACGACAAGAAAAGAAAAGTTGGAAGAAAAATAACTACATGGATGCTTCAGAAGACTGACAAGAGAAGAAAACCGGCGAAAATAGCTGGGCATGACTAAAAAAGGACACTTGAATAGAGAAACGGAATCTTTACTGATGGCTGCACGGAACAATGCAATTAGGACAAACTACATTAAAGCTAAAATAAATAAAACTCAGGAAAACAATAAATGAATAATGTGTGGACAAAGAGACGAAACAGTAAATCATATGATAAGTGAATGTAGCAAACTAGCCCAAAAAGAATACACGAACAGACATGAATGTGTGGGGAAAGCAGTACACTGGGAACTTTGCAAAGAATTGAATTTCGAATTCCCAGACAAATGGTACAAACATGAACCAGAAACAGTACTTTTAAACGAAAAACACAAAACCATGTGGTATGTGGATATACAAACAAACAAACTCATACAAGCAAGGAGACCGGATGTAATTATAATAGACAAGAAGGAAAAATCTTGCAAAATCGTACACCTTTTCGTCTCAGCAGACCACAGAGTGAAGCTCAAAGAAACGGAAAAACGAAGAAAATACACGGAACTAGCCAGATTATTGATGGGAATATGGAGCATGAAGAATGTCAGTATAATACCAATAATCGTAAGAGCACTAGGAACAATCTCCCAAAGAATTGCAAAAAAAACTTGGAGAAATTGAAATCAAAGGGATCATTGGAACTATATAAAGGACGGCAATGATCAAAACAGCTACAATCTTAAGAACACTCATTTAATGCGTAAACCAACCCGTATAAGCTACGAAGGGTCACACGGAATATACTATAGGAAGAAAACAAAACCACAGAAATAACACATCACAAACAAAGGAACAGAAAATACAAGAAACATCACTTTATAAGCTCACACCCAATAAATTACACCGGCTTCAACTGACACGAAACAAAAATAAACCAATGAACAGAAATAGTAAGGAACACCATTAGCTCCCCCGCTACCACTACCCCGAAAAAAATGATACCAGCCTAGGCTGACACAACACACAGTATTTGCATAGGGTCAAGGAGGATAGGGGAACAGCACAAACAAGACCTCCACTGGAAGTGCAGAGAGTGCTGGGATATTTGCCACCCAAATCCTAGAGAACACCAATGGTCCTTACCAGCGAGAAATCAATGGTAAACGGCTGTTTCAATACTGCAAGTTTATTTGCAGGTGCTATCGAAAAGAGGTGGAGAATACTGTAAATCTGGGAAGACTTGTTGTCACTTAGACTCCAGGGAAGGAGATACACGGTTCAATTTTCTGTATTAGATGTGGTTCATTAAGCTTTATTTTATTTATTATTCATTTTATTCATAGTTTTCTGTTTTAAAAAGTTTTGATTTTATTTGGTGTTTATTTACTTACTTATTTATTTGTATTTTTCTATTTTAAATATCGTCTCGAAAAATAACGAAATCAAAGGAGATGGCGTCTGAATTCATCGTTTAAAACGGTGCATTGCTGACATGTCCGTTTTGAAGAAAGTTGTGAAGCAAAGTTAGATATAATATATAGGTCTTACTCATAATTAAGTTTTAATCAAATTAATTAAATTATTTATGATGACGTTGTCTGTGTTACTGCTCTAAAAGTATGTTTATTTTTACCGATAATAATACATACATAAAAAACTTAATGAATCCAAACCAGTTATTCCTAAAAATAAACATTGAAACCTGTACCTTCTTCAACACGAGACCTTAGTAATACCCCATTTTAAACGATGAATTCAAACGCCGCCTCTGCTTTAATTTTTCAAGACGCGGAAAACCTCTTACGGTCTATAGACGATCTTAAAAATACAACCCTTTTAAAATAACAAAAATTGAAAACTACATTTCGTTTTCAGTAGTAGAATAGCACTTTCAGAAACATGACACGAAATGTCCGTCCAAATTGAAAATGGCGACAAATAAAAAAAAAACTTTCAAGAAGAAAGACGACATATATAAGTGCTTCCAGGGCTTGAGAGAAAGGTAGTTTTTAAAGTAAGCCAGTGCAAAGTTCAAAGTGATTTGATTACAACTATCGAAGGTTACAAGCAGTTTGTGTGATGAGGTTAAGCCCAGATTGAGGTTTTGATACGGACAGGCAAGAGAAAAGATAGTATAATTAAGTGCGACCAGGTACATGAAGATGAAAGTCTGGCGATAGGTGGTAGAAGGAGTTTATGAGATGTATTGGGGGTTTAGCTAAAACCAGGTGCGGTGACGATAAAAGAGAGTGGCAAATACACCAAATATATGAAGTCTAAATTAGTCTTAAGGCGTAAGAGTACTATTTAGTATTTTGATGTTGGGAAATTAATAGGATGCAGAAAGGTTTAGACTGATGAGATGAGAATTATCAAATGCAGGTCATTAACAAATATCTTAAATAAAAACAAAGTGTAGAAAAAACCAGAAATAAAATATCTCAAATTGGATTCAAAATCAATCTGTATTAATCTAATAGAGACCAATATCAAACAAGGTTGTTGAGTAGTATGCCATAAGCACTTAAGGGTTGCGATCTATTAGTAAAATACAATTTGGGGTCTTAAATAGACGAATAGTATTCAACTGAAAACTATATAAAATCAGAAAGTAATTAAACAGAGATTAGTCACATCAACGAAATCCTATTATACGAAAAAAATGAATACACACACACAAACATATATATATATATATATATATATATATATATATATATATATATATATAATATTTGTTATTTATATTATCTATGTACGTGTACGTTTCGTCCTTTAAGCGGGACAACAAATATGTTTCAACTCAAATCCGACGTCTTTATGTATATATATATATATATATATATATATATATATATATATGTATATATATAAATATCCATATCTATACGCATATATATATATATACAATATATACATATATGTGAATATATGTGTATATACATATACATATATATATATATATATATATATATATATATATATGTATACATGCATATTAAGCTATATATATATATATATATATATATACATATATGTACTATATGTATATTAGTGTATACATGTATATGTATATATACATATATATGTAAAATATATATACGTAAACATACACATATATATATATATATATATATATATATATATATATATACGTAAGGTTAGTTGAGGTCAAACAAATTAAACAGCATCTATATCAGTTTCAATAATTGAAGAGCTGTGATTCAGCGAAACAGTCTATATGTAGACGACTATATATGTATATATATAGATATGCCTATATACATATACGACATATATATATATTCATATTTCTATACATATATATATATATACATATACATATATATATATATACATATACATATACATATATCTATATACATATATATATATTAATATTTCTATTCATATATATATATATATAGATATACATATATACATACATATACATATATCTATACATATATATATATATATTAATATTTCTATTCATATATATATATATACATATATATATACACATACATATATATATTCATATTTCTATTACTATATATGTATATATATATATAGCATCAAACAAAATACAACGATAGAGACAGGGACGTGCTTGAGAATATACATATATATATATATATATACATATATATATGTATATATATATACATATATTAACATTTATATGTATACATACATATATATATATATATAAAATTGAAATATAAGCCAAATTAGCAATACAAGATTAATTTTTTTTTCCTTACATTAATCCTTTCGATTACGGAATAAAATACCTTCTTCAGGGGTGACCAGTATTGAGTCATTTTTTTTTCTTTAATCAAATAACAAGATTAAATAAACTTATTTCTCTGTTAATTTGATAAACGTCCTCGATGGTACGACGTCATCGCCGTGCTGTTATGAATGGCGGGTAGAATTCAAAAAACCGGTGTCGAACGAGAAATGCGTTAGCACGCTGTCAAGTAATGTGTGTGTTTATCGTTCAAGTTTCAAAGTAGTGCATGGAAAGTTAACAAAATTGAAATATAAGCATAATTAGCAATACAAGATTAATTTTTTTTTTTTTACATTAATCCTATCGATTACGGAATAAAATTCCTTCTTCAGGGGTGACCAGTATTGAGTCATTTTTTTTTTTACATCAAAAATCAAGAATAAAGAAACTTATTTCTTTGTTAATTTGATAAACGTCCTTGATGGTACGACGTCATCGCCATGCTGTTATGAATGACGGGTAGAATTTAAAAAAAACCGGTGTCGAACGAAAAATGCGTTGGCACGCTGTCAAGTAATGTGTGTGTTTATCGTTCAAGTTTCAAAGTATCGCATGAAAAAAAAAATGACTCAATACTGGTCACCCCTGAAGAAGGAATTTTATTCCGTAATCGATAGGATTAATGTAAGGAAAAAAAATTAATTAATCTTGTATTGCTAATTTGGCTTATATTTCAATTTTATTTACTTTCCATGCAATACTTTGAAACTTGAACGATAAACACACATATTACTTGACAGCGTGCCAACACATTTCTCGTTCGACACCGGTTTTTTTAATTCTTCCCGCCATTCATAAAAGCACGACGATGACGTCGTACCATCAAAGACGTTTATCAAATTAACAAAGAAATAAGTTTCTTTATTCTTGTTTTTTGATGAAAAAAAAATGACTCAATACTGATCACCCCTGAAGAAGGAATTTTATTCCGTAATCGATAGGATTACTGTAAGGAAAACAAAAAATAAAAAAATTAATTAATCTTGTATTGCTAATTTGGCTTATATTTCAATTTTATTAACTTTCCATGCAATACTTTGAAACTTGAACGATAAACACACACATATATATATATATATATATATTAATATGTATAAACATACATATACACATATAAATATATGTATATATATATATGCATACATATTATTATATGTAGTTATTTTTATGTATATTATGTATATGTATATGTATATATATATTTATATACATATAAATATATGTATATATACACATATATATATATATTTATATGTATATATACATATATACATATATATATATATATATTCATATATAAATATATATATATACATATATACATATATATGCATATGTTGGATTATGACTGGCCATGTATTTTAAAGTGTGTAGATCCACTAGTATAACTTCGTGAAGGAAATAGGATCCAATACAATTCAGGGGCATGTGTGATTTTGGGACAAACAACTATGTATCATAGTGACTCATTTTGTTAAGTCATAACAAATCTTGCTGTATGCTACCCGAGAGGAAATGCAAGGGTCAAAAGGTTCGACAACATGGGTGAACGAATGTTTTAGCATGACGTTAACACGTGTACAAAAGGTGACGTGATTCTTCTTTTTGTGAAGATTTAGTTTGCGATTCAGTTAGCTCCCGATCTTCGAAGCGACAGGATCGAGAGTCTCAGCCATGTAACTTTGTGTGAAAGTTGGGTTAAGAGTTAACCATAGAAGCGGTCACGAACATACGTCGATATACTGGGCTCTGCAATGCACAGAGGCGGGTGACTTCGCCAGACATGGGCTAAGAAATTAGCTAACTGCGTCCAGCATCCCACAGTATGAATGAAGATAAGATCTGAATGAAGAACCGACGAATGAGAACTCTGCGCTGGAATGATGTTTGAAATAAAATGATGAAATCTCTCTCTGAAAAACGTCTCCGGATGTCCTTGTCTTCGTGTTTGTAAACCGAATCTGCCACATAAAACAGATACTCTACGATGATCACGAACCAATAACGAGTGTGTGTGCCGGCGGGGTCCGTGACCACCAGCGACGAACATGTAAGGTAATGTTGTTAGTGCATTGTCAAAAGAGACTGAAAAGACTATATTTAAATTGTTATACAGGGTGGGCAAAAATAAGGGTCCTATTTTTAAAAATTCATAACTTTTTTATTTATTGATTTAAAAAAAAATTTTTTTTTAGAATAAGTAAAGGACCCCTTCCGAAGCAAGCATGAGCCGTATTAGCCCTAAGGAACGTACCCTCATTTAGAAAACATTATTTTTGCTTAAAAAACTCAAAACAGTGTAAAAAAAAATGCTTTAGTTTTTGTAAGTTTTAAGAAGTGTTTTTCGGCTAAAATTTGTTTTGTTTATTTCAAAAAATCTCGGAAGGGTCAGTCTACCCACACATAAAGTTTGGTGAGTTTAACTTTTATTTTGTGGAAGTTATTCAAATTCAAGTTATTCAAATTTAAAGATAGGACCCTTATTTTGGCCCACCCTATATTAGAAAGGCTATGTTTGAAAATGAACCGACAGTTTAAAGACTAAAAATACCAATAAAATCGTCCTAATGAAACTGTGTTTAAGAGTGACTTTTAAAAATTGTGCTTAAAGTGACTCTTAAATATGTGTTAAAATGACTCTCTAAAAATTTGTTTAAAATGTTTGTGTAAAAATGATTACAAGAAACTGTATTTCCAAAGTATTAAGAAAAAGATTGTAACCACTATTAATCCTCTCATATACTGTTCGCATTGTTTTCGATCCGGAAAGGATTTGGTTCGAACTGTTAAAGTGATTCAAGAGAACTGCCTCGGTTTAGCAAGATTTGTTACTTTGGTAATAATTAAGTCCCTTCCCTTTTTGCTGCCACCCTTTTGAGTGGTTATGTAACACATACATATATAGATATATATTCATATATAGGTATATATATATACATATATATACATATATATTTATATGTATATATATATATATATGTATATATATACATATATATATACATAAATCGACATACATATATATATATATACACGTAAATATATATATAAATATATATATATATATATATATATATATATATATATATATATATATATTACCGGTAGGGTAAATATTTTACCGTATCTACGTACTCGTATGTCTCCTGGAAATCGTATGTGCTTTCGTAAAACAATACTGAAGCACTGAACCGATTTCCACCCATTACAACTTGCAAAAATTAAATTTGTCCGAGTTCCATATTACCACCCGACTAGATCCGAGAATAGGTACAAAGCAATTTTCCAAAGGCAGTATATGAAAAGTTAATAAACTCAATATAAGAAACGTTGATATTATACCATGCTTACAAATCAGAAAAGTAATTCTAGTCAAATTTCAATTGTTCAGCCTGACGAGATTTCGCTTTAAGAAGGCTATGACTAAAAGATGTTTTCACATATATAGCCACAATATACATATATATATATATATATATATATATATATATATATATGTATATATATATATATATATTTATATATATATATATATATATATATATATATATATATATATATATAAGGAGATTGTAGTTTGCTTGAAGCATTGCTGGTAAATATAAGTTCAGATTGATAGTCCGAGGCTGTAGCAATGCGATGTAGTTACCGGAAGATGGAAAAAGTGAACAGAAATAAACGATGAGAGAAAACGAAACTCAAAACGATTTATTAATAATTTCACGAAAAACTGATTAAATACCAGAATAGTAAATACTGTCTGGTAAATAAAAAGTTCGGCAAAAGGTAATCTTAAATTTTTGAAAGAAAAACTTTCATTTTTTAAAGACAACAATAGAAGACCGTGAGGGTCGAAAAAAACAAGGATAAAACCGGTGTCAAACCATTAAAACACCGCAGCAGACAATTCGGAGTAAAAAATGTCAAAATATTATTAAATAATTATTCAACTAATGTTAACATATTATTAACATTTGTTTATTTATATACTAATTATTATAATTTTATTATATTTTATTTTATATGATTTATTAACTTTTTTTTCCTTTCTCTTTTTTTAAATTCTATTCTAAATTTAAATTTACATGTGGGCCGTTATTATTGTAATATGTGCAAACAAAGAGGGATAACTATATGTCTAGAAATGAGATTTGAAATTTAAAAAGGAATTTAGATCAATTGTGGAATGGATCAATGTCAAGGAGGTTGGAAGGAACCGTTGAACGTGGGGAAGGGGGAAATAAGAAGAAACGTTGGAGAAGGGGAGGGGGGGAATTAAGGGATAAAAATACATACACATATACATATATAAAGTGTAAATATCTATATATATATATATATATATATATATATATATATATTTATGTTAATTTAAGAGTATTCCAAGGGGTATACTACTCCTAGAAGTATATTTATATAAATTTATTCTTTGTATTGATTTATTGATTTTTTTTCCTGAAGAGATGCCGTAAACATGGAATTTTTCCCAACACTATCAAGAACATCCACCTACCGTCGTGCTTCTACCTAACCACTCTCCACTCTGCACGCTCGTTCATACATACCTTTTGTATCAAACAAATCATCAAACACCTCCACTGCAAGCTACACCACCATATCAACTCTATGTCAGATACCAAATGTCCCTCCCCCTCACACCTTCCACCCAGCATTTCCACAGCTGTCAACAAAGTTTTCCACCACTGTTTCCACACGAAAAGAAACAGGCTCATACTTAAATTCAACTGGCTCCACCAAAAACAGAAGTTACAGCCACTTACCAATTATGGAGCTTTACACATACCCCCTCACCGTCCTCAAACTACTACCCAACCACTCATCACTTACCTCACGGGTTCTCTCTCCGCAACAGACACCGATCTCCTTAGCCTCGGACCCAAATTTTTCATTACTCAAAAACTTAATGACCAAACTCTCTTCGATATTGAAACGCAGTTCTGCAGGACAGCGTACCATTTGAAATGGTTATCGGCCTTTGAACCACCTTCCCTTGACGCACTTAACGACTCCACCCCCTCCAATCCCCCTAACTTTTCATCCAACCCCTTCCCCGTTTATCAACTTGACTGCCCCTTACACCCTCCTACCGAAAACCACTGTTTAGACCTAAAGCTTGTAAATCTCAAACATAAGATTTTCTCCATACTACAACGGGAAAAACACCGTATCACACCTAATATCTCCCATTCGCAGCGCCTCACCCTCAAAGGCATTAGGAATAAAAACCTGGTCTACCTACCCTCTGACAAAGACAAGGAATTCTGCATTATCTCCCAAGAATCCTACAACACTCTCGCCCTTTAACACCTCAGCAATACATCCCTTTACACATCCGATAACAACATCTCAGCTACCCACATACAAACCTCTATCAACAACGCTTGGTCCCAAATTTGCTCTAGACGTAATCTCCCCAATGCTTATAGGCTCAATCTCACCACTAGGAACAGCAGACTTCCCACCTTTGACCATTCTATTAAAACCCACAAAACTGGCAACCATCTACAGATCAGACCTATAGTCTCTAGTACTGAGGGACCTCTTTACAAGATCTCCTGGCTCCTCTCCCACTTACTTAAACCGTTACTCCCCACCTTCCCGGCACATGTCAGCAGCTCTGACCAGGTATTAGATAGACTCAACTTACTCCAACCCCAACAGCTCCGCATCAACAACATCATCTTCAGCCTTGACGTTGTCTCCCTTTATACTTCCATTCCCGCACACCCCGCCATTGACCTCAAAACTGACCACATATCCTCTAACAATCTTGACTGTTTTGGGCTTACCCCGACAGACATTCATCAGCTCCTACGTATCATTGTGGATAATACCTATTTCAAGTTCGAACACGACACATATAAACAAGTCTCCGGCCTACCCATGGGTTCAAGTCTCTCCGGCCGCCTCGCCATTTCCTACATGAACAGACTTGAACAACAAGCACTTAGCACCTGCCATTCCTATATTTTCTTCTCGAGATACGTTGACGACATTTTGATCCTCTCTTCATCCCGAGAGGAAGCTATCTCTATCTTTAATACATTTACTAATACTGACCCCCACATTAAATTCACCATCGAACATCCCAACACCTCAGGCTCTCTCTCACTTCTAGACTTTAAACTCACTAATGCATTAATGACGACGGTTCTCTCCATACCACTTTCTATAGAAAACCCGCCTGAAGGTACCTCTTCATCTACTACACATCCGCACTACCCCTCAAATCTAAAATTAGTTACGCACAAACCGAAATCACCCGCATACAGGACACATGCTCTTCTACTTCCGATAAAACAACACACACCGAAGCCTTCGACCAAACCCTATTAACCAACGGTTTGCCCCTCACTACCATATCCAGCCTTAACAACACCAGAAGACGTAGACACCACACACTCACCAACACTTGCTTCCTTAAACTCCCCTTCTTTAGCGACCGTATAACTTCCGCTATCCGCAATGCCATACATAGTGAAAACCTTAACATACAATTTAAATTTAGAATTGAATAAAGAAAAAGAGAAAGGAAAAAAAATTAATAATTCATATAAAATAAAATATAATAAAATTATTATAATTAGTATATAAATAAACAAATGTTAATAATATGTTAACTTTAGTTGAATAATTATTTAATAATATTTTGACATTTTCTACTCCGAATTGTCTTCTGCGGTGTTTCCATGGTTTGACACCGGTGTTTTCCCGTTTTTTTCGGTCTTCTATTGTTGTCTTTTGAAAATTAAAGTTTTTCTTTCGAAAATTTAAGATTACCTTTTGCCGAACTTTTTATTTACCAGACAGTATTTACTATTCTGGTATTTAATCAGTTTTTCGTGAAATTATTAATAAATCGTTTTGAGTTTCGTTTTCTCTCATCGTTTATTTCTGTTCACTTTTTCCATCTTCCGGCAACTACATCGCACTGCTACAACCTCGGACTACTAATCTGCACTTATATATATATATATATATATATATATATATATATATATATATATATATATATATATTAGTAGTAAGTTTTTGAAAGGCTGTGGGCAATACAAGTTCCGGAGCGACTCAGACTCGTCATGTAAGACTTAGTGACGATACAATTTCCCCAAGTTGCTTAGATAAAGTGAAAGAGAAACGGCGTTAATTTACCTAGTCAGGAAACAAGGCCAAGCACTAGGTGTCTTTAGAGGCGTCCCAGTGCTTTCATCGCTACCCTTGCTAATAGACAGAAACGGAATGCGAAGGCCGTGCGATAGGCAGATTCCATCTACTCCTTAAGCAATTGTAGGTTTGCAAACCGGATACTTTGTTCGAGATTTCAGCTCTAGGAAGGTTGTCGACTAAGACTACGGAGGCGTCCCGTCCCAACAGTTTCCTGCCAAGACGCAAGTGCTTAGTAGCAAGGTCTTATTATCAGAGTCTTCCTTCTCTTCGGTTGATGACCTGACAAGGTCTACGGGTCACACACCCTGAGAAAGGATTGCTTCGCCCGTGTGCTAGGTAAAATAAATAAATAAATAAAATAAATAAAAAATGATGTTCAGCCACATATAGACACACCCACACATTATATATATATATATATATATATATATACATATATATATATATATATATATATATATATATATATATATATATGTATAAATACATGTATATATGTAGATAGAATAAAGAACAGAGGGAACAGAAAGCTGAATATATGTTTCCATGTCAAAAGTGAGCACAGATAAATAATAAAGAGCAAGTAGGGTAGCAACTGACAAATACTAGTTAAGTATTTATACAATTAAGGCTACTGAGAAAATAGGTTTAAATTGAAACTCAATATTAAATTTTAAAACCACAGTGTAAATACAAGTAAATTTAGTAGCATGATTAGAAATTAGTAATAGATGCTATATCTATTTAAGATAGTTAAAGGAACAGAAAACTCAACTGAAAACTTTGGTTAGTCTTTTTCATTTCGACAGCAAGGTGTCTAACATTAATTGAAGTCTAGCTACTTTGCAAATGCCCCCTTCAAGAAAGTCATACCATGTACATCTCAGAGGAAAGTGAAAGGAGGTGTGAGTTTGGGTGTTGTATATTGAGGGTGGTTAGACCTTGATTTTTCTAACATGTTTGGCTATCTATTTTTCTATATATCTTTTACATTTAGCTACAAGAACATCGAATTTTACAGCCTGTATAAGGATACTAGTTTACTATTTATAAAAGTAAACGCTACTGAAAAGATAGTGAATTGAAACTCAAAATTAAAAAAAAATGTTTTACAGTTTAAGAAAACACAGGGTAAATACAAGTAAATTTGGTAGCATTATTAGAACTTAGTAATAGTTGTCAAATACATTTAAGATAGTTAAAAGAACATACAACTTAATTTCTCTTCCTACATTTTACACTAAAAATAATTTTTTCAAATTTAATATTCACTATTCTTACACATATTTTATGGAAAATCTGGGCAAATGTATACTTTGCCCAAAGTGTCCAACCTTGTCCAACTTTGTCCAACAGGATTTTAAATTATCGTTCAAAGAGCTGATCTGGTTTCCGAGTGTGGTTTTGTTTGTAGGGAATTTCTTTTTTTGAATGCGTCACTATTTCATTATATGATTTGGTTGGCTTTATTTTAGTTAAACTTTGAAGCGTTTTATCAGGACACAGTCTAAAACTTCACCGTATATGTTATGTAATTTTTTTTTTTAATTCTATCATATATACAAATACTCCAATGATTGACATGATTAGACGAAAAGTACATTGGTTCAGAGTTGCCATGAAACACCTGTAAGAAAAATGAATATTTAATTTGGAAAAAAATATTTTTAGATAAAAATGAAAGAAAAGAAACACACTTTCATCGAAATATGGAAATACAATTATTGTTAGAACTAATGAAACCTATGGGTTTGGCTTGCTTTCTCATGGTCATTAGAATGCAAAAATTACATGTATATAATTTTAATTTTATTGATTTATCTTACAATTGAAAACATTTGGAATATTATAAGGATTATACGCTTAAAGTATATATATATATATATATATATATATATATATATATATATATATATATATTCATTACGAAAACGCATATATATGTATAAATATATGCTAGAGAAAGAGTGAAATTATTGAATTATGTTGAAATTATTAATACTGCCTTTTGCCATACTTACGTAAACAACCACCTGCAAAGCTTCTCTATTGGGGTTTCTAAATATATTTTAGATGGTATTTGTCCAATGTGTAAGCAATTGATTGAACGAAGTAGAGTTTGGGCATGATGTTTAGTTGTTTGTTTAATCAATATATTTGAAAATTGAATTAATTAATTGTGTTAAGAAAAATCAAAGGATTTTAGAACGCTCGGAATCTCCCTTAAAGGTTAGTAAAAACTGGTTCTGCAATGTTAAATGATGTGCGTGCAGTGATTGTGCTTTTCAAATTGATATTTGAAGGTGATTCATACATGTTTACATTAGATTTGTCAAACTGTAATTTAATTTATTAACTCTACTCGTTAATCCTTGATCCAGTTCAAAAAGCGTTATTTATCAAATTTGTGTAACATCGGGGTTGCAATTGTAACGTATTTTTATGGTTAGCACATTATCGAGTGTACAATTCTCATCCAACGCAATTTGAATGTTTAAGGTAAGGTTTGCGTGCTAGAAATAATATAAAGTGCGGCTGTATGGCTGTTGTGTATATGTGTCCACATAAAAGTAAAGAACTACACAAGATCCACCAACACAGCTGATATATTATGTCCCAACATTCTCCCGGGCAGAATACGGGCGCTTTTTACTGTTATATTAATTTTTTAGAAGTTAACAAAAACACAAGCATTCAAGAAGATAGCTCGACATTTACAGAGACTTTTCCATCGACGTTTTGTGGTAAATGTTGATAAAAATAAAAGATGAGATAGAGATTCAGGAGAGGGTTTCTGGACGGAGGGGATGAAGCAGGATGGGAGTGAGAGGGTAGCCTATTTAGTAATTCGATGAAGTTGTAGACGTCTGTTAAAATGAGTTTATTTAAAGCCGAAATATTTGTACGCTAAGTAAATCAACAAGCTGCAAGTTGTTGGGAGAGAAATGTGGAACATAATGGTTTCTTATTTTGTGGAATTGTTGTTAGGGATGAAATATTGCATAATACATCATTATTTAAAAGCTCCGCGCGAACATTTACCTCATATTCACAGAGTGTGCCCCTCTAATGAATCTCACAGAAGAAAAATAAATGTATTTATGAACTGTAATAGCACGAAACAGGATGCGCGTAATTGCAGCAGTAGGAGATTTTAAATGCTATTATATGAATGCACACATACCTGCATATTTTAGTTGATATAACTGTACTATTTCATTATTAATTATAAACAATCAAACACTTTGATAAGTGCAGGTTGTTAGATTTCCGAATATTCCCAAGATATGACGAACATTTTGCTATGATTAAAAATGACGATATATGTTACACCGCTTCCTTTAGCAATGATGGTAATACGTGCAATCTTTGTAATCTATATCATGTTTTTTCATCATTTTTGAGTCACATCTCATTAAAAGCAGAATTTGTAAAAAACATTTATTACGGGTGTTCTTCCTTAATATGAGACAGAAATTGGACCGTAAACTAATTTAAATACATCAAAGAGATAGAAAGAGAAAGGGATAGAAAGAAAAGGGAGCGTGAATCGGCCTCCGATGATATAGGAATCATTAATATACAGACATATGTGATTCACGTTGGTGTTGATTTGCCACACAGTGTTCGATATTCAGAAACAAGTACAATACAATTTATTATATCGTATCACCTTCCTCAATCAAAGATGAAATAAGCGCCAATGTAAACTATTTTCTATTCTGGTTACATTTTTAGTTATAATTATTGATTTAGGTAGAAACGCGTATCTCAATTTCAAACATCTGTTTTTTTTAATTAAAACTGTTTCTCAAACCTGCATATGTGTTTCCATCGCTTAACCGTTTTGAAAATTAAAGTTCAACGCGTTTAAAATTGTTGATTTTCGAAAGCCGTTAAGAATTCTAATGGTGTAATATTTTTTATGTCAGAATTGATGTTGCTAATACGTGTTCGAAATTATGTATCAATTTCATTTCATTTTTCTGCTTTGTTCTGTGGAGCAATACTCGTTTTATATTGGAATACATTTTACGTTGTCCATATTCGTGCTTGGTAAATTACAGTGCCGTGCGATCGTTGACTGGACCGAATAGTTTTTGATCGCTGTTTTATGGTTGTTTAATCTATGTTAGGTCACATGAGTATTATTATCGAAGTTCCATTACTCCCTATTCCTATTAACATAAAAAACTACACACTTTAAAAAAATCGAAGAATTTTAAAATACAGTAGTTATCTAGCACTCCCAAACACTGATCCTGTTTAATACTCGAAAGTCAACGGAAATGTCCTATTCTACCATTGTTTAATGTGTTCCATGTTGTACTGTGTTTCTCTTCGTTCGTTTTCTGCTTGTTTTTTGGGGTGTTTTCTTTGTATTTTCATATAACACATTTCCGGATTACTCTGAGCCTATAGCCAATTTCTCCGCTGTTTTAGAACTATTAGATCAGATTCATACTCAGGAGAAGTGGGGAATTGCTGTTCCACCCGTAATTATCATACACAGTTCTTTAAATAACATGTGTGATGGTTTAGGTTTCCTTCTATTGTATATTGGGATGATAATTGAATGAATATAGAAGACACGCATCAATTTAGATGACGGCAGATGTGTAAACTAAATATATCTGACGTCTCTTATGTTATGCAACCCCTGCACTATCGTTTCCGCTTAATTGTTTGCAATATATCGCAATTACTCTCAAAATGTTTCTACTAACGATGGATCAACTAATCGATATAATAGTTGCTATTGCAATATCCATCTTCACTGTCTCCAATGTTTACGACAGGGACAATGGCGCCTGGTTAAATGAATATATAACCTGACAAAACTATGCGCACACACACTTAATAGAGAAAAATAAAAAAAGGAATTCTCTAGCAATCATAGAATAAATTTTATAACACTCCGGTCCAATAACATACATCATTGTATATTCCCCATCTTTTATAAACTCTAGTTAAATCTATTAATACTAAACCAACAGTGACAATGGCATTTACGTATACAGTCTATAGCCGATGCGAGGACTTCTCACATGTTACCTTTCTTTATGTGTGTTTCTGCCCCACCTCTTTTGGTGTATGCGTGTTGCACTTAAGAAAAATCAAACGCGACTAAGAGTATCCTTTTAACAACAGCAACTATTATAAACATGGTTGATGAACAACCGAATGGATATGATAGAGTTCGTCATATTTTGTGAGTATTATTGACAAGTACATAGTAGTGGTCCTCATTCAATCTGAAGCTACGTTGTGTCTTCCTGCTTGTAATTAAATTAAAATTACTTAATACTTCGACCTGTTCATGGCAGACGAAGCTGGAACAAATACACCCCCGTGCATCATATAAAGAGTAAGATTTAGAAATCAATATACACTCTACAGGTTCGACATAAAGATTTCCGTGTTGGAAAAGGTGCACCTGATTAAGTTCAGATATGACATCGACTGAGACAGTGTGAGAATAAACAAGATGAGAATTGTAGACCTAACAATCTGAATAATATGCATTTAAGTAAATAGAATTAGGAGTCTATGTCTGCTGCAATGCAATGTTATGTTGCGATCTAATACGCACACCATTTTTCTGTTGATTATGTACTTTGTTTTAGAAAAGGAAATTAGAATGGTATTCTTATAGCTTATTTTACAATGAATGCACTTGAAAAATTGTTCACTAAATATTAGACAGGTAAAATATTGTAAATGTTTTTGAGTCAATAATCGTGATATCTTGTGAGTGGCATCATGCACACTAAACTGAATAAATAGTTGAACATAGTTCTATCACATTTTTTAAAGGAGATGGGTCCAGACTGAATTTCTGAGATTCATATTCTTTAGAGAGTTACAAATTCTTGGCAGCCATTAACGATACTCCCTTTTTTATTCGTGTTTATAGACGTTTAGCAAGATTTATAACAATAACATAGAACCTAAAATCACTCGGTCGTAATTTTCTTAAGTATGTTCTTACATTCCTACACATACTTTATTACATCAAGCGCAGCTATAATTTCTATATTTCATTCATTCACTTTCATTTAAAGCTACTCATTTGTTTTAAACTTAATTGTGGATGTATATATTTATATATATATATATATATATATATATATATATATATATATATTAATATGTTATATTTTATAGAGTAAGCATATATTAAACTTCCATCGTACAACCAACAATAGTAATTTATTCCAACACGTTTTAACGAAAACTAGTTTAATTTATACTGTTTTTACGAAAAGTAATTTTGAAATAAATATCTTCAAAATATTTTAAAGAACTGCTTTTTGTAAAAATCATTTTTTTAAAACTATCAAAACACTTTGTTTTTTTCAAATACAATTAATAAAAATATTTACTTCACCGAACTTAATAATACAATTGTGTTTGAAATAATGTTCATAAGGTTCTATAACAGATATTTAATCCGATATTTTTTGCTAAGATTTTACAAGTTACAACCAATAAATTTAGTGTGTTTATCACCAATACTTACATTATTACTGACCTTATACGAAATGTGCATGCAGATACCTCTGCGTATTAATTTCTAAAACAACAAGGCAACGTCTATCTGCTTAAAGTTTGAATTAAATAAAATGTTAATTAAAAACCTTAGAGTGACGTTATAAATAGATATAAATAAATCCAAACGTGTTCGACTTTTAAATTAAAAATTAAGATTTTACATTCATACATGTTTTGCAAAATTGTACAGTACACAGCAAAAGTATGTTGATTACTTGCAACGGATACTCTGTTGTTGATAGCCCGTGCGGCTATTATAACGTTGACGAACCGTTTCCCGTCAGATCATTGAAGGTAGGCGACGGTGAGCCTCGTCAGGACAATAGCTGACAATTTAGAAATATTAGGTGCTGTACGTAAATATCGTTAGAGTTCGAGCGTCAGATGATATCAGTTTATAAGGTTCACAATCAAACAGATCACTATATAAATATTAAGTTTGAATCCCGTTTCAGCGAGATAAACGAAAAAAGAAATAGCCGCAGAAAACCGGGATGGTGAAAAAAGGAAAGAACAAAAATAAACAATCGAAAAAATGTTTGGAGTATAAATCATCCCAGTTATCTATTTATTTTGATATAGATATTTCATATATCATATCAGTAAATATGAGAATATATTTAAAACATTAATAAAATACGAGATGGTGGAACATTTAGATAATTCTCAAAAAATAATACAAAAGTTCAATCCGTCTAAGAGAAAAATCAAGATGTCTGATACTCTGAAAACACGACCGCGCACAGATAAAAGGTTAAATTATCATTTAGATTTTAAACAATGCTTATTCCATTTATTTTTAAGCTAATGTTTAATATTATTTATGTTAAATACATATTGTTTGTCTGTCTGTTTATTTAATTATTTGTAAAATGATTTATTTTTTATCTCTCCATGTACTTCTGAGTTTTATTGTTTAAAATTATATTATTATTATATTTTTAAATTCAAAATGGTTGACATATTCTATTTATGTTGTTAGTTTCATTAAATTGGTAGATAGAGGTGTGTCTAATTGAAAAATAAAATTTACTTGTAATAATCTTTTAATTTTTATTTAATAAATTATTAAACAGTTAATACATCAATATTAGACACATGTGTGCATAGATATTTCAGATTTGATTTAGATTTTTTAGTGGAGTAAAATAGTGACAGTACCTACAAAAGATAACTATAACCATATATTACACAAATAAAGTAATCAAATAAATAGAAATAAATTAATACACCCAGTTTGGATATTTAAGCTTATAGGTACGATATTCCCTCTCTCTTAATGCCACAATGCTTGTATACATATTCCCACATTTTACAGGAAACTTATTAATTAATATTGAGACAAAAATACAATAAACAAATAAATAAGATAAACTTAATACACACATTTTTAACATTTAAACTAATACATAGGATACCCCCTTTTATTTTCAATCATATTTTGTGTTTCAAAATCAGTAAAAAAAATGAACACGTCACTATGTTATTATATTTGTTTTTCTTCCTCTCCTTTTCTCCTTTTCTCTTTTTTTTTTTTCTCATCTTCCCCTTCAAGTTTAGATTAAACAACAGATTCCTACCCACCTCCCGTCCTACACATGTACTGCTAGCCAAGCTTCGATGTGACATATTTGACCCCACAAACTTCCTAGCTAAAATAGCCATGAACTATTAAGTCGATGCCATCAATCCCATTCAAATCACATCCTTTGAAGGAGACAGGCCACTGCTGATGAACGCTACCAGCAAAATCATGTTTTTTCATTCTCTGCTCGTTCACGTAAACAACCATGCCGAAGTCTGGATAGTTCCTGACAACTAACAATTAAGATTCTATATCATTTTTCTACATTGATTTCTTCTTCCTGAGAATGTCTTTCAATAAAGACGAACCGTTGATGAATACATGAATCACATAGTTTTTGGCTTTCTTTTTTTCATTTCGCATTACGTCGGATCATTTTACCAACACTTTTCTTCATATATATATATATATATATATATATATATATTATATAAACATATATATATATAAACATATATATATATATATATATATATATATATATATATATATATATATATATAACATTTAAATTGGCCACATACATACATTTATGTTTCAGTACATTATCGTTACATACTGACCAAATATCAGAATGTTACTATACGAGTAAATGTAAGTGCTAAGCAATCCGCTTTTCTATTAATCTCTACATTTAGTCAAATTTAATCGACATTTTTAAATTTATGTATAATGTATTTTTTTTTGTTTTTATGAAATAAGATCAGAGTGTTCCATTATGTTTGTAAGGGCGTAACATTTGATATTTTACAGTAAAATCGAAATGTTATTCCGTAGTATCATATACATATACATATATATATATATATATATATATATATATATATATATATATATATATATGTGTGTGTGTGTGTGTGTGTGTGTGTGTGTATACATACCTATTTTTTGTATGTGTAAGCTCAATTGATATTAATTAATCATTGCAAAATTGTTATCAATAGACAACAGAAAAATGCAGATTCTAGCGACGATATCTTTATGGTCCAGTCAAGAGATTTATTTTTGACAGCTAAAACAGCTGTCAAGGTTGTGCAGGCATATTTGGAATCTACTTGGGTAAATGCTTCATCAGACCCCTCCTCCCAAATAAAAAGTATTAAAAAATATGTAGAAGGCATTAATTTACATCGATTTCTCCTAAACCACACGTGTATGTATTCCTAAATCGACGCCATATTTGATTTAACATCGCCTGTCTCTCTGTCTCTCCACACACACACATACACATACACACACACACATATATATATATATATATATATATATATTAACCTAGTCCACCCCAAACAAAGCAGGCCGCCACTATATACGTAAGGAGCTACTGAGAAAAAGGGTGACAGTTGTTTCTTTTATGGAGTTCAGCCTTGATGTGGAGCTCTGCAGCGAGTTGTCTGTTTACATTAGTTGTACATTTCTGCAGGTCAGTCCAGCAGCACGAGGAAATACGCTTTTAGAGTAGAAAGCTCTTCGGCATCTGGGGACCTCCACAGTGAATTGATGGGATTTGGAAGATTGTCGGGTCGGTCTAGTAAGTTATGAAAATATATTTATTGCAATTAAGCTACACAAAGGTTTCGCGTTTCATCCTCGGAGGAAATCTTCAGGCTAAAACGGTAGATTGACGATTTCCTCCCGGTTGAAACGCGGAAGCCTCTGTATTGCTTAACTGCCATAAATATATGTTCATAACTGACTACCTATAGCTGAGCAGCTTAAGTCAAAAATGATGAAGAATCGTGCATTTTGGTAAGCAAGCATGAAACTTGGCACGATTGCTCACCATGGTCTACTCTTCCGAAAAACCTTTGGGCCACTCCAAGATGGCCGCAATTTTTCAAGATGGCCGCCACGGATGGTAAAATTTATAATTTTGTGAACTAAATGCTTCATTTTTGACCGATTTCCACATATTATATATCAATTTATATGTTTCTGATGTAAACAAAGCCATTTCTGACGACAACATAAAGATTTAACACCATTTGAGTGTAATAAAGGCTATATTTTACACACTTATGTCAGTTTATCCCGCATTTTTCTCTTCTTGTTCTTGTGTTTTCATCAGGATTCACACGTTCAACACTCGCAATTGCAGCTGCATAAATTTGTACATAGAAGGCCGAATTTATAGCATTTGCATCTTCCAAAGCATTGTGTCTTGCATCCGCATTTTGTTAGTTCCTTGCAGCTTTCTGCAACTGGCGGAAGTGTTGTCCAAAATATCTTCCATGTATTGCCGTGCTTCTTCCACCCCCACTCGCCAGGACTATCAATTTCCATGTGACAGCATGTTGCTTGACTCCAAATGCACCCTGCTTGATATGTTGCACGCTTTGTGTGTTCAGTTAAAGCTGCTTTAGTTGGAGGTATGGAGTCATAGGGTCTCTGTTTACGAGCAAACATGTCCAATCTTACAGCATCTATTTCTGTGAGGGGGGTAGATCTGTCATACATTGTGATGACAAACTGGTCAATAACTGCTTGGTCCTCACTTGTTATCACTGGTGGATGACTGCTCAGCTTGACAAATACGTCCGTCACGTCAGGTAAAACATTCTATGTCTGAAATGCTGTCTTTTTAGCTTAATATCGAAAGGCTGAAACATTGTCACAACCAGTAAAGGCATGGAAAAAGGACAAGCCTTTAACTTTTTCAGGGCCAAGTACGCTGATGACTTCATGTACTGGAATAAACCTTGTGTCATTTCCTTGACCAAATTCAATGAACATTGCCTCCAGGCCCAACTTTTTAAAGACTGGAAATACAGTGATGGCAATGACAACGACATCTGTGTCATTAGCTTTCAGCAGTACTGTTTTGTAACCATGATTAACTGCATGTTTTGCGTGTACAAACATCCTTGTGTCTGATTCCTCATGGTTGCAAGGTGCTAGTCCTTCAAAACTGATATTCTGATTGCTAACAACATCTGCAACTCTGGTGATTACCACGAGATTTTCATGATCCTGTGCTAGTGAAGTGATTCTATCAGCCAGAAACTTGAAGAGAGCTGTTTTATTGTCATCATCCCTCAAGATATTTCGCCAGTTGGGAGGGAGCTTGCCGTTGTGGGTTACCCGACGCTTTGCACCTTGTCCACGTTTTGTCCATGTTTCAGCTTTCAAACTTGTTGGTAAATAAACATCAAAAACAATGTCAGTCCTCTCGTATGCTGAACTGAATTTCAGTACCTTTGGAAAAAAATCAAGTTGTGCATACTCTTCGAAGGTTTTTGATTTGCAGGGTGGTATTGTGTTTACCAATGCTGAACCATCGATGATGATGACTGACACATGTGGAACTGAATCTGGACATGTAACTTTGGACTGAAGAAGCAATGCAGATTGAGACTTTGTACCACTGTAGAGGTTTCCATTTACACTCAACGATGCAGGAAAGGACTGGTTCTCATGTTTAAAGAATTCCATCAGGTCACACTCCCTGGATTGGCAAGATATGAATAGTTTAGAGAATAGGCGACAGTCATCTTTCAAACTTTTATGTTTGGCATCAGTCACTGCTGCTTCTTGTGTCTGGTCAAAGAAGTCTATGTTGTTCCTTTTGATTTTGGAATAGAAAGCAGCCCGGTTTTCTCCCTCTAAGGTCTTCATGAACTCTTTAAAGCGAGTCCTGCCATTCCTATAGTGCATGCGAACAGCTTCAGCTGCGGTTTCCGATGCTATAATCTTTGTATCCAGAGTGAGTAGATCGGATGATTCTTCTTGAAATGGATTGCCCATTTCATTGATGACAGCCGTGAGCTTTGTTACTTTGCCATAGAAAGCTTTCTGAGATTGACTTGTTTGTTCTCTGTGTTTCATGTTTTCAGTAACATCCTTGTTCGATGACAGTGCTTCATATTCTTCAGTAAGACGACTCACTTCTGGCCCTGCTACCATCCATATTCGTAGTGCTGAAGGATCCTCTGTCACACCTACGACCCCACCCTCTCCTTTGATGATTGCATTTTCCTGTTCATGTGCTTGATCAATGGCCATAGAAGAAAATGGTCGCAATGACTTGAAGACAACAAATTTGCCATTTTTGAATTGCAAATGCGTATCAGGATGGGTCTGCTCTAAGCACAGCATGTCCTTCAGATGAACTGATAGCCATCTCGCATAGTTGTAGTTATTGTTGGCAAAGAAGTATGGTATCAGCTCCATCAGTGTTTCGACATAAAGTCTGAAGTCAGCTTCCCTGAAAGAACGTATCAGAGATAGTATGGTCAGTTCCATTGAAAGCACTAGATACCAGTAACTGAATTGCGGGCTCTCTGCTTTTCGCTTCTCACACCACTAATCAAAGCTTAAGATAACTGACGCATCTTGCTCGAAAGAAGTATCTGCAATGTAATACTCGTATGCTTTTTTCATCAGTGTGTAGAGAGTACATGCAGTAATCTGGTGAGCGTATCGTGTCCTAGTAACACTTGAAGCAGTGATGAAAGATTCTGCAATACCAGACGAAGCTATATCTGCTTCTACAATGGCTTCTATCCAACCACTTGCTTTTAGAAGCGACCCAATTGACTTCAGTGCAGTCATTTCAACATGCAAGCCGCCAAACATGATGACGAACTTATTTTCACCATATTGCTGAGGCCAGTGCCATTGTATTTGCTTGGTCAATGCATAAAGTGGCTGATCAGCAGTTATGACTGGAATTTGCCCTGGGTTGAGGAACGCTATTGTCTCTCTAATCCTCTCCATAACATGTCGTATTGTGGCAACTGAGTGGGCTTGTTCTCGGAGGTGAGGTAGAATTGATGTAATGCTCACTTTGAAATCTAAACCTCTCTTCTCAGAAGCATGGTGTGCCGACCAGGTTATGTTAACGTCATCATCAATGCTTTGTGTCAGATGAACCTTTTCTAGCCACTGAAATTCATTTGCTAACAAAAGCCTATGGGATACAACTAGGTTCAGAAAGGTAGGTTTCCTACACCTAGCCCGATCGTTCATCCAGTATCATTTAAGTCCCGTGCGATCTGTACACCATCCAGGTAACTATAGCCCCGTTACCTTTGGCTCGGCTCTCCCGCGCTGGCATATCCTGTCAATTCAGGTGCGGCTATCTAACAGACTGAACATTATTTTGTCCATGGGGCTTATTAGACAGCATTTCGGACACTGAAACATGAACAGTGTGTCCGTAATCAGTTGATACTGGACCCCATGCTGAGTTTCACAGCAGTGATGTCACCGTTATGCCCTGGTTGTGTCATGACAATCACTCTCTTACATATGACATATTATAAGAATGAGCTGAAAGGATTAATTTTTATAACTGATACATTCAGCTCACTTGGGGAATTGAATATCAAGTCAATGATTCGGTTTAATGGCAATAAAAGGCAAAAATTGACAATATTTGCTTAAATCCATCTCATATATGTACCTTTGTGGATTGTAGGACTCATTTATCGGTTATTTTTGTGTCATTTACTGCTTTCACATCCCCTAAAACATATAATTTGACTCAAAAATTGTGAAAATCGGTTAGATACTTTGTAAACTAGCAATATTGGATTTCAGAATGGCGGCCATCTTGAAAATGGCGGCCATCTTGGAATTTTTGAGTGGCCCAAAAGTTTTTTCGGAAGAGTCGACCATTGTGAGCAATCGTGCCAAGTTTCATGCTTGCTTACCAAAATGAACGATTTTTCCTTAATCTGCTCAGCTACTAGCTCTACCTACGTATTGAGCACTGTTGAAGTCAATGCTGAAAATTGATACATACAAAAGTATATCTGCTTCTGCCACTTTATCTGGATACATGAAATAATATATATATATATATATATATATATATATATATATATATATATATATATTGTTAAATCCTCGCTGAACGGTTCAGTGTATTTAAGAACATTGCAGACTTCGTCTTTCTAATCAAAATCTTGCCGAGTTAATGTGCTGTGAAATAGTTCCCAAAGCATGAACTATTATAGCAGTCATATATATTTACAAAATAAGAGCCTTTTAAAAAGATATTTCGACGCAGGAAACAAAGAATCAATAAAGCCTAGCTGACATACCCCCGGGAGAAATTATTTTTTTAATTTACAAACTTGCGTTCATTTTTTTTCAAATTTTGTGAAACAGTTCGACCGTCAATGCCAGATTGATTTTTTACTTTACTTCAATAATATAACATTTTCGATTATTTTTACACTACAAAATAGAAAGTGTATCAAATACACTACTGAGAATATGTATATCAATGGAATGTTTCTTACTTTTTGAAAGACATTTTAGGAGTGAAATGAAGGAACTAAAAAATAATTGTGAAAATTAATTAAAGGGGGCATTTTCTGAAATTATCAGATGCAACTTTTTTACAAGATTTTATCTGTGTATTAATCTGTATAATAATTATAGGTTTATACATATCCTGTTCTTACGTACGTTATCAGATTTTAGTGCATTCAAGAAATGAGATGGCCCGACAAACAAAGATAGTTATTGGTTCTCAATATGATGTCACTATGGTAAACAATTTCGATTTTCCCATTATTAAATGAGCTGTGCTAAAATGTATTATGATAACTGTCGACTAAAACAGTATACTTTTACATAAATACATTTCAAAAAGTCGTCTTTCTTATTGATTTGAAGTATATTTATCTGGCATATTCTTTTATGCTAAACTATTTATTGTTATTAAAAATACTTTTAATTTCACTAATTTTAAATAAATATATAACAAAGATATTGGCTTTATATATTTAAAGACTTTATCTGACAATGTCAATTATGTATACGGAAGAAAGAGTATTGCATCTGACAAGCATTTATTATTTGAAAAGGCATATTGTAAATTATACAGATCGATGTGGAAAGCACCGTATACAATTCCCAGACGCACCGTTACTGTTGTAATAATAGTATCATTATTTTGTTCGGTAATCTTTAAATATTGAATTAAGAATATAGTAAAATGGTAAATGTCCAAAGAGACATAAACATACAATAAGCAGAAAAAATAGAAAAAAGTGAAATCATCTTTTGAAGTTCGACATTCACTCAACCAGAATAGACCTTACATCGAATGCTCATGACAATTCTCTGTATCTGACACAAGCCGCCATACCTTGTATATATGCGATTCACAGTCATACTCAAGCAAGTAAAAATGACACAGGTAAAACATGAATAATTAATCCATAGGAAAAATGGCACAAACCAATGACACAGAGTAGTAGTTCCAAACCGTTTTTTCTTCGGCGACTCCAATTCTTATTTTAAAGATATGACCATGAAATCAAATTTATCATGAATCTAATTCCGGTGATTGGTTTTTAATTCGATTTCAGTTTAATTTAGTTTCACTATGATTACATTTATTCCAGGATAATTACACGTATTTTATTTTCAGTTATCAGAAATTTTAAAATTTTAAAATTTAACTTTAAATATTATATACAAATGAAAGTAGATAATCCTATTATAAATACTTGTATAGAAAATAGTATGTTTTACTCTTGTTTTCAAATGTGTTGATGTTTGTATAAGGCAATAAAAATGAAAAACGAGTTTACAGATGTTCTTTCTCGAGAGAAAATACGCTGTAAGAAAAAAACGAAAATATATGCCGTAACTCTCTCTAATTCATTTTAATTTTCAGTTCTTTTTGTTTGGTTTGTTTAGGTACCTGCGTCTGTCATAAAAAGAGACATGGTCCTTTATGTGAACATACTTTAATTTAACTTAAATAAAGTCGAAAATCACCCTTGCATCGGATAAAATATCTGCAAAAGAAAATGCGGTCTAATCGTAAGAAAAAAGGTTACAAAGCAATCAAACTTTCAAATAAATTTCCGACACAACCGCTTTCTTTTTGCTCTCTGAAAATCAACTCACTGCTTTCAATCAAACCATTCATTTATGTCACTTAATATCTGCACAATTTTGAGAATACCTCTTTTTTTTCATGGCATTGAATAACCCTTTTTTTAAATTGAAACATAACAATTTTAAATGTCATTGAATTTCTTAAATTCACTTAAATTCTATATCTTGTATAGTTTTTTGATGAGTTCTGTCGTGCAATGTGTTGGTCATTTTCAGAATAAATTTCATATTTTGTATTTTTTGGAGAATTCGTGGACGTTTCTTCTGTTGAATGTTATTCTTACAACAGTTTGGCTGATGTAACCTCCGAACTCCACATAATACAAATGATTAATCTTCACTACAAAATTAAAAAACACAATTTCATTTTGTTTAGCTTTTCTTCATACTTTACCAATTAAAGAAATACGGGTTAGCAAGATATACCGACGGCAACATGCTCTCATTCTAATTTTCAAAATTGTATGGAAAATGTCTAAAAAAACAAGAATACGATAGAAAAAATACATCATTGAATGAAATACATAATTGTTAATATGATCGATTTAGACATGACAGAAACTATTCCATACAGACTTAATTTCAAACTCAAGTGATTATACGACAGCGACACGATACGATGATTGCGTAAAAAAAACTGCCAATTAACATGGAATTTTGACGCCAATGGCGAGCTATTATGCCAATCCTAAATTTGAAGTATTTGCTACTTTTACAAATGAATAAAAATGTATAAATTTATTTTCTGGCAATATGTGAGAAATCATATATGTACGCTTGAGATTCGATATACTAGTAGTAGCCACTATTTTCAGACGTTAGATTTTAAAAGTATTTACTAACAAAAAGGATGCCAAACGTTGTGTGTAAAAAAGCAACATTTACTTTCATGACTTAATTTTTACATAGAACGGCGAAAAGAATTACTGCTACAATAAAACCAGTAAAATACAAATTACTCAAATAAAAATTGAAAATCTAAACCAATTAAAACATTGATTCGTTATCATATTCTAGCTTAGTTAATGAACGCTTGTTTACCCAAAACATTTTTCTATATGATTTAAACACAGAAATACACCTTTGTTCTGTGATAGAGTTATAATTGAAAAGTATTCTGTTTTAATTATTCTACTTGCTCGTAAGTTGTAATTAACTAAACAAGTCATTAACTAATTACTTTGTTATGTATGTATTTATATCACCAACTCTGTGTTGATTTAACCATTTTATTAATGTATATGTATTATTCTGTATTTATCGTCGTCATTTAATTTACATAGTATATGTACACACCTCAACATGTATGTAAATTAAATGGTCCAAACATACGTTATTTTTACTTTTATATCATCCGAAATAATAATATAAAAGTAAAAACCCTACAGAATTATTACTCCTCCTCCTACTACTACTAATACTACTACTACTACTACCAATAATAATAAGATTAAAATAATAATAAGGATGGTTATTATATAGAAGTAACGAGACTTATTATTTGTAGTTATAATTTTAAATATTCTTCTTGCATATGTTATAGTTTATACGTGTTTTTGTGTTATGAAAGTAGAATAAATATTGGTAGTAATTGTGAGGCAATGCGCAAGTTTACGTTTAGTCATAATTAAAACATTTCCTAAAATATCAATTTTTATTAAGGCTAAATTCAACAGAATTGCCTTAAATATCGTTTAGTTTAAGAAACATTAGCAACATGAGTCCATAGCTAAAATTACAATAAGAGTATCATTTTACATATTACGAAAATTACAGATTTAAATAAAAAAATATAAAAAAATGTCTTATTTTAATTAGTTTGTCAGTGATTATTCATTCATTTATTTGATATTATTTATTAAACACAATTCGATGACAATTATAGTCAGAAAATAAGTTATCCTCTTTCTATTATCATTTACAAATGCAACTCTTAAATCCCTTGAACCCTCCTACAGAAACAAGTATATCATTGCAACCACGATGTAATAATTTATGTACGCCAGATATAAAATAATTTACTTTTAAAACATAAATGATGAGGATGAGTTTAAATTATGCTTCTATTGTGCTTCATTTTTTTTAATTAAACAGCATTTATATAAGTAAAAGTGAATTCTTATCCCGGAAGTAATTTAAATTTTTATGGGGAATAAACTCTGTGTATGTAAAAAATATCAAAGAAAATTAGATATTGTTGGCAAGGTAACGTTTTTGTTACGTCGTACTAAAATTACATGAATTTTAAGGCTGGTTTTGGTGTTATTTGTTTAATTTGTCAGAATTAAAATACCACTCAAAGTATAGGTTAGCTGGATAAATTGCCACTGATTTTAATTATAATACGACATATGGTACACATTATTTAATGTTCTGTTTTTACATCTTTTAAAAGTCCCAAGTTATTGGGAAATGGTTGGATCATTCTACTACTCCAGAATTATTTCATCTATGATGTAATCCTATATTTTTATAAGAGCCAGATACGTTCGAAGATGGAGTATTGTTGCCAGATACGTTCGAAGATGGAGTATTGTTGCCATATCTGAAGAGGTGCCGCTCTAATCACTTTCATACCTGGAAAGAGTAAGAGAATCGACTTCTAAATTTAGAGTGTGATCCTCTCTGCTATATTTGAAGCCCCAGTATTACGGACGAGACGTTACTAGCTGTTCTCTGCTCTATCATCAGTTTCATCGTAGGTGCTAAACTGAGATTATATATCAGGTTTTCCCTGTAAAACATTCACAGCAAATACTCGTCTCGCTACAATCACTGTAAATATTTTTAAATTTTTCTGCCGTGCTACTAAAGCTAAACGGATTTTCCATAAGTCGAGTCCTTTTCCCAAAAAACTAGTTGCATGTGGAAAACAATACCATGCGACTGCTTCCAAGCTAACTAAAATATAGTGATTTTCAAGTAAAATATTTACAAATGTTTGTTGAGCTGTCCTTTTAAATAATAAAATGCTGCCTAGTTTCAACGATCGTCTTTAATTCTCAAGGTATGTGTCTCTCCGTCCACCTGATAAATCCATTAACGTTCATCCTTAATTATTTACGGGCTTTTATAATCGGTGACCGATTAATAAAGAAAACCTTGTTTAAATATTCATGATATTTATATGTTGAAAACCGCGTCTTAATATGGAATGATTTTTAAATACCACCAGCATGTTAAATTACTTCTTGAATAAGCGTGCGTACATTTTATTTCATGTTATGGTACATTCAATAATAAAATCTGAATTAAAAATATATTATAATGTAACAAAATAAAAGTAATATGTAATGTTCGCATACGTTGCGATCGACATGATGACTATTCTCGATGAAAAAACACTTTATTTATCCCCGTCTCATGGAGACTTCTCCCTTAAACGCACCAATAATGCGATATAATATTCGCCAGTTGTTTGTTATCCGTCGCACAGTCTGCTTGATGAAAAATACCATGCGCATCTGAAACCTCGGAGGCCAAGATGTTGCCTTCTAATTTTTGAACCTTACCTAGTTTTGGATGGCTGTCACCTGTTACTGTCAACTCAACTGACTGCCGATTTTACTATGCAGTCAAATAGCGGATCGATGCTACATTCATTGTCACATATTGACGCAATACATTTCTTTGTGACGTTGTCGCCGCGTTGTTGGTTTTGATCGACTGTAAGCAAACGCAGCACGCACTTTGAATACACCTTTTTCATTGACAAAATTGCATAAAAATTGGTGAATGAACTGCCTTGGGATATCTTCAACATTTTTACTATTTCAAGCAACTTTAATTTACGATCTGCCAAAACGAGTTGATGAGAGCCTTATGTTTTCAAGGGCAACCGCCAAACTTGGACGAGCTGGGAATTCAACATTATTTATGTTTGTAAAGGCGCATGTATAGTCAACATACCACCTCCTAACCGCTATATTAAACTAAGAGGTGTTTGACGAAAACCCGTATAGAGCAATTGCTTTGTTTAACGGTATCTTTCACATAAGTAAGCAATAGTTTATGAACATACGAAATTCAGATTTTTAAATTTTTTAAAATTTTAAACTATAGGTTAACTTTAATAACTGTAATTTGTAAACTAATAATCTGAATGGAATCAGAGTAGGGCATGCACCAGTCTTAATGTATATCCGTTATAACAATCATATGCACATTTTGTTAGTGGTGAGGTCAATATGCCAGTCCTGATGCTCGAAGATTTTGATTAAATTAAATCATTATTTTATACTTTCGAGGTCAACACCAATATATCGTATTTTAATCACCTAAATTACTTACAGTGAAATGGGGTATTTTCTTATTGTTCTCAGAATGAATCGTCTCATACTTATATTTTTTTAAATTAAATCATGATTTAATATTTCATCCGGGATACGAGTCATACGAGTAAGTTCTAAAACCGCAGTTACGATGTACAACATCAATTCACCTAGGGTTATAGTTGCTCCTTCCTCTACGGTTGTACGATATATATTTACTGAATATTATCTACCAGTAACGACTAAAATTCGAGATCCTACTCTTCTAAATTCAGACTTAAATGTCATACCTTATTACTAAAAAAAGCATCAAAAGTTATTTTACTATTTTCATTTTACACGATACCTAGATTTAAACTGAGAAAAATATCGACATATAAAAGGAATAACACGACATGCGTGTCTGCAAGGCACTGTATGGTTGTTTTGATATCCAACGTGAACGAATAAATCATAACACATTTTGAAATTTATTTTGAAAAGTGCTATATGTTATTTTAAATTAAAAAGCTCAGTGAAAATAAATGTTTGTAAGATTTGTTTTGTTTTAACGGTTTTAAATCTATTATAGAACCGCGCCTAAGATGTTTTCTGCAGACGACAAAATCGTCTTCATTTTAGCGGTGTCCTTGGATTATAATGTGTTTGTCCGATTTGAGTAAACGCGACAGTTTTAGAAAGTAAACACACGCAGACGACAGATTTGACACTACATTCTTTCTGAGATTATTTCGTCAAATCAAATCTAAGTGTTAAATGGTCAGCGCCTTACATTTTCGTATCCGTGAATACGCGATGTGCTTACATTAAATTTATTCTTTTACATGTAAAACAGACATCATCGTATCAAATACTACATTTAAAAAACAATTGTAAAATATGATGTACTAGACAATGAGAAGTTGTTCTCTTAGTATTCAATGAAAATTTATTGAACGAAAGTGTTAATTTTGTACTGACATTTTTTATTCTGTGGACTTGATGACAATTACAGTTATTTTTCTTGGTAAATTTCGAGAATGAAAATATGTGTATGACTGGAAGTAATAGTTTAAAGTTGTGTTTGGAAATCCTAATATCAACTATTTTATGCTGAAAAGAAATATATGACAAATGTCAGTATTTAAAAAGTAATATTTGGAAAAACGAAGGTCAGATATTAGCCGAAGTTGGATTGAGAATATTTGCCAACAAAGACCCATTATATTTTCTGTTTATTCAAGAAAGACGAAGTTTTTAAAGGGTTTGTTGAAAATATTGGACACAAGGATCCAGAATATTTTCTATTTAGTCAAGACGACAAAATTATTACAAGATTTATTGAATTTAATATTGTTCTTATCCGAATGGTAAATACATAGAGAATAATTTTAAGTAATCGTATTTATATTTGGTTTGAGATGCCCAGTCCAGAAATTCGCGTTTTAATATGCAAAAAAAGAAGTAATAATTATTTTTTAAATAAATATTATACTTAATTAAGTTAGACAAATTGTAATTATTTTATTTTCAGAAATGCAAGAAATATTTTATAATGTATTACTTGAAAAACAATCCTGAAAAGAATGAGGTCAGTTCAGAGATTTTTGTCTCATTCTAGAGAGATTTTTTTCAATGAAAATGTGTCGTTTACCCATAATATTATATACTGTGGGAAAAAATATAAATAACTGTTTCGAGTGAAATTTAATAGCTCACTAATAAACAGAATTCTAAATACACAAGAACATTCCGACATATATATATATATATATATATATATATATATATATATATATATATATATATATATATATATATATATATATATATATATATATATATATATATATGAGAAATGAAAAAGGAAAAAAAAAAAAAAAATCATGTTTTTTTTTATATATTCATCTACGTTTCGTCTTTATTTGTGTTACACCGACCGTTCTTACACAGGAGAAACTACACCGGTTGTCACTATAAATAGTGCGAGTCACCAGAGACACTGAAGACAAAGCACAGTCTTATAACTGTCTAGCCAAGAGCTAGTCACTTTCTTACTTTGTTAATACACTTGTTAAACCAACCCTCAGCTTGACTTCCTTTATTTATTATTTACTGTGGAACAACTTCACAATAACTTGTAAGACTTCCTCGGGATGATAATTGTAAGAAAAATATCATGTAAGTACGTGTAAATATTGGTTTGACATGATGGGTTGATGTGAAAAAGTAGTATCTATCAACCCAATATTTTCACGTACTTGCATGACATTTTTCTTAAAATTATCATCCTGAGGAAGTCTTACAAATAAAGACGAAACGTTGATGAATATATAAAAAAACATCCTTGTTCGTTTTTCTTTTTTCATTTTTCATTACGTCGGATTACCTTCATCCTTCCTTTCTCATATATATATATATATATATATATATATACTCTACCAACTCAGAGCGGTTTTTTGACTTTCGGAAACTGCTTGTGGTTGGGCGGTTGGTTGGTGAGGGGCCTAGACAAGCTGACCTTTTTTTTTTAGATACCTTGACTTCCTTCCCAACCCCCTTCATACCGTCCGTGGTAAATCTTACAATTTCTCCCTTTCTCTCTCTCTATATATATTGCTCTCGTTCCATTCCACTATATTGCCTTCCGTTATAAATCGGGCCATCTCCCCCTCTCTAAATATATATATATATATATATATATATATATATATATATATATATATATATATATATATATTAAATACATTTACATTCTCCTCCTCGATTTACGTCTAAAATAGCTAATTTCCTTGTCAAGATATTATTAGACACGTCATCGCTCTATGCATCTGTATATTGAATTAGTGCGTATAAATTTCTCTTTTCTCATATTCAAAAATGTGATCAGCAAACCTGGATGCTTGACAATAACGGAAAGTTGAAATAAATTATTGCACCGGTCATTATGTGATTCCATGTTACATAATTTTTATTATATATATATATATATATATATATATATATATATATATATATATATATATATATATATTGGGTAAGGTACACGACAATTCATGAAAATGAAATGTGGTGGACAAAATGTGTGAAAAATGACAAACGGAAAACAAGTTAAAGTGCAGGAGAAAAACACAAATACAAGAGGTTTGGCCGGTTTCGTTCTGTTGACGAACGTCTTCAGCAATGAAGGATTTGAAATAATTTTTTTTGAAGGCACACACATGGGATGAGGGAAGTGTGATCTGATTGGACCATATGAGAAGACACTAAGTGATGTTGAAATATTCAAAGTGGGTGACACATTCGTCTCTGTTTCTTGTTTTTCTGTTTATATTTTTATTTATTTTCTTTTTTCTTTTTTATTTTCACACCTAATGAGCTAGTATGGAGAAGGTAGTGGGGGAGGAGGAAAAGTGATAAGAGTGGAAGAGATACAAGGGAGCTGCTAGGAAGGAACAACAAATGGGAGTGGGCATGAAATTGATACACTGGATCCTTAAACCAAAAGGGATAGGTCTACTAATTTGTCTCACATTAGGATTCTAAAGAGTAATAAAAATCCCAAACCAAACCAACCGTCCATATGTAAGTATATATATATGTATGTATATACAAACACATATACATATGTATATATGGGGTAAAGTACGTGATAATTAATGAAAATGAAATGTTGTGGTGGAAAAAACGTGTGAAAAATTAACAACAGAAAACAGCTTTAAAGGTAGGAGAAAAAAAATATATATATAGATTTTAAAAAATAGAGGATACGGGTAAAGTTTGACAGAGATGTATTAAAATTATTTGATTAGCGATGAGAGCTTGCTATAATCACAAAATACATATACATACATATATATATATATATATATATATATATATATATATATATATATATATATACATATACACATATATATTTTTATACATATACATATATATACATACACATACATATATAGATATTTCATACAGGGTCGCAGTGGTGTAATATATTGCATTGTTATAGTGCGACTTTTGCTAAATATCTGCTTACAGTATGAGAACCGAGCATTAGGTTGAAGTTTGATGGTGATGAAAGGAGTATAGTCGCGCTTTCAATGCATTTGCGGCGTGAGAGAGAGTGTTCACTTTCGAAGAGAGTGCAGTCTCAAAGGTTTAGATAGTGGGAGAAAGTGTTCCTGTGTATCACTAGAGCATTAGTGGAAATGTCGGGTTTGAGGCCCCGTTTGTGTTCGTAAAAGCGAGATCTCAAGTTTCTGGACGTTTTCCAAGTGTAGCACATCGGGCATGCGGTGCATTTTATTTTGTAGATGCCGGCAGAATGAGAGGTGTTTTTGTGGGGGGGTCGGGAGCGGGGTTTGGTATTAAGTAGATCTTAAATAGTTTTTGAGGTGGATGCTACTACATTTATGTCGGATTTGACTCGTTTTGTAGGGAGATAGATATGGGGTTATTGGGGAAAACTATGTAGGATTTATTTTCTTCCGTTGTTGCAGTGTAATTAGTGTTGGTTATTTTGTGGGGATATATTTTTGTGGAGTCGGTAGTTTTTTTTAAACATTGATTAGTACACTACCAACTATATCAGTTATCAGAAGGCATTATATTGAGTCATAGCCTTTACAAAAGTAGTGACATTCCATGAAAAATGCCAGTATACTGAAATCATATGCCCTTAATTGGGTTTACATAAAAATTTATAAACACAAAATGTACAAAAGCAAGGAAATTCACAAATTTTTACACGTTTATTGTCATTAAGGGTATGACTGCATATTCACCAAACCATTTCATTATCACATCACTACAGTATACATCTCTATGCATGAGTGGATGAAGTGTGTGAGGTGCGCTGAAGAAAAATTAATACCGGTAAAATACATAGCCCTGTCGTGCTCGCATACCCTTAATGACAATAAAATAGTAAATATTTGGGAATTTCCTTGCTTTTGTACATTTAGTGTATATGAAGGTTAATCCTAACACAATTAAGAACATATGATTTCAGTATACTGGCGTTTTTCATGGAATGTCATAACTTTTGTTAAGGCTATGCCTCAATACAATGTCTTCTCATAACTGATATAATTAGTAGTTTGACTAATCAACATGTCTTCCAATATTCACACGTAATTTCTTTTTATTATGATGAGTGTATATTTACTCATGATACAATTTAAACTAGAACAATTTTTTCAAACTGTACCATGTATTCATTGCAAACAATAAATGGTGATTCAATCATTTTACAGTGAGTGTGTTTGAAAATGACAAGGACACAATGCAAAAATATTTCATTTGAATGAAATAAATAAATCAATCAAACATTTTTGGAGCAGGGAGAAATATAATACAGTTATTCACAATAGTAAAAAATAAAATATTAAGGAAAACAAAATACAACATATATCTGTGCCATAACACAGCTTAATTAATCATATCGCTGATGAGATATAGAAAGAAAGTGTATGTGGACTAGTCATTTTTAAGGTTTGTTGAAAATCGTTGGTAAACTAAAATAAGAAAGCCATCAACTAGAGCCCAGAGCCTCTATCTCTGCAAAAAATCAGATGCATCCATCAAAAAGTTGATAAGATACAGAATAAACTGTATGTTGACTAGTAATTATTTTTGTTTTTTGGGGAATTTTCTGGAAAACTAGGGAATATTGTAAACTGAAATTAGAATGCCATTAAGTAGACACTAGAACCTCTATCTTTGCCAAAAAGCAGCTGAATCCATCGAATAGTTGATGAGATACAGGGTGGCACATACGTACGTACACACATATAACATGATTGCATGATTGAATCTTCTGGATCTCTGGGTTGCCTTGACTAATGATGTTGAAATTCTACACACTTATAGAACCTATCAAATAAAATTGTGGGCAAAGTTTTAACTTATTTGGTTTATTGGTTATTGAGTTATGATTTATTAAAGAAATGAGATTTCCAGCATAGGCCATTCGTGTAGTTTATTCAGGGATAGAGCGGTCTCGCGCCTCCCTTGCTATATATATATATATATATATATATATATATATATATATATATATATATATATATACAGGGTGGGCCAAAATAAGGGTCCTATCTTTAAATTTGAATAACTTGAATTTGAATAACTTCCACAAAATAAAAGTTAAACTCACCAAACTTTATGTGTGTGTAGACTGACCCTTCCGAGATTTTTTGAAATAAACAAAACAAATTTTAGCTGAAAAACACTTCTTAAAACTTACAAAAACTAAAGTATTGTTTTTTACACTGTTTTGAGTTTTTTAAGCAAAAATAATGTTTTCTAAATGAGGGTACGTTCCTTAGGGCTAATACGGCTCATGCTTGCTTCGGAAGGGGTCCTTTACTTATTCTAAAAAAAAAAATCAATAAATAAAAAAGTTATGAATTTTAAAAAATAGGACCCTTATTTTTGCCCACCCTGTATATATATGAAAAATGTGTTCAACTGTGAGTTCTTTTAATTTGTCAATATTTTAATTTTTATATGACATATGAACAAATATGAATGCCAAGTATTTTCTTTTCTTTTCTGTGTTCTCTTTATTTTTAATAAATTTCCGATTCATCATTATACAAGCAAACTTAGTCTATGTCTTCCCCCAAAAGTGCATAGATAACACGTCCGGAGTATGAACATTTTTCAATCATCTTCATACGTACTCAAGATGTATTTCTTTTATACATTATTGTCAATCCTCATGATATACTTCATCATTCCAATTACAATCTATCAATTTCATTAACCGTTATCCTGACGTGATTTTAGTCTTAATAGGAAGTGACTCCTTAGTAAGAAGAATGGAAAATTATTTCAAATAATCTAAACTTTGACACTTAATTTAGTTGATATTGTCGATAGATCTTTAGAATATTAACCATTAAGTTGTAATATTCTCGAAGGATGTAACAATGCTGCTTTGCTGGCAAACTCTGTTATTCATTCCGCATTCGCTCGTTAATCTGTGATGATTTTAGTCGGTGAGATCAAACGGAGAAAGATGCAATGAATGTGTGTCAAATTGAAAATCAATTAGCATCGAAAAAATGTAGCAAAGCATGCTGTTTTAATAGAACTATGTTACAACAATAAATGCCACCACCGAAGAAGTGCTCTTAGAAATTTCCATTTTTAATCTCCAATAAAACGTCTTTTTTAGATGGATCACTCTACAATTTTTGACAATAATATTGTGATAGCCTTTGATACTTCCATTTAAACATGCAACATTTTTGTAACAATCTATTTTGGTTTTAACTAATTTGTTTTTGTTGAGAGATACATTTCAATTTTAAAAAAATAATGTGCCTTAAAACATTGCTATTTCTATACAGACTGATATACCAGAGAAAATACATAATTAAACAGCGAATGAGAAATGCCGTTGCCTTTTCCAACTAAATGTGGATTTTTTTAAAAAATCATCAGAGAAATGCAATTATTTAAAAACAAAACGCATGCAGGAATCACGTTCATTTGTTTACAAATAATTCTCAACGGGTTTTTGTATTCTTCTTTTTTCTTTTCGCGTGGATTGATTTGGTCCATGTAGATTTGAACATATATTGTAGAATTTTTTATGAAATATATTGAAACCTGATTATAAAATATTGCATATTCATATCTCTATTTTATATTTTTAATATATATATATATATATATATATATATATATATATATATAGTAAGCAGTGAAAATATACATGGCAATCAAGCTACAGAGAGGCCCCCGTGTTTCATCTCCGGGGGAATCGTCAGGCTAAATGCCGATTCCCCCCGGGGATGAAACACGGGAGCCTCTGTGTAGCTTGATTGCCATATATATTTTCACTGCTTACTACCTAGCTCTACTTACGTATCGAGCACTGTTGACGTAAATACTGAAAACTGATACATAAAAAATTATATCTCTTTATTATATTTTATGTGGATACCTGAAGTACTAATATACATATATATATATATATATATATATATATATATATATATATATATATATATATATGTGTGTGTGTGTGTGTGTGTGTGTGTGTCCGTTCGTATGTGTCTAGATGATGTGCAAAAATCTGCATCATACAAAAGTTGATAGAGATTTGAATGAGCAGTGTATCGATAAAAATAGATACAACAAATGTTAATCTTTTAATTTGTAAGCCGTTTGATATGTTTTGAAATCTTATCTAGATAACTGACCTAGATATGCATGCGAATGTCAATATATTATCATCAAAGCGAATTAAACCGATGAGGAATTTGTAACTGTTGTAATTTGTTTTGGAAGAGTATTTATAATAGTCACATTATTTAACATATTGACGATCATACAAATTAAAGAATACTTGACTTTTACGTAAAGCGAAACGTTCCTCAAAGACGCAGGAGTGAAATTAATAAATCTAATGAAATCAACTATATTATATTCATAACATTAGGCATAGAACGGGATTGGCATGTATACGTACAGAATTACATGTCACAATTGAGTACTTGAGTTGTTACATCGTATCAGCTGTTACGGTTTGTAGCTGCAATATCTTCACACGTGCGTGTCCGCCATATTACATTTATACCGCGTGGCACTCACTAGCGTCGTTATAAAATTCCAGATCTGAACTGTGAGTTCAGATCTTTATTAAAACCCGAGACCGCGATATTTTGACGTTAGCCCAAGTCCAAAGACTACCGTTTTTATTGTACGTAACTCCCTCCACTCAGGTCGTGGGTGTCCCTGCAAGCACTCATAATATACATCAGTCTTATTCGACGGTCTACTGAAAAGTATGAAAATATTTTCTTAGAATTCATGCCGTGACGTAACTCACTAAATGCTGTCTCCCCTATCTCTAATTATAAAACTAACTATCATCCCTTACCCATAGTTCAACTTGCTACATCTAATGAAGTAGTGTTTATAGCCTAATGGCATAACAACATTACATTCAGTTGTAAATCGAACGACATTATTTTGCTATATAGTTTATTTGAATACAATCATTTTTTAGACTGCATGATGTTTTAACAAACAAGTGAATTCAATTAAATATCACAATTAAAGACACAATTACAAAAGAGAAAAAAAATGAAAACCAATTTAGTAAAAATATACCTTAATTTTATAAATAAGTTCAAAATGAAAAATCAAAAACTAAAAACAGTCATTTAGAATTAATCAGGCAAAACTATTAGAATACTCTTAAATCAATTTAGTATATAAATTAATAACAAATTCAATATTTTAATATAAATTCCGTGTTATTAACCACAAGATACTGCATATCTATATGTTCTGTATCTTAAATTTTCCAGTAGCCTTTTTGAACCCATTTTGCAATATGTGTGTCCTCTAAAATATCTCTTAGTTCGGTTCAGGCCAACATTTGTACACATGTTATGCTCGTTGTAATAATCTGCGTATCCTGTAAGCATTTATGTATTTAACTTGTTTGGTAATCTCTAGATTTCTGTATTTTTTTCTATCAATTACTGTAAAATAGTCGGCGATTAAAAAAACTAATGTAAAAATTGGTTAGTTGAAACTCCCAGGAAATGAAAGCTCAGTTGGTTTCAACTCGAGATTCGGATTACTAGACTGTAGAATTGACTAAAACGGATGTGACGTTACATGACCCGAAGAGAGAGTGAGAGAGATAAATATTCAGTTCCTTGGAAACCCGTATAAACATCTATTAATAATAGAGATTATGTATCTGTCTATCTGTCTGTCTTTCTGTCTGTCTGAAGTAAACCCCATACTATTTCAGACTATTGTACTTATTATGAAATAGTATAGTATATACTATTTCATACTAATGTACAATCTTTAAATGCTCAATTAGGAGGCATAGTTTAGTGTAGAATCTGCTCTGTTGTCATGACACCATCCTACCAAGAATTACCTCTTCCTTTTTAAGAGAGGTGTGGAGGTAGTGTAGTATCTGTTCTGTTGTAATGATATCATCCTCCCAGGCATTACGTCCTCCTTTTTTGAGAGGTGTAGAGGGAGTGGGGTATTGGTTCCGTTGTCATGATATAATCCTCCCAGGCATAACGCTCCCCTTTTGTGAGAAGTATAGAGGTAGTGTTGTATCTGATCTGTTGTCATGTACGATCATCCCAAGTATTACTTACTCTTTTCTGAGAAATATAAATGTAGTGTAGTATTTGTTCTGCTGCAATGTTACCACCATTCCAAGCATTCCCTGTTCCTTTTTTGAAAATTGTAAAAGTAGTGATACCATCCTCCTAGGTATTACACCCATTCTTTTTTGAGAGGTCCAAAGTAGTGTAGTGTCTGTTCTATTGTCATGATACCATCAGCCCAGGCATTACCTCCTCCTTTTTAGAGGTGTGAAGATATGTTCTGTTTTCATAATACCAACGTTTAAGGCATTACCTCCCATTTTTTTAGAGGTGTGGTGATAGTGTAGTATATGTTCTGTTGTCATGATACCATCCTACCAGGCATTACCTATTCATTTTTAAGATGGGTGGAGGTAGTGTAGTATCTGTTCTGTTGTCATGATACAATCCTCCCAGGTATTACATCCTCCTTTTTGAGAGGTGTAGAGGAAGTGTAGTATCTGCTCTGTTGTCATTATACCATCCTCTCAGGCATTACCTACTCTTTTTTAAAGGTGTAGAGGTGTAGATGTAGTGTAGTACATGTTTCGTTGTCATGATACCATCCTCCTAGGCATTACTCCCTCCGATTTTGAGAGGTGTGGGGTTAGTTTAGTATCTGTTCTGTTGTCATGATACCATCTTCTTCGTCATTTCCCCCATTCTATTTTGAGAGGTGTGGAGGTAGTGTCGTATCTGTTCTGCTTCCAACTAGCTTTAATATGTGATCAGAAGGAGCATATATTTTCTAGTGTTAATACTCCATTATCATACGGTGATTATCGATCTCTCTATATCTAACCCTACTTCAGTTGTCATTGATATGAAATGAATATAAAGTCGATAAATCGTCTCTCTGTCTTTCAACGGTTTTCTCTCGACTTAGTCCTTTTCGATGTATGAAAGAACGTATTTACTAGCAGCGTGCTCTCAGTCTTGAAGGATAACTAAAAGGGCGTGTACAAAATCAGGCAGTAAACAAGGTATGATTATGAACTTTCAGGTGTGTTTTGATATAATGACAGCGGCTTGGTTTTGCTTGTGGGTATGGCAAAAGATTGAAATGTTACATTACATCTATCAAAAAGCAGAAATATAAGCAATCAGGTTTGAATTGCAGCTGACTATTTCGTTTATAATTAATATCTTTCGTAACATGATGTTTCTGTAAGAAAGTTTAGCAGAAATATTTTCACTTCAGCGCTTATTTTTAATGGAATTTTAACAACATATCAAAGTTTAATATGCATAATGTATGCAGCTGCGATGACATGACCGATATACAAATATAAACAGCAAGAAAAAAAAGTATTTTCTCAGATCAGCGAATCATTCAATTTTAATTATATTCACATCAATTATTCATACATGGCTGCGTCGGAAAATGCACGCGTTGTTTTATTAGAAAACATAATGGAAATATGTGTTTTCGAATTATGCATATATGCATATATCACTTCATAAACGTGTGTACATTATTATAAAAATGTATCTAAAAATCTTAAATTCCAGGAAGATAAATACTGTAGTTGTTATTAATGGGAAAATAGTAATGGATATATCTATAAACGATGTATACAAAAATGCCCCAACACATGAAATAAATGAGTACACCTTGGGAAATATTAATTTTAATGAGGTTAGCGTTACACACTGTTTAAGGTTTCGACACAAAATATATTAATTGTTTTATGGGTGAGAATATACTTATAATCTTTCATCTGATTGAGAAATTGTTTTACTAGGGAAACTAAATGTACGCATAGGTTATAATATATCGTTTAATACATTTTGATTAACATTCATATTTGACAAAATCCTTTATTTTTTATAGATATCATTAAACGTTTAATCTTTAATTATGTGAAATAATATTACGAACACATTTAAATTAAACCTCTTGAATTAATTTAATAAGTTCGTCACTTTGCTTTATGCTAATAAACAAATCATATCTTCTATATTGGTTGTTTTAGTCTTCCGGATGGGAAAATATTCAGGCGAAATTTTATTAGTCACAGGTAAAATGTACTTTACCTTGAAAATATGTATTTCCCTATCTAAATGAGAAACGAAACTGTAAAAAGATTGCAATGATGTGTGTATTAAATATACGAATATCGCAATTGAAAGCGCCAACATGCAATCCCTGCACGGGCAGTATATTTCTATGTTACTCTTAAAATGATGTTTACTAAAACATATCCTAGAGAAAACTGCTAATGTACAAACATCATTGTTTTAATATGAAAAAAATCTTTGTGGATGTATAAATCTTGCCAATGCTTTTTAATACATTACTTATATTTTTGAAAAATAGGCAGTAAATTATAAAATAACATTGTATTATTGGGTCGAGGTCTTTTAGCAGGAATGCACAAGACTCCTTATTTATTATCGGACCTTCTCGTTATTTTAAATATCTATAAAGCATGATAAGGATGTGAATAACACTTGATCTATTCTGTTTCACAGCTAACTACTCCGCAACCAGATCTAGTATTACCCCATCATGAGAGGGGACCACTTCGCAGTTTTAGCTTCTGCTGCCCGAGTGAAATTTTGAAATAGCGGGATCTATGCGTCGAGCGGTAGATATATAACTATGGTGTCATCTGCCTATAATTTCTACCAAGCAAAATTCTGGCCCACTTTTCTCAACGTTAGAGTTTACCTCACTGTGGCGTGCGCTCTGAGGGTATCCACCACACGTCTTATGGTTCATTAACCTGCGCTGTCAAAGAAAGTGAGCTATGAAAATAATTCAACTAATAAAAAATAAAAATAAAACGTGCCAAGCGTCTTTCTGCTTTGACATGGTTCTGACATTCAAGTAAAACGTCTTTCCTCTTTGTTGACAACCTTTCTGAGTCGTAAACATGGAGTTATCTGAACTCATAGAAACTATTTGAATACCATTTTTTTTTGCTTCACAGCGAAGAGCTTTGCTACTGTATCCAGCACTATACAATCACCACAAAGAATCAGGTCGCCGTTTTGGCCACCACTCATCGACCATTATTCTGAAGTGGAGGATCCTCTTTACCAGGAAGTGATTATGTTAAACTTTATATTATATATACCACCCGTCTAGAACGGGTTCATAACCATAGGATACACTTGCGTATGAACAGGGTAGACAATCTAAAGATGATCTAAATTTATTTAACTTTCCACAATCATTTGTAAATAATAAATGATCCCCTAAATGCACTCTCGAAAATACATTCACATATCGTTTTGGAACTTCATGCGCATAAGTATATTCCTCGTAAAGCGCTTTCTAAGAATAATATATTTTACATGAACTGGATAGCGACTGCAAGGTCATGCTTTGCATCTATATGCCCAACATTAGAAACAAACTAGATTATGGATTCTAAGTCTACAGTGTTTACCATACATCATATATTTAAAGAAACAATGCACAGACTTAGAATACACCTAGGGGTCTTCCTCACATAACCAATGCAAAGTCTATACATCGAAGCCAACGAACCACCCCTGACAACCTTATGGGAAATTTATTTTTTCAATCTACCAAACCTAACAACCCAACATGCCCAAAAGTCTACAACACCTACCTCAACGATCCATACAACAATAAACATTTAGCTATCTCCCGATTTACCCCATCCTCATTAGATAACCCTTAAACCACATAAACCAACATACCTACAATACTGCATTACTCACAATCAGCATACTCCCCAATGGATAATTTCCAATGCATACATAGATCTAGCAATGAAAAGAACAATGAAAAACGCTACCTGCCTTTACTCCAAAATACATATTAAATAAACTTAGAGACAAATACTCAGACTACACAACTGATTAGTCTATAACCACAGACGGAACACGAGCAGCAACCACTAACATAAACAAACGCAAACAAATGAGACTGCCAGTTAATGCTTCCATTTTTACAACTGAACTCCGAGCAATCTCTGGCAAAACAGTGGCTTTAGCATGGGTGCCTCGTCACGTGGGTATTTACGTCAATCAAAAGACTGACACTCTGGCAAAATGAGCAACTAAGATTACGATAACAGAACTTTAACTCTCACAAACAGATTACAAAACCAAAATTAATCAACATATAAGGAAAATAGCGAATAACATTGGACATGTTCCTAATCAACACACTATACAAGCATCAATCTGCAAGCAAATCAGAAGCTACAGAATAACTGACCAATCGAAGATGGGATATAGTACTGAGTAGAATCAGTCTCGGACAAATACACACATTATACATTCGCACAGCCTAAAAGAAGACCCCCCCCCCCCGAAATGTCCAGTCCGACATGTCTTCATATATCTACCCAGACGTTCTCAATTTTCTCGGATTAATCTAGATATATTATTCCATTAAATAATAAAATTCTTCCCTTTCCACTCATCGTTTCCAATTCTCTCAAAGTGGTGCTCATCATACAGTTACCAATTAGTGTTAACGAGTAACACTAATTTTCGAGTTTATTTCGCCTCGATATCTTGTGACTTATTAGTAGTTAAACATCTATATTTCTCGTTGCATGTGACGGAGTGCTTTTTTATTTCAACTTAACTATGGTTGGTCAGTCTTAGTTCATTATGTAGTTGGGTTTTCGCCTTATAGGATTTTTAAAGATTTTGGCCGTTTTAATTAGTGTTGTGCTTTGTATAGTATCAATCTTCCCTTCGATTCCGATTCCTTGTAAATTTTTCCCAGATTCTATTTTTTATCGGAATTATCACTAGTGTTTTTACAATTATAAGCACTACCTCATTTTTCTTCATTTTCCATATTTCGTCCAGCTTTATTATAGCAAGCTCTACTTCGGAATTGTTAAATAACGAACTCTCTCAGTTCGAATTGGCGGAATGATTGACAGCTAAGCGAAAAGGTGATTTTTGTTATTTTTTCGGTCATATCTTTGAACTGGGCAGTCCCAAAATGTCTGATCGTCTCAAGAAACAACGGTGGTGATAAAGATCGTGTACAATGTGAGCAAGCATAAAAGGGCGGTTCAAGCTGTATGCTTGTCTGTCCTTCCCTCTCTCCCTCTCTCTCTCCCTTCAGCACAGTGACTCACCTCATAAGCTTTCTAGACCCTATCTCTAAAATCTCTAATTCATCACTCTGTCTAAAGGTAATAACACATTCATTTAAAAGACACTTCATGTGCCCGAGTGAGTTCGTGGAGACGACCATGATTATACACGTCTCAGAGACGCGAAATCGCGACATAATTAGGTATTTGTGTTGATCATTTTCGCACTAATACACTTGTGAAAGGTATGAATCTACAATTTCCCGATAAGTATTGGTAAAATTGCAACATGCATTCAATTAATCGTTTACAGCAAATCGCTTACTTAATATATATTGCGCTTAACTATTTAATATCATTAGAATTGCTTGAAATGCCGTAAAACCTTAACCAAACCGTGAGAACGTGCGCTTCGGCTTGCATATATAGGATTATCAATTTTTGAGAACACTTCGCACAGATAAACAATTGTTGCGTTTGGTCACTTTGCGCGGTTAATATCGAATAATTACAAACATTAACAGAAAAATCGATGTGTAAGTTCGTAAAAATAGGTTACTAAAAGTACAAGACAACTTTAAACGGAAATGAACCAGAATAAACACAACTTGTTTCGTCTCAATCACAGGATACCCATCGATTTATCCCCGCAAGCTTGTATAACATTTGACATGGCGTCGACCATAATCATTCTACATACCGATTAGAGAATTTGTCCCCGGGCTTTATCTTAATTGGGTCTTCGTTTCACGGGCTTTTAATCATGCCCCTCATAGACGGTCGACTAGATTCGCACCGAACTTCATTCTTATTATAAATTAGACGTTCGGGTAAAGATTGAAACCCTTGAAGCGTCTACAGATTGTTATTTTTTTTCTTTCAATTACGATCTATCGGCTAAGAATTTACCAAGGAATATTCTGAACAGGTTTTTATAGTATCACACATTAAATACGCGATAAACCATTTAAATAAATGAAACATCTTTATAAAAATAGTATTACATTTATTAAAAGAAAGAGAAAAAAATGCATAAATGTCCGTGTATTTAGATTTAGCTGAATATTAGTATATTTTTAAATTAAATAATTTAAGTTTACTCAACATCGAAAGTTGTTTACTTGGAAATACGCGTCTTCACCTGAGAGACATTCAGAGTTGGATCGCAGAAATCTACAATTAGAGTATACAGAATTAAGCAGAACATTTATTTATCTGCCTCCCACAGTGGTAAGATGTGACACAAGGTCGGTAAGTGGGATTTAAAAGCCAGCGTCCGCCCCGTCGGAATTCCCCGGTAGGGGCGCCTCAGGCGATTAGCAATAAACTAACCCCTTCTCAAAGGGTGAGAAGACAAAGCCTGGGAGGGAGGATCTCCTAGAACTGCACAAAACAGACCCTTAGACCGAACTCCAACAAGGGTATAAACAAAATTAATAAATTATAGTATTACATTATAATACTATTTCAATTAGAAAATAAAACTAGCTTTATACTTTAGTTTATTAATACATTAAATGTAAGTTCGAAAAAAATATTTTAAATGTTTATTCAGTACAACTTCCAAATCGTGTATGAAGATACACTGTCTCTCTTGAAGAGATACTTAGCGTTTACTCTAGATGGCCTGCTGGTCGCGTAGTGGTCTGTAAAGCTAAAAGAAGTGTTGACGTCTGAACTCTTGAATAGTGACAGTAGAATTGCAAGTAAATACAGGTACGACAAACTTACGAATGCATAGCTTATAAATAATTAACCAAAGTTAATGACGAGATATGCATTGTTTTACATGTATTCGCCCAAAACAAGACATGTGACCACTTAGACGAAAAGGTGTATTATGATTAGGAACCAGATTTATAGGGCGCATCTTAAGTGAAAAGTTGTGCAGTAATGGTTTTGTTTACATTACATTACACTTTCTGCATGTTGGTACAGTCGGAGAGCAGGATAGCAGGGATGGGATTCCAATGATAAGCGGTCCGAAGAAAGAAGCTATAAAAGTAGAAGATTTTCCAGTGTCTTGATAAGTCAAGTGTGAAGGTGATATGTTACTGATAGTCTAGTTTGTCGGTAGTATTTACGCTGAGTGGATACAGATGCAATAAGTTCATCGGAGTACATTCCGTTGAAGTACTTCAAAAACACAGACGATGATGCAACATTGCGTTCATGAGACACGAGTTATAGATTGGTAGATTGTGCAGGGTCCATCAGATTAGAGACTATGTTGTGTACCCTGTAACATAGGGAGAGACTAGTGGTTGTTGTATATATATATATATATATATATATATATATATATACATTTATATGATATATATATATATATATATATATATAAATAGACCCAGGTTATATTCAAAATAAATCAATAATGTTCTTGGTCGCAGAAAGGTAAGAGCTAATACCATTTATTTGAAAACTATCCCTTCCATATTTTAGAAAAGTACCGCGGTCTCATCCAGATAGGCTGACTTCTTACATCTTTAAAAACGTATATGCCCAGTGGAATCGTCAGTGTTCTTAATTAGGTAAAATTACGATGAGAAAACTAAGTTATTAATGCATCATAATAATAAATGAAACAATAAAGATAACTGAAAAGTGTTTAATATTTTGATCGACGTTTTGTCTTTATTGTTCAAAGACTTCACAAAGTAAATATTTTGAAGAAAAATATAGAAGTTGAAATTTCAAGAAAGAATGTGTTTTCGCTGAATTGACGTTTTATTTCAAGTGAGACGAATTCTCGTTGTTGTACATATCAATGTTATATACAAGGTTTTCTTGAGAATGTGGTATTATATAACAAGCCTGGATCTAAAAAAACATACATTCAACTTAATATATTGAATATGTATATATATGTATATATATATATATATATATATATATATATATATATATATATACTTATAGAGTTGGGCTATTTAAAAAATAGAATGGTTTATTTTATTGAAATAAATGCATGTTTACATAATATATACACTCATCTTGATTAAACACAATAATCTCGTTGTAAAATTGAAAATTCCCGCCCTCAACCTCGAATACTAATGTACAAATTTAATATAATATTCAATAATGGATTATCGTGGAAGATAAATGCGACACTGTGTACATTAAATTATTTGAAAATACTCAAGGTGTGACTGCGCCATATTTCTTGTTATGGGTTGCAGTAATTCACAGTTATTGAATATGTATCATCTTGTTTTAAAGCTGGAAAATTCTCACACCTGACACATGCATGTGAGCATTGTTGCCACATCTGAGCTGTTGCACCACCCATTCGTCTCTCCCTCTTAGGCAAGGTCTAAATAGAGTTTCTAATCTGATAGGTACCTCGCTATCCACCAACCTCGAGTCCCTGTTCCATCGCCGCAACTGTGCATCCTTGTGCGTGTTTAACAAGTACTTCAATAGAATGTGCTCCGATGAAATTGCTGTCTGGTGCCCCCCTTCGACAGTAATACACTCGACCAACCCGACAATAAACTAAATCCCATCCGTTCACTGTGGAAGGTCCCAGATGCCAGAGAGCCTTGTACTCTGATAGCTTTTTTCCTCGAGCTGCCAGTCTTTGGAACTCTCTATCTTCTACCCGTTTCTCCGACTGTACCGACATGCCGGAATTGAAAAGTAATGTGAACGAGCATCTCGCTACACATCTACCAATTTAGGCTGACCCCCAAAGCTTCACCCTAATTCTCACTAGTCCGTACGTCTACAGTGGCGACTTGACTTTTTGGGTTGAACAAAGTTGTAAAAATAAATAAATAAAATTTATATTAAAGGTTGATTATTAACAATTGTTCTATAGATAGATCGTTAAACTGAGTTAGCAATTTGAATATGTGTCGTCCGTAGTAAGCAATGTTTAAGGGCGGTGACGGTTGTTAAGTGGATATCGACACCTGGGTGTTTCAAGTTCGAATCCAGTCGGTTCCACATTACCACCTTCACTTCGGGATGTTGGCAACCTTCTAACGTCCTTCCCCTAATAACCTGATGTATTTCCAAAAAGATGTCTAACTAGAAACACATCGGTTGAACTAATACCAACACCAGAATCATCTGATTCACACGAAAGAAGAAGAAGAAGCAATATGTAAGCTTAATATATAAGCGATTTACATTGTATTGACACTTAATATCTTAGGACTCAACGTATGTTAAGAGTTACAATATGTTGATATTTTATATGTTTAAAATATATGATGAACACCTTGTTTTTACCACGCCTAATATACTGCTATTGTTCGGACCTTTGTGTTTGAATTTACGCCGGTCTATTGGGGGTTGCCGGTCCTGTGCAGTTCTAGGAGGTGCGCCCTCCCAGGCTTTGCCTCCCCTCTTTGGGGAGGAGTAAGTTTATTGCTTACTGTCTGAGGCGCCTCTACGGGGAATGCCGACGGGACTGCCCAGGCAATTTTTAAATGGCCAGAGTGCTCACCTTCCGAGCGCTGGCTTATCTAATCCCACTTTCCCGACCTTGTGTCACATCTTACCTTGTGGGAGGTAGATAAATAACCATGAACACCTTCTTTTGTTTACACGTAGAGTATATGGATGTGTCTGGTGTTAAAAACAATTTCAAACTTCTCACATAAAATGTAAAATTCGTTTTTGTTAGGTTGTTGCATTTTATTAGTTTTTAGAAACCGACCCACATAATTTACTCATCAAGTGCTACCGTAAGAACTAAATGTACCTTTCAAAATGTCATAAGAACCATTGTGAAGCGGCATTGTTAATTAGAAGAAAGAAGTTAAACAATACTGAATACTATTTAATGTATCTATGGGCACTTAAAATAGAGCAG
>OY744523.1:22927190-22934690 GCA_963556195.1 Sepiola atlantica | reverse complement strand
TGAAATAATATGAGTTGACTTATTTGTATGGGACTAAATAATTGGCAGACGATAATTGCCCAACTTTGCGATGACTCGGCCAAACGCTACTGAAAAAAACACCTGCTTTCAAATCAAACGACGATACTTATATCTCTCTTACAATGGAAGCACGCGTAATTATTCGCTTATGTTTAGGATAGATAATAAAAACTAAACTGATAACATATGGGCAAGGATTTGATTATTCTCTGTTCTAGTTTTTATTTTTCTGTGAAAGCTGCGCGTCTCTTTCTCCTCGCTACTTTCCACTTCTCTGTACTTCGCCTTTGTAAAAGTTAGAGTGCAAAAATAGACGGTATCTAAAGACGGGGAAATAGTACACATTTAAATGAAAAACATGTGTGTTTCTTTTTGTTTTAGGATGGAAATAATATATTTGCCTGTCATTCATTTCTGAACTGGAAACCTACGAGTAATTGAACCTCAGCTATTTTTGCTGATTTTGCATGAATCAATTTGAAGCAACGCAGACTGATAGTAAGCATAAAATAATGTTTATTTATCTGAGCTTATTTGCACAGAGGACTAGATTGTAGCAATATTCACAGAGAATTATGTTCTGTTTGTCTGTTTGAAAAATGAGTATCAAAATAGCGGCTCGAAAATCATTTAACTGCACGCCTAACCATATATTATCACACCGTCGAAAATGCTGTCAATCACGGAACCACAATTCAGTTGAGAAAAAGGACAAATAAGTTACAGCTCACCAATCGACCGCTTTATATTAAGCATATCTCAGACGAAAGCCAGGGATATTCAGCCCCGATACTTGAAGATTAACACGAGATATTAGAAAGATGATAGCAACTTAAAGACTGAGCTCCGAGAGACGTGAATGTCCCAGCACATCTCCCTAGCTATCATCCGAGGCAGGGGCTTGTCGATTATGACGTAATACCGCAACGTCTAAGTCATGATTAAGAAAACTAAAAAATATTGCCCCTGTTTAGAGGCAAGTAAATCGAAACTGATTGAAATATATATATATATATATATATATATATATATATATATATATATATATATATATATATGATTATTTTCATTTACACCAAGATGTACAAAATCTGCGACACTGGCATGTCGATGTTACTGATGAACATTTATTATAAACTGAGATCTCATTAGGCAGATTTAGAATCCGAACTTAACCTCAGATCATATTTGGAGAATATGATCTGAGGTTAAGATCGGATTCTAACACTGCCTGATGAGATCTCAGTTTATAATAACTGGTGATCAATAACATAGACATGCCAGTGTCGCAGATTTTGTACATCTCTGTATAAATAAAAATAATCATATATAATGCTCTATTTGATATTGAGCCCTTTTTATAAACCCGCTTGAAATTCTTTGGATTACTACCCTGTGGATGTTTTACCTGGTTATCATCGTCATTATATATATATATATATATATATATATATATATATATATATATATATATATATATATATATATATATATATAATATTTAATCTGAAATAGCTCTGAACACCATATGAGTTTACCGTAATAATTTATTTCAGTTACATACCGGTAAGGTATTTAGTTAAATTTTGACAATTTAACATTTACTTTGAACGAAAATGGAAAATATCCGTTTAGCGTATTTATAAAATGTACTCCATATATTGCAAAAATTACAAAAACAAAAAAGAATTACTCAAAAAAGATAACTAAATAAAAAGTAACATCCTTCGAAAATAAATCCATATTCATACCGTGTTTAACAACTTGTGGTTTCAAACAATCTTCACAGAGAGAGTTATCTCAGTAAACCGTTTTGCTTTTTGGAAGGATGTCGTTTCATACTTAGTTCATTTTTATGCTTTTGCTACCTGTTTTTTTTTAGATTTCGGTAACATGTTAGATAAAAAAGTTATTTATGGTTTTAACATTCTAAGCAAGTTCTTATGAATTAAGCATCAAATAGTTTCTAAATGAAAATTCAAACAACCGTATTTTGGTTCATTTAATAATTTAATGATCAAAGGATACAGTAATATACGTCCAGTACCGACACCTCTAATTATTTTCTATAATTGCCTTTTTACGCGGCTGATGGTCGCTCAAACTCTTTAATCGGATATTAAATAAACGACAGCGAATTCAAAGGGGAATACCCGAGTAATTTGGAGGATATAGTATGTAAATAAACAATTAGATAGACACACACACAGACACACACACACACACATATATATATATATATATTTATATATATATATATACATATGTATATATATATATATATATATATATATATATATATATATATATATATATGAGTAAAATGTTTCCACTGCATAAAATGCATTTATATTTTGTAATTTGAAACGGTTTTTGAAACCAGTAACCTGTAGAGACTTTGTTTTTAAATACACATATAATTTATTTAAAATTCAAATTCTCGATTCACACAGGAATCTTCATCAGGATAATAGACAATATTTGTCTTCCTTTTTTTTCTTTTATATATATATATATATATATATACATATATATATATATATATATATATATATATATATATATATATATCTAGAGAGAGAGAGAGAGAGAGAGAGAGAGAGGCCTTTTGCTAAAAAGTACCCTACCATTAGGCCAGAAAAAATATTTCAAATTTCTAACGGGCTTAGAACCCTAATTCCATTCAAAGTAGGCCGCTTGTGCTTGCACACACTTAGCCCACCGATTCATCCACTACCGGAAAACCCTCAGGAAGTCTTCTTTTTAAATTATGTTTATCAGCCGTCGCGTTGAACATTATCTCCTCTCTATTCTCAAAACAGAAACGTCTTAGTAGCGTCTCCAATTTTCGAAACAACAAGAGGTCGCAAGGAGCCATGTCTCGACAGGAGGGAAGTTGACAGACGACTCGAATTCCAAGTTTGACCAAGAAATATTGGATCAATTAGGATGAATACGGGCGGGGGCGGGGCGTTGTCGTCATGCAGTTGCCAGTATTTTGTCGTCCACATGTTTGGTCTTTTGCGCCGAACTGCGTCACAGGCCGTCGGAGAACATCGTGATGATACTCCTTTGTCCCTGCTTGCCCTTCCGGTGCGTATTCGTGATGCACAATTCCACGGATATCAAAGAAGACAGTCAGCATCAGATTGATTTTGCTTCACACCTGCCGCGCTTTTTTTCGCCTTGGAGACTCGGGATGCTTCAATTGCAACGACTGTCTTTTTGTTTCTGGGTTGTACCCGTACACCCATGACTCATCTCCAGTTATCACGGTGTTCAGATACCCAGAAGTTCCTGTGCAACTTTATGACGGATCTCTTTTAGTTCCTGCGACAACAACTTGGTCACAAATTTCGCAGTCACTCTGTGCATGTTCAAATCATCACGTAAAATTGCATGTGCAGCATCTTTAATCACTCCGACCACTTGGGCGATCTCCCGCACAGCTGAACGACCTTCCATCACCAAATGTCGCACGCTCTCAACAACAGCTGCACTCCATGCAGTCTGTGGCCTGGCAGAACGCTGGTCACTCTCTGCTGATGTGCGGTCATTTTTGAATCGGTTGAACCACTCCTTAATTTGTGTTACACCCATCGCATATTTTCAAAACTTACGAATCTTACGAATTGTTTTGCTTTGAGAAGCACCAAGCTTTTGACAAAATTTGATGCAGTACCTTTGCTCAATGCGTTCAGTCATCTTGAGAGAATCTGTAATCTTACGAACACGTTGTGTAGCACCTCACACAGCGGCCGACAGGAATCGGAGGGCGGTAATAACATTCACACATGCGCATGAAGGTGTCTTCCTTTACTGTGTTGAGTGGCGCCGCCCTCTCCTCTCTATTTCGCATGGAACAAAAGGTCGGATACTTTTAAGACATGCCTCGTATATTGTGCGAATAAGCTTATAAGTAAAGAACAGTTCTTCTCTGTTTTTTTGTTTACCCTATTATTTGCAACCCTGGTATTAAATACAGAAGTGTAACCCAATCTTGTTTCAACATCCTCATAAAACAGTTAATTACGTTAGGAGTGAATCCGTGAATATAAATATATAAACATATACAAATGTTTAACTTCATATACACACTAGGAGGACATGTGCCCCGGCGTTGCGCGGGAGATACATATAAGTATTAGAGTATTAATTCTTAAAAAGAAAAGTTGAAAAGAACCCTATAAGTATTATAGGTGATTAAAATAAGTTGAATCCATGTGGTGAGTCAAACGAAATTAATGTATCTATGTTTTTTCATGAACCCCCCTATGATTGTAAGTAACGCGTTATTCGTAAAAATCAAAATCACTTCACCCCCCTAAAAAATAAGAAAATACGATCCAAAAATATGCGAAAAGCATTCCAAGATCAGCGAAGAAAAGTCCTTCAAGATTGAGGCAATTTTTGTCCAGATCTCGGAAAGCACATTTTAGTTGTAGATTGAATTTACAAACATTATAAAACAATGATGGTTTTTAATGTGTTGAAAATCCATTTCCTGAAGGAAAATATGCCGCAGTCTAGAAGGGTTGCTTCAAAGACAAAGGAGAGAAAAGAATAAGTGTAGTTTCATAACACTTAGTAACAAATAAAATTAACAAAAAAGAAATGAAATGTTAAATCGACAAATAGTTTAATGGAGGAAAAGTAATCACAACAATTAAATTGCTACAGTCTAAAACGGTTTCTCCTTCACTGACAGAGAAGCAAATAGATAACGTAACAGATACTACACTTTAAGGTTAAGTATATTTTGCAAAATAAAATGAATAAATAGAAATAAACTGAATTAAATTTGTTTATTGTAGTAAGTAAATAAAGAAATAAAGAGAGGGGAAGGGGGATCCCAAATTAATTACTTAGTAAAAAATGCCGCAGTCTAAAAGGATTTTTTGTCACTAACATATGAGAGAAAAGAATAAGTATGATATCCTTACACTTATTGAAAATACACATAAACCACAAAGAAATAAATTGTAAAATAGGCAAATAGTTTAGTAGACGAAAACATTCCGAGTGTGTAGAAGTATTTCTCCTTCACTGACGGAGAAGAGAAATGATTAAGTAACATATACCAAACTGTGATGTTAAGTATATTTTTAAAATTAAAAATGAATAAGTAAAAATAAACAGAATTAAATTAACTTTTTCGTTTATTGTAGTAAGTAAAAAAATCAAGAGAGAGAGAGATAGAGATAGAAAGAGAGAGAGATTCCCATACGCATGAAGTGGATGGTTAGAATAGGTAAAACATAACGCTGAAAAAGCATGAGAAGAGAAAAAAGGTATAGGTTAAGTTAAATACGTATTACGTCAAATAAAAATACCCACAAATATCGATGTTTCCGACAATTGTAAACGAACAGAAGCATAATAATAATGATGATGATGATGATGATGATGATGATGATGATGATGATAAACTCATACAAGCAACGAGACCTGATGTTATTATAATAGACAAAAAGTAAAAATCTTGTAAAATCGTAGACATCGCCGTTCCAGCAGCCCACAGAGTGAAGATCAAAGACACGGAAAAACGAAGTAAATACACAGATCTAGCCAGAGAACTGAAAGGAATATGGAGCATGAAGAAAGTTAGTATAATACCAATACTCGTAGGAGCACTAGGAACAATCCCAAAAAACCTGGAGAAGAGACTTGGAGAAATTAAAATCAAAGGGACTATCGAAACCATACAAAGGACGGCAATGATCAAAACAGCTGCAATCTTAAGGTAATTAAATGCGGAAACTAACACACATAACCTACAAAGGCTAACCAGTCACAAGGAGTTTACAACGGAGAAAACAAAAGAACACCACAACAAGAGCCAAGGAACAGAAAATGCAAGAAACAGCACTTCATAATATCCCCCCCGCCCAATAAACTACACCGGCCTCAGCTATCACTACACAAAAATGAACCAAAGAAACAGAAATTACAAGAAACACTATAAGCTCCTTCCTCTCCTCCCCCCCCAAAAAATAAAAAGAATTAAAAATCTTTTTTTTCAAATAAGGAAAGAGAAAAGGAAAAAAATAAAGAAATTGAAAGGAAAACATTTAAAAATTAAAAAAAAATTAAACTTTTTTTTTTCTTGTTTAAATTAATTTAAAGAAATATTATTTTATTTATTTTTTTAACTGGTGCCGGCCTAGGCTGACACCAGACAACCCATTGTTAGAGGGTCGAGGAGGATGAGAAGACCGAGGAGGGACAGCACAAACCAGACCTCCACTAGAAAGGTGCTGAGAATGCTGAGACCTTGGGGAAGCTTATTGCCACCCAAATCCCAGAGAAGACCAATTGTCCTTACCAGCGAGAAATCAATGGTAAGCGGCTGTTGCGATACCGCATCGTTATCGAAAAGAGGTGAAGAATACTGGAAGACTGGGGAGACTTGTTGTCACTCAGACTCCAGGAAATACCACTGGTTGTTGTCGGTGAGCAATCACTGACGATGATATGTGTGAGAACTGCTAATTAGTACAAATAATAATAGGAACAGTTCCGAATAACCTGGAAAAAAGACTGGGAGACATTGGAATCGAAGAGAAAACTGAGACCATACAACGGACGGCAATGATAAAATCAGCTGACATCTTTAGGACAATCCTTAAATGCGTAAATCTTTCAAGATAAGCTACGAAGACGAACCAATCACATGCAAGTTGCAATAGGAAGTAAACAAAATCACATAAAGAGCACCACAAAAAACCCAAGGAACAGAAACTGCAAAACATTTCATAAACTACCGCCCATAAAGTGATGGCACCCGCCCGGCTGATACCACGCAAAACAGTCGTGAAGGGTCAAGGAGGAAGGAGGACCGATGACGGATAGTACCAACAAGACCTCTGCTGGAAGAGTGCGCAGAGCACTGGGAGATTTGGGAGGATTATTGCCATCCAAATCCGAGAAAAGGCTAATGGTCCTTACCAACGAGACATCGATGGTAAGCGTATGTTATGATAACTCAAATTAATTTGGAGTAGTTATCGAAAGAGTAGGAGAGCACTGGAAATCTGAGGGAGACTTTTTGTTTCTCAGACTCCAGGGAACACCACTGGTTATTATTAGTGAGCAATCACTTACCACTGCCTGTGTGAACTCCTAATAATAATAATATATTCTGATTCTGCCATTGTTTGGAGAATGTTCGATTAGTATGTATGGTCAAAATCGAAACAATTTACATGTGCTCTGTGTGTGAATTATTACTGGCAGAAGATAGTACGGGCCTCCAGATGTCTATGAGCCATTGGATGTTTTTTAACCGAAGACCTCTGTTCGTTTTAAGCTATGATTGGTTTTAAATTTATTTATAAGTGTAACATACGAAATAACCTTAGTGTTTAAGGCATAAATGTATAGATCAAAGAAAGAAATTATACGTGTGACAATCGAAGATAAATAACTTACACATATTTACTCGTTGAGATTAATAGCCACGTAGCGTCATTTCAACCA
>OY744523.1:22814690-22924690 GCA_963556195.1 Sepiola atlantica | reverse complement strand
AAAAGGGGGGTAAAAAATAAAAAAATATATATATGAAAAAAAATATAAAAAAAATATATATATGAAAAAAAAAATATATATATATATATAAATAAATATAAAAAAAACATATATATATATAAAAACATTTTAATACTAAGAATAAAGGAATAAAAAAAGAAGAAAAAGAGAAAAAGAGTATAAAAAGTGGGTTAAAAATATATATATATATAGAGAATAAATTGTAGAGAATAAAAAAGAGCGAGAGAGAAAGAAAGAATAAAAATAGAAAGAATAAAAAGAATAAAAAGAATAAAAATATATAAATAAAATATATAAATAAAAATAATAATAATAAAAAAATAATAAATAAAAATTAAAAATTAAAAATTAAAAATTAAAGATAAAAATAAAGAAAGGGTTTCTCTGAAATTCCCGTGAGCCAAATTATGAATTTGTATCATTAGCCGTTATATTTTTGAAGGTATGCGTTCTAAAAATCGTTGATGTGTAAGAATCTTTAGATTGGAGTGATTTTTAATGAAGGGATTCGGATCTAAGGGAGGTAACTAAGATGGAAATATGAAATATTTGAGTTTGTTAAAGTGGGTTTGAAAATTAATCTGGTGGTTGATAAAAGATAAAAAAATAAAAAATTAAATATTTTTGCATTTTGGTGAAAGTCGAAGTTTTTGCTCTTGGAATTTATGTGGATATAATTTTTTGAGTAATCTAGTGATTGATAATTAAATTAAATATTTTTGTATTTTTGTGAAGGTCGGAGTTTTTGCTCTTGAAGTTTAAGTGGATATAGGTTGATGAGGTGTTTGTTCGTTTTTATTGTGTTTATATTAGTAGAGGGGGGGTAGTTAGACATTATGTGAATCGGTCAGACCAGTTTATAAGCAATGCTTGCCTCTTGTGTGCACATCCCTTGAATATTTCATCGCGGACATTTAAACAGGCTGTATTCGGATCGATGATGGCTTTTGAAATGTGGTATTTTTCAGCGTCACATAGAGGACATCTGTTTATGGCTGGAGAGAAGGATGGTTTTCTCTCAATTATTTTCCATTTGATGGTGAAGGGTGTGTTTTCTTCTTTAAGCTGCCATATTCGGGTCGCGAGTGCCGTATTAGCCTTGTTTTTGTATCTGAAGGAGTTTCTGTGTGCATATAGCCTTTGTTTGAAATTTCCCTTCGTCATCCCAATATATTTTTCTGCATTACTGGTATTCTGGTCTGTGACGGTTGCTTCATAAATGATTGAATTGATTTTGCAATTTCCCTCCAGGGGGCAGTTGTTTTTGTCTTGGCATGAGCAGCCTGCGTTTGTAATTGTTTTGGGTTCTGCAGAGATAATTTTTCTTATTGAAGGGGCAGTGGAATAGCTGATCTTAACAGAATTTCTGTTAAAAAGTTTGTGTAATTCATTTGTGGGTGGGAAGTGTTTGTCGAGCAACTTGAGGAAAAGTTGGCCTACCTTTGTTTTGGTATTGGTCGAATAGGGTGGGGAAAACCAGATCACCGATCTCCTTCTATTGCGGGTCCCCCGTGGTTGGTCTCGGTTGGGGGTGTATGAGATTTCTTCTCTGAACCCGCTGTCGCGGAGCGCTTTGTTGTAATATGGTGCTGCTTGGTTGAAAATTTCGGGACTGGATGATCGGTGATCTGGTTTTCCCCACCCTATTCGACCAATACCAAAACAAAGGTAGGCCAACTTTTCCTCAAGTTGCTCGACAAACACTTCCCACCCACAAATGAATTACACAAACTTTTTAACAGAAATTCTGTTAAGATCAGCTATTCCACTGCCCCTTCAATAAGAAAAATTATCTCTGCAGAACCCAAAACAATTACAAACGCAGGCTGCTCATGCCAAGACAAAAACAACTGCCCCCTGGAGGGAAATTGCAAAATCAATTCAATCATTTATGAAGCAACCGTCACAGACCAGAATACCAGTAATGCAGAAAAATATATTGGGATGACGAAGGGAAATTTCAAACAAAGGCTATATGCACACAGAAACTCCTTCAGATACAAAAACAAGGCTAATACGGCACTCGCGACCCGAATATGGCAGCTTAAAGAAGAAAACACACCCTTCACCATCAAATGGAAAATAATTGAGAGAAAACCATCCTTCTCTCCAGCCATAAACAGATGTCCTCTATGTGACGCTGAAAAATACCACATTTCAAAAGCCATCATCGATCCGAATACAGCCTGTTTAAATGTCCGCGATGAAATATTCAAGGGATGTGCACACAAGAGGCAAGCATTGCTTATAAACTGGTCTGACCGATTCACATAATGTCTAACTACCCCCCCTCTACTAATATAAACACAATAAAAACGAACAAACACCTCATCAACCTATATCCACTTAAACTTCAAGAGCAAAAACTCCGACCTTCACAAAAATACAAAAATATTTAATTTAATTATCAATCACTAGATTACTCAAAAAATTATATCCACATAAATTCCAAGAGCAAAAACTTCGACTTTCACCAAAATGCAAAAATATTTAATTTTTTATTTTTTTATCTTTTATCAACCACCAGATTAATTTTCAAACCCACTTTAACAAACTCAAATATTTCATATTTCCATCTTAGTTACCTCCCTTAGATCCGAATCCCTTCATTAAAAATCACTCCAATCTAAAGATTCTTACACATCAACGATTTTTAGAACGCATACCTTCAAAAATATAACGGCTAATGATACAAATTCATAATTTGGCTCACGGGAATTTCAGAGAAACCCTTTCTTTATTTTTATCTTTAATTTTTAATTTTTAATTTTTAATTTTTATTTATTATTTTTTTTTTTTTTTTTTTATTATTATTTTTATTTATATATTTTATTTATATATTTTTATTCTTTTTATTCTTTTTATTCTTTCTATTTTTATTCTTTCTTTCTCTCTCGCTCTTTTTTATTCTCTACAATTTATTCTCTATATATATATATATTTTTTAACCCACTTTTTATACTCTTTTTCTCTTTTTCTTCTTTTTTTATTCCTTTATTCTTAGTATTAAAATGTTTTTATATATATATATGTTTTTTTTATATTTATTTATATATATATATATATTTTTTTTTTCATATATATATTTTTTTATTTTTTACCCCCCTTTTTTATTCCCCTTTTTTATTCCCCTTTTTATTCCCTTTAATCTTGAATTCTCTTTCTTCTCCCGTGTTTTAAATCTCAACGGTCTTATGACACTAAATTCAAATTTAAACAAACACACACAACACACTGAGCAAATAACGCGTCCCAACAAGAGTGTCATGTGACCTCACATTTCCAAAACAGATGACAACAGAAGCTGAAGAGAGCCGGATGGGTAAGACCTTCCGTGCTTGAAACCGACGGTACGAATGTTGTACTAATTTTTCTGTACCAGAATAAATAAATATTATGCTCTTAATTTTTAACTTTGATTCTTAATTAATCGAGCACTCTGCTGGGATTTTTCCTACCATTCTACAAAGAATTTACTCAGCCCCTACCAGGAATTACAGTTAAACCCTGTTAGCCTTGTAGTCGAGCACTCTCGGGAAAACTACCAACACCACGGAAAAAACTAATTAACAGGGATTACCACCTATACCCTGGGAAATGGAACTATACACTCTCGGATATTCTACCAAAAATATCCCAACCCCCAAAAAACAAACATATACCAGGATACTCCTGACAAAAATAGTGGACGTCATAGGAAGAATGAGGTGGAAAGTGTTGAATACAGAACAGAGGCAAACGGAAAAAAACTACTACGGCTTAAAATCTGGTAAATACCCGCCAAAAGTAGAGGCCTTAGACAATTTCGAAAAAGACCTACTCAACATTACTCACAACCTAGTTTTTACAAACAAGCAAAATACATTTCAGAAGACACTTACCGCCGACATAAAAAAACTTAAAAGAGAAAATAATGCACTTGTATTCTCCGACAAAACTAAAAATATTTATAAAATGACTAAAAAGGAAAAAACAGACCTAACAATTAGCTCCATTACCGATAAATATCAATTAGCCAAGGCAGATACATATAAATCTATTAATAATGATACTACTGAAATAGCTACTAGACTAGGCGTCGAATATAGAATTAATTATTTAGATAAGAGGAAGGCCTTTGTTACTTTAAAAGACCACAAAGAAAACTTCACAAATAAACCCTCATGCAGACTTATCAACCCAGCTAAAAGCGAACTAGGACTAGCAAGCAAATCCATTGTTAAAAATATAGTTAATAAAATTAAGGAAAAAATAAACCTAAGTCTGTGGGGCAATACTAACTCAGTCCTAAATTGGTTCCATAACATACAAGATAAACACAGATGCAAATTCACACAATTAGATATAGTAGACTTCTACCCATCCATTACAAAAGACACCCTAGATAAGGCCTTAACATTTGCACTTTCACACACAAACATCAGTCAACTAGAAAGAGACACAATACTGCAAGCAAGACAAACCCTTCTCTTCTTCGAGGGAAGGGCTTGGGTTAAAAAATCAAACCCAGAGGACCCATTTGATGTTGCAATGGGGGCCTACGACAGTGCAGACATCTGTGACTTAGTCGGCTTGCTTATATTAAATACACTCCAAAATAAATTTCCAGACCATTTCTTTGGTCTCTATAGAGATGACGGACTTTGTCTGTCACGCAACCACAACGGAAACACATTAGATAGATTTAGAAAAGAATTAACAAACACCTTCCATAATCTCGGCTTCAAAATTACCATTAAAACAAATTTAGACCAAGTAAACTTCCTAGATACCACACTGAACCTTAAAAACAATACACACAAACCTTTCCACAAACCCAATGAAACACTCCAATACATACACAAGGGATCCTGCCACCCCCCCACCATATTTAAAAATTTAATCAATAATATTAGCCAAAGAATCTCAAACCTTTCATCCAGTCCCGAAATTTTCAACCAAGCAGCACCATATTACAACAAAGCGCTCCGCGACAGCGGGTTCAGAGAAGAAATCTCATACACCCCCAACCGAGACCAACCACGGGGGACCCGCAATAGAAGGAGATCGGTGATCTGGTTTTCCCCACCCTATTCGACCAATACCAAAACAAAGGTAGGCCAACTTTTCCTCAAGTTGCTCGACAAACACTTCCCACCCACAAATGAATTACACAAACTTTTTAACAGAAATTCTGTTAAGATCAGCTATTCCACTGCCCCTTCAATAAGAAAAATTATCTCTGCAGAACCCAAAACAATTACAAACGCAGGCTGCTCATGCCAAGACAAAAACAACTGCCCCCTGGAGGGAAATTGCAAAATCAATTCAATCATTTATGAAGCAACCGTCACAGACCAGAATACCAGTAATGCAGAAAAATATATTGGGATGACGAAGGGAAATTTCAAACAAAGGCTATATGCACACAGAAACTCCTTCAGATACAAAAACAAGGCTAATACGGCACTCGCGACCCGAATATGGCAGCTTAAAGAAGAAAACACACCCTTCACCATCAAATGGAAAATAATTGAGAGAAAACCATCCTTCTCTCCAGCCATAAACAGATGTCCTCTATGTGACGCTGAAAAATACCACATTTCAAAAGCCATCATCGATCCGAATACAGCCTGTTTAAATGTCCGCGATGAAATATTCAAGGGATGTGCACACAAGAGGCAAGCATTGCTTATAAACTGGTCTGACCGATTCACATAATGTCTAACTACCCCCCCTCTACTAATATAAACACAATAAAAACGAACAAACACCTCATCAACCTATATCCACTTAAACTTCAAGAGCAAAAACTCCGACCTTCACAAAAATACAAAAATATTTAATTTAATTATCAATCACTAGATTACTCAAAAAATTATATCCACATAAATTCCAAGAGCAAAAACTTCGACTTTCACCAAAATGCAAAAATATTTAATTTTTTATTTTTTTATCTTTTATCAACCACCAGATTAATTTTCAAACCCACTTTAACAAACTCAAATATTTCATATTTCCATCTTAGTTACCTCCCTTAGATCCGAATCCCTTCATTAAAAATCACTCCAATCTAAAGATTCTTACACATCAACGATTTTTAGAACGCATACCTTCAAAAATATAACGGCTAATGATACAAATTCATAATTTGGCTCACGGGAATTTCAGAGAAACCCTTTCTTTATTTTTATCTTTAATTTTTAATTTTTAATTTTTAATTTTTATTTATTATTTTTTTATTTTTTTTTTTATTATTATTATTTTTATTTATATATTTTATTTATATATTTTTATTCTTTTTATTCTTTTTATTCTTTCTATTTTTATTCTTTCTTTCTCTCTCGCTCTTTTTTATTCTCTACAATTTATTCTCTATATATATATATATTTTTTAACCCACTTTTTATACTCTTTTTCTCTTTTTCTTCTTTTTTTATTCCTTTATTCTTAGTATTAAAATGTTTTTATATATATATATGTTTTTTTTATATTTATTTATATATATATATATATATTTTTTTTCATATATATATTTTTTTATTTTTTACCCCCCTTTTTTATTCCCCTTTTTTATTCCCCTTTTTATTCCCTTTAATCTTGAATTCTCTTTCTTCTCCCGTGTTTTAAATCTCAACGGTCTTATGACACTAAATTCAAATTTAAACAAACACACACAACACACTGAGCAAATAACGCGTCCCAACAAGAGTGTCATGTGACCTCACATTTCCAAAACAGATGACAACAGAAGCTGAAGAGAGCCGGATGGGTAAGACCTTCCGTGCTTGAAACCGACGGTACGAATGTTGTACTAATTTTTCTGTACCAGAATAAATAAATATTATGCTCTTAATTTTTAACTTTGATTCTTAATTAATCGAGCACTCTGCTGGGATTTTTCCTACCATTCTACAAAGAATTTATATATATATATATATATATATATAGACTAGCCTAAATATATATATATAGACTAGCGTAAATTCTTGAAAACAAACTAATGTAGACTGAAATTATAATGATGGCAGTAAACACACCATATATGTTATTACCAGACATCATAAGTAAAAATAATAAAAGAATAAAAAGCTATAAAACTTGTCTGCTAACTCTTTCCACAAACTGAATCTTCAGAGCAAAAAATTCTGTATAATAATTACAGGGAACGAAATGGGCAAAACAAGTAAATATAAACTACATTAAGTTCAAGAAGATTTTCTCTGTTAACAAAGAGAAGGTTGTAGAGACCTGATATATATTATTTCTAAAATCTAAAGAGGATAGAGATAGAATGGGACTTACTGAGAAAAAAGAATTATAAAAAATGAAAGTAGCGGCATAGATACTGCTATGTATAAGGTGATCTGCAATTGAAGATCCATATATATTGTTCTAAATGTCTTACAGTAAATAATTTATCTGATCGATTTTGGTGGGCACGATTTGTTTACCCCGGATGTAAAATCATTGCAACATTCTTCTTGCGTAAAGCAAACTCCAGTGAGAAAAATGTAAATATTAGCGGTATATTACTGGAGGATATCAGTCGAAGATCTGTCTCCAACAATCAGTCCAGCATTCACTGGTCCATTTCGATGACCTATTAGCTGAGGCGGAGGTATTGGTCCTAGGAATTCCTATGATGTCAACCCTCCCAGGCTTACTTTTCCATTTTGATATGAAGTTAGTTGTTACTAACTGATTTAGGCACCAGGACTGTGGACTGCAGACGGGGCTCCCAGACAATTTTTAGTAGACTAGAGTGTTCGTTCTGTAGTGGTGCTGGCTTGATTTTACCCACTTTTCGACCTTGTGTCACATCTTCCTGCGGTTGGAAAGAAGTAAACACCAGTTGTTGGAGCAGTCTTTCTCTAACAAACTAGTATGTGCTGGTCTAAATACACACTCTTCCAATGCACCAATCTGATGTGTTAATTATTATCGGCATTTCCAGATCACAGCAATTATAAAGGCATCATGTGCTAGTGTCGAAACTCAATCTCAAAGTTTATAACATAAATTGATATAATAGTATAAAATGTTATCCTATTATGATGCACCCAAATAAAAAATATTTGGCTTCCTCAATTATTACACGAAACTATATACTTTTGGATTCTATGCGAATTTTTTTTCAAAGCTTGCCAGTAGCATCAACACAAACGCTGATCCGCCATAGTCACATCATGATGTAAAACCTATCGCATAAATAGAGAAAACGTCGGATTAATTTAACTGACAGAAAACACCGAGATGAGATTGTAAAAACAAAGAATCATTCCTTTGCAAGTTTAATGCCTCGTTTTGATGAGAAGCCTATGGATTTATTATCGCACGAAAGATTAACCAGATTCGAGGAACTGTTTTTATTGATACACATTCAAGTCGCTTATTTTTTTTATACTCGAATTTTTAAATCTAGTGTTTCGTTGCCTGGCAAATGATTTTCAATCTAGTAGAGCATTTGAGATGCCTTTTCTTTCCGGGGATTAGGGTTATAACGACCTCCTTTTTTCCGCTCGCAGTCGGGAAAATGCATTAACAAAAATACTGAGAGAAAACGCAAGCTGACACCAACGCACATGGACAATTGTTGTTATTTTTTTCTATTCGCCCAGACTGGTGTTTCTACTATTCAGTCGCCTTGTCTCCCCCCCCTTCTCTCTCTCTCTCTCTCTCTGCCTATCTTTCTACATCTGTCTATATGTCTCTTTCTATATTAAACGGACGGTATTGTGGGATTGGCGTGAGATTAGTCGACCTTCGACATGTTTGTTTTTATAAAACGATCAGAGATGATAATTATACTCATGCGATTAAGCCGGTAGGGTATATGTGTCAGGAAACAAATAAGTATGGATAAGACTTATATAATGAGTGGAGAATATATATATATATATATATATATATATATATATATATATATATATATATATATATATATATATATATATATATATATATGGATATAATCAGTTGATTGAAAATCATATGCACACAAGTCGGTGAAAAAACGTTTAACTTCCTGATTTAATTCTGAGTAGTTTGGAAGCCAGGTTTATCCTCCCGTCTTTTACTTTTCCGTTAGGCTATTTAACAAGATTATTTTCGGAAGACCTATTCCTTCCCCAAACCTTCGAGGAAGTGTGAAGTGTTTCTGAATATATACAGTTAGGGTCAGCTAGTATACTTCGTTTAGACTGTTTTAATCGGGATAACGTGGGTTGAATAGCAAGTTTAATTTATTTTATTTAAATATAAGACAATATCGAAAATGAGCCTATCTTTCTCTCCTGCTACGATGATTTCAAATCATATCACAACTTAGTTTATATAGATGGTGGTGGAAGGATAAAGAAAAGGAGTTTATAATAACTCAGCGAAATTTTTTAAGAGAGATACAACTGAGACTGGAATAGAGCGCGTATAAATTAAGAGTGAGGTCTAAAACAAGAAAACAAGATTAATTGCAGATTGCAATTAATTATATAAAACAAATCAAATATAGGTTGTTTAGTATTTCGGGGATATTGTGGTATGTATTTTGTGTAATTAAATATGTAGAAAAACATATTATAGAAAAAATATTGATAATCTCATTCTTCATATAAATATGAATTATTTCTCCCTACGTGTATTTATATTCGACGATCAAAACAACATGGCGCTGTGCGGGGCAATTGAGTAAAACATTGTTAAAAGTATGTGCATGATAAATGTGTGCAGATAAAGCTATAATGCAAATGCATGAGTAGAAAGGTGAAAATAAAATGACCCAGCAAAAGAATCTTATTAAATAGCAATTGTGTTAACTGTCTAATGCATTGGTTTGGTAAAAATATATTCAGTCTGGTTACCATGTACACACATATTGCATTAACAAAAAAATGAACGTTTAATCCGTTGTCTCTGGAAAATTACTTGTCAGCGTTGTTAATTTTTGAATACGCGTAATATTTAAAAACAAAATGAACATTTAATTTTTGGCTCTTATTAATCACCAGTCATAATACTGTTTTCACACACCTCGTAATTTGCAAAAAAAAATAACGTTTCATTTTTGTCCTTGGTTAATACATTTAAGTCTCCTTATCTTTTAACACACCTCGTAAATTGAAAAAGTGAACGTGTTACATACGGGCAACAAACACTTTATAAATTAAAATCATACCTGCTCTATTCGGCGTCTTAATGATCACGTGGGTTGGAGTAGTCTTGCTTGACGGTGGACAATCTCGATCCAGAATCAAATGTTGACACAGCAGCGACAAGCGATTATGATCAAATAATATATGCTTACTGAGGTTCGTATTTGTTGTATAAACACAAGGGCATGCAAAGAAAGTGGGGTGTATAAAGAGTTCCTTTAGAAGCGCATAGATTCATTCAAACAGATATGTAGCCATGCCTTACATGTTTCCTTGCGGCGTCTATCTCAGTCAGACAGACTGTTTACACCCTGTCACATCCGTCGTCTCTACTTCGTTTATCGTTCCCATGCCAGACTGTTAAACGCCTGAACATTGCTGAATCCTCATCCTGTTTACGTTATAAATTTTACTACAAACATAATTCCCTAATGATTACTATTTGACCTACTTACGTTTCGGAAACGTTTCGTTATTGTATTTGTTAATTCCTACTCAGTCACAATACATTTTGAATATGTCTCGTATTTGGACAACCTTAGTCTTGTTACCGTTTGAACAAACTTCGTATCGTCTCTGTTTGGAAACACTTTGTATTTTGACAAAAAAGCTGTTAATCCATTGTTTTTTATTAATACATCCTCATTCTCGCTACTTTCTTTAAAATAACGATAAGAATATGATAATATTCATCATTATCATCGCTTTTCTAAGAGGGTGGGACTGATGCATTGCCTGTCGCCTTAGACTATCGTTTTCATTGAGTGCATACGTTACAGTACATGTATTTTTGTTCCCAAACAGCGTAGCCCTTTTGGGGGCTGTATTTTCCCCACGTATAAAACGAACTTTGCTTCTAACGTTTGTCTTGAGAAGAGGATGTTAAAGAACGATACTTACTAGTATATCTCTCTTTTCTGACGAGTTCTCGTGTAGCTGGATTTTCGTACATAAAAAATCGACATAATGCAAGTAAATAGGAACAATGTATTCTTTATAAATGTTCTCTCTTATCCTCTTTCTCTATCTCTTCCTTCATTGCCATTGGTAAACACATCTTTCGTCTCATAGCTTTGTAACCCATTTTTCTTACGAGTACAACCTCCACCCATTCATTCATACGCAAATTGGATAATGTTAAAACATCATAGAAATAAAGAATAAATAAATAAGATTAAAGCAAGCCACAATTTTATCTCAATTAAATATTAATTTTCCAACGAGTAAACACTTAATTAAAAAGTGTAGTTACTGTTTTCGACGACGGAATATTATTATGTATTAATTTCATAAAAATCGGAAATATTAACATTTCCGAAGAGTTTATACATGTGTTAAAACGTTGGGATTAAGCACGTAAGTCTCTGATGAGTCTTAGAAATTAAAATTCTGTCTCGAGATCTTTTTGACGATTTTGATGGGTTGGCTTATTCGGACTGCTTTCTTCTTGGATTATCGGCCCATATAACCTCCGACCTTCTCGACGTTAAACTTGTCGACCTCGGGAATCTATACAGAATTCTAAACTGAACCATTTATGTAATCTAACGAGTAGATTGTTCTCCAATCAGTAATGTTTTTTTTATTTTATTCTTTGTTATTATCGCCTACCATAACTTCACATGGTATCCGTTGCACCCCGTCTACATTTGGATATGTGAAACCTTATGAGAATAGAATCCAAGACGAAAACAGTAGTCCAACTAATCAGAAAAATTGAAAATGAAATTCTATGTAATTTGTGTTTAATATATTTTGTCAAATATTTCCTGCAAATTTGGGATATTTTTATCTTCCAATTATGACTTCTGCGCAATGTATGCACTTTCAGAACCCATCAAAATACGTAGATTAAATTGAGATGTTGGTAATATATTTAATTCATCCCTTATGCTGATAATTTTAATTTCATGCAAATTCGGAATATTTGACTTTTAAAATAAAAGGGAGTGTCACTTTCCTGACAGACGAAAGCTATTAAAATACAGTATAAATCAAAATAAATCATGTCTAGTAACGTGCAAATTATAAATATATCATTGCTATTACTAAAAGGAAAACTACTTAAAACTGATGCGCGACGAGACACGCACGGTCGTCTTGACTATATATAGACGATTCAAGGAAACGTTTTATTTCTTTCTTAAATTAAACTGGTCGTCCATTTTATGCGTCGTAAATCGAGATCCATATTTACACCAGCCAAGCTTTGCTTCATCTTTTATAGACTTGCTTCTTTTTTTTTTAGACTTATACGGAATGTTACTTGAGCAGCAATTTCCGGAAATGTGTCCACTTGACGGAAGCATTAAAATACCCACCAGCGTAACTAATCAAGCAAGACGCACACACAACCTCGCGAAAATCACAAAGCAATACATCATTGATATAATGTACATTTCATTCATCGCCGGATCATTTTTAGATACAGACACAATGCTGTGAGCGAATCTTACCTGAAATATCAGATTAAACAAAGTATGTTTAGTGCTGCTTCAGGGAAGTGGCACAGATTCATCTTTATAAACCAACTGAAAATATCTGTTCGACTTTTTCTCATAGAGCCTACACATTTATATGTTTCATCGCTCACACTTCTCATAGCATCTCTACCAGTGATATCTCGCTGATGCAATAAAACGATGTTTTTTCCCTTTGATTCTAAGTGACCGCATGTCTACACCTACTTCAAGTAGTCTCGGTTCCACTCCATTATTAGTGTAATCTATTGGTGTTGACATTATTTAATTTAATTATAAAATTTAGATATATGAAACTTGGAAATAATGATCCCATACGCATACTGTTCTAAGAGGAATCCATATTTTGATGACTTACGTCTTTTGTTTAAAAATCCATCGAAAGAGCATCAAATCTCCTAGTTAATTTTTTTGTCTTTGATTTTAATGAAATCGAAACAACATTGGTAAACAACACATCATACAGATTCTGAACACTACAAATTACAATAAGTTCAAGACCCCAGTATGCAATGTTTTACCCTTAGTTTTTACTATAATATATTTTTGATTGAACTTAAATATTCAAAGATCTAATATACCGTATTTATTAAAAGTTGTGTCTCAATATTACAAGGCATCCATGGAAAAGTATTGCAACTGGTTTTAAATAAAAAAGTAAACGACGGGTATTCAATCAAAAATTATGAAAAAAGTAAACATCTATATACACACGTTCAATTACGCGCGGCATAGTCCTGTTTACATAGCGTTTATTATTATTATTGTAACATTAAAAAACGGTAACGGTCGCATAACCTGGACGCGCACGAGTGTCGTTGCCGACATCGCACACTGCCCATGGCCGTAGCGGCGGTGATTTGTTAAGAATCACCGTGTATAGGGCACAGCATATGGAAGGCGGAGCCCATCCCTTTCCTTCCGCTGCCTTGAACCGTCCCTAAGTTTTAGTCAGGTACCCATTTACTGCTGGGTGGACAGAGGGAGTTTTCAGACCCGATTATTCGCATGCCGTGAGTGGGATCGAACCCGGGTCGTCCAGCCCAAAGACAAGTGCTATAACCACTCGTCCCTATTGTAACATTAATAACAGCTAAATGAGTTGTTCTGGTGTGAACTTGGTTTTATCAGCGGAACACCTGCATATGCCAATGCCATGCTAGAAAGCCACAGCAACAGAAAACAGCGGAGTGGTTATTAGACAGCCCCTACAACTGTAGATGCTTCTAGTGAATAGATCGACTCTCTCCATCAGGCAAGTCATATCTTCACACGTATATGTTTTTTTCATGTGTTTGAGACGTACATGGTCGCATGTGCTATACGTGATATGCCCTTCTACTACACAAGGTGACATTTACATATTATAGATTGTACAGTACTATTTCATCTATAGCTGAAGGGAGTAGACAAATGTTCATAATTTTCTCAAATATATCAATGAACTTAATACAAATACCATTTTAATACATATGCATACATAGTTACAGATCCGACATACAAAATCCAAGGAAAATTGACTTCATCTGTTTCAAACGACTACATTTGTTAAAAATACTTTGTATTACTTGGATAATTTAAACTATTGTTCTAATCTCGGATGATATTCTCACACCGTTTTGGCCGATGTAATTTCCAACCTATTTGTCGCACTCGGAAATCTGTATGTCAAACTTTTAAATCTGCACAGAATTTAAAACGGGCCTTTCGGGGTCGCTTGCTTTTGTTTTGTCAACTATGACCCGATATAAATCTTCAGGAGGTTGAAAATTCAATCCGCGGTACGGGCGATACGAAGAATACAATTACAGATTACTTCAGATTTCTAGCAATTTTAAATTTCATTGATGCTTTAAAAAATGAACTTTCCCAAATGTATATCTACTTTCGAGCCATTTGCGTTTTTAAGTTCCAATTTTAAAAAATACACTTTTTCACCGTTTGTCCACACAACACCCGGGCGCCAATCTTTCATCACCACCAAGAAAGATTATTACGTATACATAACAAAAAAAGTAATGAGGTTAATACGTTATTTTTGGTAAAAACTCTGGTTATGTTTGTTATATCGAGTGAAATATTAGTAAAAAAAGTCAAAATAAAGATATTTGTTTAGATTTAAATAAAACATATACGCAGCTAACAAATGGTTTTTGAAATGCGTTTGCCTCTTTCTTTACGTTTTAAATTCCATTGATGCTTAAAAAATGACCTTTCCCAAATGTATATATAAATATATATATATATATATACATATATATATATATATATATATATATATATATATATATATACAGATATATATATATATATATTTATACATATGCATATATATATAATTATATATACACATATGTATATACATATATATATGTATACACATACACACACATATATATACACACACATATATATATATATACATATATGTACACACATATATATATATACATCTATATATACACACATATACATCTATATATACATCTATATATATACATATATATACATATACATATATACATACATATATATACATACATATATATACCTACATATATATATATATACATACATATATATACATACATATATATATATACATACATATATATATATATATACATATATATATACATATATATATATACATATATATATATATATATATATGTATACATATATAATGTAAAGGATATGATGCCTGGCAGGAGGACATATCTCCCGTTTACCTACGAAATACTTCAAATAAGTTGTGCAACATTGATCACCCTCTCACGTGTTTTCGCCGCGGGACTGATTTCATATAAAGACTCTGGGATGAAATGCCAATCTTATACGCTCTAGACAACAGGTTAACTGCTGCCCTCTGGTTACTGCAACAGTTTTAGGGAGTCTTAATCGGACATCCATTACGTATACCGACTTACAAATATAGACTAGAATTATTTTTACAGACGCTTCAGTAGAATTCGGAGACACTTTACTGAACCCCCACCCTTGTTATTGTTTCTTAAATATTTTTTAAGTACATTTTCTTCCGTAGACAATTTAATTCATGGGATGTATAAATTTAGATTCATGGGGTGTATACATTTGAATTCATGGGATGTATACATTTGAATTAATGGGATGTATAAATTTAGATTCATGGGATGTATACATTTAGATTTATGGGATGTATACATTTGAATTCATGGGATGTATACATTTAGATTAATGGGATGTATAAATTTGAATTCATGGGATGTATAAATTTAGATTCATGGGATGTATACATTTGAATTCATGGGATGTATAAATTTAGATTCATGGGATGTATACATTTGAATTCATGGGATGTATAAATTTGTTTTGTTTTTACATTTTATCACATCTCTATCTTTATTTAGCTGTGTTTTAGTTCAGTTTATTCATATTTTAAATATTGTATAACTATGTTTATGTGTGTTTTTCAAAATGCTTCTGTATCATTAATGCGTTTGAACGTTTTAGTCTTCTTTTTTATCTCCATATATATATATATATATATATATATATATATATATATATATATATATATACATGATGTGTTTGCTTCGATACTCAGAATTAAATAACTTCCTTATCTTTCTAAAAATAAAAACCAGTAAGTGTAGAAAAAAGAGAACATGGAAAATGTTAATACAACCAGCTAATGTATATATATATATATATAAAAATATATATATATATATATATATATATATATATATATATATATATATATATATCGGGTTCAGCAATGTCGGTAATTATATCGACTGCTACTATTTCGCGTAATGCAAAGTTATTGGTCAATAAACTAATAGAGAACTGCCTAGTAGCTGACAATGTTTATATCAAAACTGTAGTTAAGTGTTTGAAACTGCCGACTATATTGTTACTAATTAATATTCCACAATAGTATGTTCGCTTGACGTCGTAGCGCAATGGATAATGGGGTTTATTAACAACCAGTTCTAAGTAAAAATCTATTGTCGGTTGAATGTTAAATTTTCACTACTGGCGATAATCACTGACAACAAGTAAACATTTACTTAATACTTTTACTAGATTATTGCTGATTGGAACGGAAACATTCTGCACCCGTGGATTAAATAAATAGTTCAGTTCGAAATTCCGTATAGATTTCCGAGTTTGACATAACGGTTCCCAAGTTCGAAAAGATGTATCCGAAAGAAATCGGTCGTTACATCATCTGAAACGTTTAGAAAATAAGAACTAAGTTTAGAATAATTAAAGTTTTATAAAATATTAATCCTTGCCCACAAAAAATTCAAACTCATTGATTTTAATAAGAATAGACGATTGGTAAGTGTAATTGCAAATATAAAATTAATTTGCTGTTTTTACCTAATTGAATATGGAGAAAATCAAACTACGAAGACAATTATATCAATCAATTCTTTCATTTTTTATTGAAAGGTATATCGATATATTGTACCGAGATTAAATACAATTCCCTATAATTCGATACAACTGTTGACAATAATAATATATAATTTGAAAGTAACTTCTACGCCGTTGACTTATATCGATTTTAAATCGTACATGAACGGACAGGAAAAACGCATGTATTATTAATGTATATGTTTTAAATTTATTGATAGGCAACAAATTAAATATCAATCAGTCTCGGTATGTTTTTAAAACAGTCTGCAGATTAAGCTTATCTGCGCGTCGACAACATAAATTCGTTCAGATCTACATGCGGTTTGGCTCAGTGCACACAAACTGACAGGAAAAATCGATAAAAAAATTAGAAGAATGCGAAAAAGAAATATTTCATTAAATGAGAAGTAATCGATAGGAATGCTATAGAACACAAGCATCGGTGATATCATACAGTTATTTTAATATAAGCTGCTACTTTACCCACAGCAGAGACATGGCTAGTTTCTCTCTACCCGATCATTATTTTCCGGCAAGCTGCTCGACTGATGATCAGTCTTTTAATTCCTTCTTTTAAAACATTCACAGCAAAAACGCATTATTGTATTACAACAAATAGACTTTCATTTTGATATCCCGTGTGTTCACCTGTGAAACACATTGGCGCCAGACTTTTTATCTGCTAATCATCTTCAAATCTAATGTAAAGAAATTATTGTCTGAAACCGCTCCAAAAGTAATCAAACACGGTTCATTCTGTTGATGAATGTTGGTACTCCCATTGTTTCTATTCTTTCGGTTGAAATTCATTCCCGTATCATTGACCTTTTCCTTAAGTGAGCCTTGGTAAGCGGTGATCTCGATAGTAAAATAAATGAAAACTAAAAGAAATAACTGTATGGAAAGTCAATTTTCATGCATTTTTCAAAGGAGTCGGTAGGATTTGAACTCTGAATACTCGATTCGATAAGTCGTGACGGTATCTATTATGTCATACACGAATCAGTCAACTGAATTGAGAGAATATGGACGTGATGAGAAACTAAATACAAATCTATTAGTAATGGAGATTTGGTGTATGTCTGTCTAAAGCCGAAACTATAATATGACTTCTATTAATAAAGATTTGCTAGGCTCAGCATTTTTGATAAATACTACTATAGCACGTGTTCTTCGGAATTGTGTGATCTATTCCTTACTTCTTTTGTTTCTGTAAGTTTGACTCGTTGCTGTAGTGGTGTACTGGTCTCTATAAATTCGCTGTTTTAATACGTCATTGTAATACATCTTCCTATTCCAGTAGCTTCTTTCCAGGAACCACAGGCTTGTGGAACTCTCTTCCTGCTGACTGTTTCTCCTCCTACTTATAGCAAATAGGCATCTCCTGTCTTTGGGATAATTGTATTTCGTTGTTGTTAGCTCCTTATATCAAGTGGTTTCATGCCTTATCTGAAGCGATTTCTATAACAAACAAAAGAATTAGCCAAAACTATAATACTAGTAGTTTTCAATGCTGAATTCAGATAGGGGATAGTTTAGTCTATGTTATCCTATCATGATACCGTCCTCCTTCTCACTTTATTGGGTAGAGGTAGTGTAGTATCTGTTCTGTATTCATGAGACCATCAGTGTCGGCATCACCTGCTCTTTTTTGGTAGGGTCAGCGTAGTATATGCCCGTTCATCATGATACTATCCTCCCATACATTACTTCCTACTTTTTTCGTGGTGGGAGATAGTGTAGTATCTGTTCTGTGGTCATGATACCATCCTTCCGGGCATTACTTCCTCCTTTGGGCTGCGTAGTTTATGTTCGTTCGTCATATATACTAAGTAAACTGTGCGACTAGAAGGAACCTAATTTTGATAGTAATACTTAATAAACACATCTCTTGTAAACCTAATACGAAAAATGCTGAACTAATCATAACTGAGGAAATGCCTAAAGATCGACAAAACAACTTAATCTCCGCTGAATAGAAAAAAAAATCGTTTCAATTGCTTTCACTGATAACTAACCGACACAAACGCACACACACGCACACACACAAGTTACAAATCACAAGTTTCTATTGACGGCGTGAGAGTTATTTTTGCAACCGTGGATTTTTTCACTTTCTTTTGCCAGACACGCCTTGCTTGCCAGCACGTGACTGCAGTCCTATCCAGTTGGCAAAAGTCACTTGGCACTCGATGGTTTTATAATCTCTGCCAGGAGGTGTAAGATGCTGTAACGGTTATCGGTCCAGGAAACGTGAGTCAGTGATCCGAATTAATATTCCGAATGCGATTGCGCAATGTTCACTTGGGTCTGATGGCCTTGGCGAAATATAGGAATCAATTTCTCAATACACAGTCGCATATTACCGTGATAGCTTAGCACCAACATACATTATCTCGAACATGGATCCATAGTTTTGTGTTTCAATTATAATTTATATCGTCTAAATATATTTCTATATTCTTGTGCTAGTAAATACTCAATTGAAGTTTATCATATGATCTCGAATCTTTTTATGTGTTCAGCAGTTGTTCGTTTCATGTTGGTGGACATGTTCGGCCGAATAAATGCCGTTTGGAACAATGGAAACATATTTTCTGATTTATATTCCAATCAGAACTAGTGGAGTCATTAACGCACTGATATTGTTGTCAATGCAATGAACCCATAATGCAAGAAAAGCTTTCTTTCAAATAAAACATTATGTTTAATTAATGGTATAGAATAGTTTTAATTAAGCATTATGTTCCGGCGCAAAATAACCCCTAACTCAATATTTATTGTTAAACAGAAAAAAATGTAAAACAAATAATTCGAATTCCCTTTCGCAATTATGTAGATGAGGATTGATAATTTCAATTATTTGTATTATTCAGACTACTATTTTTATATTATATGGTATTATCACAATGTTTCCGCCGATGTAATCTCCGGGATTCTTCAGGTTTGTCGTATCTAACTCGGGAATCGTAATGTCTAACTCATGAATCTATACGAAATTGCAAACTAAACCATTTATTTAATACACGGATTAGCTTGCCCTCGTTCTGTCAGTCATTACCGGGTAGAGGATTGAATTACTTTTTAATTATATTCTTTGTCTCCATATAAACCCGTTTCGCAACAGATAAAGTTCTAAGTAACACGGAGATCTAAGTGACAGTCTTCTGAAGGTTAGACGATTTAATTCGCAATACAGACGATACTCAAATATAATTAAGAATTACTTAAGACTAATATCCAGTCATAGATGAAGGAACGACAACAATCTCCCCTTTAATTAAATAAAGGGTTCAATTCGAAATTTAGTATAGATTCCCGAGTTCGACATTGCGATTCTCGAGTTCATCAACTCGCACTTTCAGCTGTCGCAACGTTATGAGAATAACAACTACGATGAGAACAGTATTTTAATAATCCAAACACTTGTAGTTGAAGTATTTTACATTTATCTTTTAGATTAAAATATATATATATATATATATATATATATAATTTATATATACATATATATGCATTATATATATATATATATATGTATATATATATATGTATATATATATATGTATATATATATGAATATATATATATATACATATATATATATGTATATATATATATATGTATATATATATATGAATATATATATATATATATATGCATATATATATATATATATATATATATGCATATATATATATATATATATATGTATATATATATATATGTATATATATATATGAATATATATATATATATATGCATATATATATATATATATATATATGCATATATATATATATATATATATATATATATATATATATATATATATATATATATGTTATTTTTTAAGTTTAGTCAGCTAATATATGTAAGTAAAATGTAAGGAAATGTGTTTATGTTTTTCTATTTTTAAATCCGTATACTACGCGATTACTGTAGTTAACACCGTGGATGGTATGCGGCATGTTTGGTATTCACGTGCCATTTATTGTGCGGCTACGTGGTCCACTATCCCCACCGTGTCTTTGAAAGCTTCACATTAAAATGCATGGACGGTGGCACCGGGGGGGGGGCAGGGATTCAGGGGGGGGGGCAGCCTCCTCACTTTTTACTTGCTCCCCCCCCCCCACTTTACGGTCATCAATAATTAAGTTGATATGCATATGTTTAACCGCCCCCCCCCACTTTTTAGGAGAAGCCCCCCCCCCAACTTTTATAACTGTCCCACCGGTCCTGCAATGAGTAACGTAGTATAACTCAGTAACATATACTTTACGAGTTCGCACGTGTATATAACGCATCGGAAGCAACTACAAACACACGTTTTTTCTTCGAAAAGTGAAAGGCCATTTAATATCGTTGCAGCAACAAGATGGTTCAAGAAATTTCCCTCGTGTTGTAAGAAACTTAAAAAAGATCAGATCAGTTAAAATCCTTGTATTTTGGAGGCGTACTCCAGGTCATAGAGACACATCTGTCGAGTAGAACGCACAAAGTATCAACCGAGATCTACATCTCAAAATCAACCTTGATTCGTCACCTGTAAGACTTGCTAATTTTAAATAGCTTACCAAAATATCAAAAAAATTATTCTTTTGACTTACCTGAGCATCTATTTGCATTTTTCTCTTGTTCATTATTCGGTGTCCAATTTTAAAGGCAATTTTAAAAACAATTTTATTCGAGGTGTTTGAAGTATTGTAATCTTTTATTCGTATCGTTTCAGTCAGTACTAAATTTGTCTTATTTAAATTATTCAGACTTGTGTTGTTATTTCTATTTGGATATTATTCTCACAACATTCCGGTTGATGAAAATTCCGACCTTATTGATGTGCGCCTTGTCAAACTTGAGGAATTTGTACGAAATTTCGAACTGTACCTTTTATTAAATCGAGTTCGGTAGGTGGTCCTCGTTTCGTCAGTCATGATCGGGTAGAATTCCTATTAAACCGTAATTATATTCTTTACTGATGATTGAACGTTCAACTTCGAGAAAACTGTAACTTACAATTGACTAATATTTAGAACTTTATACGTTTTTTACGAGTCGGAGGTTACATCTGCCGAAACATTGTAGGAATAACACAATTTTGAAACTATTTCGTGAACCCTATTTACTGTTTTGAATTGGGTTGCTAGGTTTCGTGTAATTTGTGGGGACGTTAATTCTCGAGTCAGTTTCGTTTCCGGTTTAAATGTACAAAGACGGAATATATATATATATATATATATATAAATTCTTTGTAGAATGGTAGGAAAAATCCCAGCAGAGTGCTCGATTAATTAAGAATCAAAGTTAAAAATTAAGAGCATAATATTTATTTATTCTGGTACAGAAAAATTACAGAAAAATTAGTACAACATTCGAATGTTGTACTAATTTTTCTGTACCAGAATAAATAAATATATATATATATATATTTTTTTTTTTCATGTATCCACATAACACGTGATAAAGAGATATAATCTTTATATATATACTTTTTAATATTTATTTAAACAGTGCTCCATAAGTGAGTAGAGCTAGGTAGTAAGTTATGAAAATATATTTATAGCTATAAGGCCACATAGATGCTTCAGCGTTACATCCCCGTAAAGAATCGTCAAGCTAAAAGGCATGGAGTGTGTGTTGCCAAGTATATGCACACGTGGTAGCTAGTTAACCAATCAAATTCTGTTATTTTCTTAGTCAATCGTTGGGATTCTCACAAACAAAGGCTAGGTTAGGTTTACCTCCTATTTCCTTTTCTATTGGTCTGTTTCTATAGGGTGGCCTATCCCTGTTTCTTTGTTTGTGACGAGCCCAAGGATTGTCCAAACGTTTCTAAAGGGGGTAGTGTAGTATGTTCTATTACCATGATCCCATAAACACATGCATTAACTTTTCCTTTTGTAGGGAGATCATCCCAGGTATTACCTTCTCTATTTAGAAAGGGGTGTTGTAGTATCTGTTCTGTTGTCATGATACAGTCCTACTAGGTAGTATCGCCTTTCTTTTATAGTAGTCTAGTATAAGTTCGTTATATAATCCTCTCCGTCATTACCTCCTCTTTTGGACGTCAGTGTGTGTAGTTCGTTCATTATGATATCTTCCCAGCGTATCAAAGATATGCTACGAGGGGGGGCCTATATATATATATATATATATATATATATATATATATATATATATATATATATATATATGCGTGTGTGTGTGTGAGAAAGGAATGATGAGGGTAATCATCATCCTGAGGAAGTCTTACAAATAATGACGAAATGTTGATGAATACAGTAAAACAAACATCTTTTTGTTTTCCTTTTTCATTTCCCATATATATATACATATATATATATATATATATATATATATATATATATATATATATATATATATAGTATATAATATATCTATAATATTATTTATACATATATTATATTATATTATATTTATACATAATATATATATATTATATTATATTATATTTATATATAATATATATATGATATATATATTTTATACCATCTTCTATATATATATATATATATATATATATATATATATATATCTTGTGACCTTGACGAGCTAATAATAAATAAGACAACACGGTGGAATATTTACAAGACTTTATTTACAGAATAGTATTCTGCGTCATATACAGTGGATATGACTGCCACACATGACGGTAATAACTTACTTCCCACTGCAAGTAAGACAAAAAGGCCGGGATGTTTTGAGAATTGATTCAGCGCCCCTAAAAGAAATACGGCTCAAGTGTTTATCAAAAAACTTACTTAACTGCAAATAGAGAAGGCAGGGCGTGGGAGAGTGCACCTCTTAGGATTACCCAGGACACGTAACTCAGCATGACAGATAAAAAACATCTTAGGAAATGGCTTAGATTCTGTTGGACTGATTGTCGAGATCAGATTATCGATTAGTATGTATACTGACGCGGAACAATTAATGACTGCCATCAATAACGGTATTAATTTAATTTTCACTGGAGGGAGACGGTGTCAGCTCCGTCGGAATTCACTGGGGAAGGTCCCTCTAACAGTTGACATTAAACTAACTCTTCCCCATAGAGGATTGGCAAGCCCTATGAGGGTGGGCATCATAGACCTACCCAGGACGAATATTTCAGCTCGACAGATAAAGACTACCGGAATGGCCCCGTTTCTGCGTGTCTGATTGTTGATATCGACTCCTCGACTGGTGTGTGTACCGCCAAGACCGTCGCATGGTTGCTGCCACAACTGCTACGACACTTCGTCGTAACTCTATTTAGTACTCTCCGATGATTCCATCTACTCCCGGAATAGGGTAGATTAACATCACACTATAACACCCCTATATTTAGCCTTGTTCTGTATGGAGTCAATACCATTTTTTTCTTTTCGTGTTTATTTAAATGAAGTCCGTAATCTTACGGTCTCTTCTTGATGTGAGGATATTTTTTCTTCTTTCTTTTCAAACGCTTTCTAACTTTCCGTTGTCAAGATCCAATCTTTTTCTTTTTTCTTTTTTTTAAATAGCTTATTATGAAACGCTCTCAAATCTTACATTTTTTTGAAAAGACACTGTGTAATAATTCGTAAAATGAAGATAATTTTGTAGACACGTAACTTTGCAGGGGCTGGCATATTTTTTAAAGCACTCGCTCACTCTGTGTCTGATCATTTAACATCTTTCTCTATAATCCGATTAAGATATTTTATTTTATTTTTAATCTCGTAGACTGTAGGCGAAACTCGGGTCAGTAGAATGACAGTCTGTGGAATGAAAAGTGCAATGAAGAGACTATGGGACATTTTGAAAAGTTTTAAGAGGGAATAACATGGGAACAGTATCCCATTAAAACCTCAAATGCTATAGATGTGCATTGAATTTAATCATTAGTCCACATACACTAATTATGAAAGGTACCGAATGGCAATTTCTTCTTAATACCTCTTAACTTAACCTTTCAATTTTAAACATTTGTCGAATAAAAATCATGTAGTCGATTATTATTAATTAATTATTATTATTATTATTATTATTATTATTATTATTATTATTATTATTATTATTATTGTTATTATTATTATTATTAAATATATTATAATAATAATAATAATAATAATAATAATAATAATAATAATAATAATAATAATAATAATAATAACCATAAAAACAATATAAGTAGAGAGACCTGTTATTTTATATTGAAAGATATACAACTGTTTTTCAATGTTCTACTCAAATCATGTAGTCGATTATTATTATTATTTACTCACTAGGAGTTATCACACTGGTCATCGTCAGTGGTCACCCACTGCCGACAACCTGTGGTATTCCCTGGAGTCTGAGTGACAACAGGTCTCCTCAGGCCTCCAGTATGCTCCACCTCTTTTCGTTCATCACCGCTGATGACCTTGCGGTAATCGCAACAGCCACCTACCAACGATTTCCCGCTGATAAGGGCCATTGGTCCCCTCTGGGGCCCGAGTGGCAACAAGCCTTCCCAAGGTCCCAGAGCTGTCCGCGCTCTTCCAGTGGAGGTCTGGTTTTGCGCTTTCCCTCCTCGACCCTCTGTCCATAATTTTCGTGGCGTCAGCCTATGCTTGCGCCATTATTATTATTATTATTATTATTATTATTATTATTATTATTATTATTATTATTATTATTATTATTATTATTAAATATATTATTATTAATGAATATAATAATTATTTGTAGTAATAATAATAATAATAATAATAATAATAATAATAATGATAATGATAATAATAATAATAATAATAATAATAATAATAATAATAATAATAATAATAATAATAATAATAATAATAATAATAATAATAACAACAACAACAATAAAAACAATATAAGTAGAAAGACCTGTTATTTTATATTGAAAGATATACAACTGTTTTTCAATTTTCTACTCAAATCAAAGTAGAATAAATAGTGGTTTAAACCCGACGGATCATGTATACGTCAAATATATTATTATGTTAAACACATATAAAAGAAATACCAATACACTAAGTAATTATCTGAGAGTAAAATTTACTGCAATTAATTACCGGTGATCATGCAATTAACCTTGATTGATATGGTCATTTCCGTTAGTAATCATGCCAAATATATTTTAAAATGGCGATATGAAGGGTGTAAGTAATGCATAAATATAACAGGTTGTTTATTATAAGCTGATTAATTAATATATTACGGAAGGTTTAGTAAGTGATTCAAATACGCTGATGTACGTCGACTCTATTCAGGAGATATTCCACATAACTTAAAATATACTAAACTAGAAAGGTGGAAATCAATTTCTAAGGATATGAAACAGAATCAAAATAAAACAAAATGAAATAGAATATTTAAATAGATTATTTAAAATATGAATAAATATATATAATTAGGGGTGAGACGTAATGGGTGAACATTTATAATTCATGCGAGTAGTATTTTTGTGTTCATTTATACATAAATAACACTAAACAATCAAACATTTTGAAAATTTTGCAAAATTCAGACGGTGCAGGCCACTAGTTTTGGCTATTTTACATTGATGAAAACCCTTTCACAGCCTGAAAATGGTCCTAAATTTAAGTACTATATCAGATTTAACCATCTATATCCACTCATAGCTTTTGAGGATGGTTTAGAGCCTGCTATGTCGTATGAAACCACTTTTACCCCGAAAAATGATGGCTTTTGAATCCCGTGGAGCCCTAACGGCTATTTTGGCTTGCACCTTCTGAATTTTGTAAAATTTTAAAAATGTTTGATGTATGTATAAATCAACACAAAAAATACTACTCGCATGAATCTGAAATGTTCACACATTACGACCCACCCCTTATATAATATCACAAATAAGTTCATTTAGATACCTAAAAAGATGTGTGATTATCTTTATTATTTATCAATTAATATTTACCTTTGCATTACAGAAAGAGATGCATGTAAATAAACACACTTTATTTGTCTATGAAGGTTTATTATCGGATTAACGAATGACAAAACAAAGAAAAAATAACAAAGTTTTATTAATTAAAATTTGTGAGAATAATACACCGTATATTTGAAACGTTTATAAACTTTATTAATTGATTCAATAAATTATTAATAAAAACAATATAGAAACACCCTTAGGTATATGGTTCGGAAAGATCTATATGGTATTAGAATATTTAAAGAAGTGGGAACCGCACCGTTTAAAATAGATTCTTAAAAATACTTGGATCGTTAGTAGATTTAGAAGGACAAAAAAAGAAATTAAATAGTTGTTAATAATTATCATAGTACAATGAAAGTAGAAAACAATGCTATTCATATCTAGGATTATTACGATTTTCTCTTCTATAATAATGATCTATCCCCAATATTGATGTGATATGATGTTGCTGAGCGTATAGGAATACATAGTCATATAAAGAACATATTTTGCTAACTACTAATTACACATAAATATTTAAATATAGAATTGCACATGAGTTACACAAATATTTATATTTTGTAGACATTATGAAATCAAATAAATTTCTCGTTTCTTCAACAAATTTAAGTTATCAATTTATCAAAGCCTATTATAATTATATTCCTGTGGATAGAACAGTTGTCGTCTGGTCTACCTGAGAACACTAGTAATACTTCAGTAAACTGGTGATAGTAGTGCGTTTGCGCGAATATATATCGGAATACAGCCTTAAAGCAAATATACTTGCTAGTGCTGTTTGTAAAAATAATTAAGTTCTATTGACAGTCAGTGACGTAAACAACATGAAAACATCGTAATTTGCCTTACTTTTACAACTAAACTATATATATATATATATATATATATATATATATATATATATGTATATATATATATATATATATATATATATATATAGGTTACTTGTAGCATAAACAAAGTATTATTATTAATATTAAAAGCATTTCAGAACGTCTCCAATGTTTTTGTTTGTTTTTCATAAGTTTTTTTCTATCTTGATTATATGTGACTTATGACCAATTTAATTGTTTATCGTCATTTGATTTATTTTCATGATACTAATAAAATTTGAAATTAACACACACATATATATATATATATATAAATATATATATATATATATATATATATAAGCTCTATTTTATGCTATTTATTAAGCTTGCTATTTTTTTATTAAAAGTCAATATCTTTGGAAGTAATTTTCATCTAGATAAATCTAAATTTCGCTCCTCGAAAAAGTAGAGCACTGTAATGGTAGTATTAACACAGCTGACGTCACTTGCTTTATAATGCATCGTTCCTTCCCTTAAAAAACGCAGAATTCTTAGACGTTCAGCCCGCTGATAAACTGTCAACAGTATCATCGTTTATTCGCTATTTAAAGTTGGCCGAGTGGTTAAAGACGTCGGATTTGAGTTGAAAAATAATTGTAGTCCGGGGTTTCGAATTGCATGATCGGTACTGAATAGTCATATCTCTATGCTGATGAGTCCCGATTTAAAAAGGTCGAAACGTTACGTACATAGATAATACACAATAACAAATATGTATCATATATATATATATATATATATATAGAGAGAGAGAGAGAGAGATAGAGAGAGAGAGAGAGAGATAATAGTATTCATCAGCAAAATCACATCTCTAAATATCATTTGATAGAACGTTGTAATATTACAGCGTTCTAACAAAAAAGACACTTGACGAAGGATTTAACACGAGTTAAAGTAAGGGTCAGTTTTGATCTAATAGAAAGAGGGGGCACACAGGTCTTTTTTCCTATATGTATTATAGTGCAATAGAACGATACATCTTTAATCGAATAGAATTTCATATTGCTCAGATTCATATTTTATATATACGACTAGACGAATCCCTGGGGAAGTACAAGTAAAATTAATTCACCGAAAAGAAGAGTTTTGCACCACTTTTATAATCCCTTACAAACATTAAAATAAAGATATAATGAATCTAGACATGATGTACATAATCCTTATTTCAATTTTGATCACAACCTATTACATAACTTTCATTCTAAAAAATGCGTAACATTTATGTCTACAGCTAAATTGGTCGTATAAATAAAAATTGAAATTCAGGGAATGTTGGTTTCTTAGTGTCTAATGACTATGCATGTAATTTATTGCAAATCCAATATATTTGTTATTTTAAGTGACCACATTTCCCAACATGAAATCTGTTTAAAATACTCAAATAAACTGAAGGTTTGGGAATATTTATATATTGATGTCTAACGTATATTGTAAGAATTTCACAAAAATAGAATATGAATTCTCACGAAGATCTTCCCCCTCCTCTTTACTCACTTTGCATAAATATAAATGAAACTAAATATTGCCCATATCACCCATCCTTACGCCTAGCAGCTGTGTTCATGAATTCACAATGTTCGATTAATTAGTGTAGGTGTTAACCTTTTGCATACAAATATGTAAACGTATACAAATACTTAACTTTATATAAATATAGAGATGTTATTATTTATTTGAATACAAACTCTCTTATATATGAGTTCGGTAAATAGTGATTAACTTAGCTTCATGCTTGAAATAGCTTTTATCTCGCCGATATATGTTTTGCCCTAAGCATAAACACATTTCTACATATGAGTGCAATTATTTCCTCAGACATATCACGTGCGCTGTTTGATTTAACGTGTGCCAGTTGTTATTTTATTGGGTATAATCCAGAGAATGAGATTATCGTTGACTAGAATTAGTTCTGGATCAATAGATAACCTATACAATGTGCAAACCAGTAACAATGTACAAACACATATATTCTTGTATCTTTCGTTTTTTTATACAACAAATAGACGTAGTCAACAGCAAATAGTTCAGATACTATCGCGTCGTCCTTCAAACTTACAAACTATTAAAATATGTTTTCTAGGAATAATTAATAAAACAATTCGTTGTAATGTAATGCATATTTTTACAAAACACTGCTATTTTTGTCGTGAATAGAAAACCGATTTCTGTTCGTATACCACCAATTAAATTCAGCTAATCTCTTAACTCAAACGGACTATTCATAGTTTGAGCAGCCATGTAACTAGACTTAACGATTTATTTCCTCATTTGCTACCATTGCTTTCTTTCTCCCTCTATATTTCATGATTTCTATATCAGTCGCTATCTCTATATTACACTCTTATTATATCCAGTTTTTACTTCTGTATCTATTGAACATTTCAAAACAAGTGTATATACGTCTGACAAATTAGTTGCATCGTTTGTGATAGATATAAGACTCTATGTTATTTGGATTATTCAGACTACTGTTCATAATTTTTAATGTTTCGACGATCTAACCTCCTAATTTATTCAAGTGCGTTTTGTCAAAATCAGGTATATGTACATAATTTGGAACGGGGCTAGCTTACCCTCGTTCCGCTATCCTTGAGTACATCGTCCAAATCGTTGTTAAAATAGCATCCGAGATGAGAACAGCAGATAAAACCCTTCATATCAAAACTTGTATATTTGTGACTCTGATCACTGATACAAAAACAAATGAAGCGACCGTAAGAGTTTAAGGCGCTTAAGTTAGCACCTGCGATTTTAGATTCGGGTTAAATAATAGGAATCAAATAATATCAGAACTAAAGTAAACGTCGATTACGATGCGGCTGTTATACGATACTTAAACATTTTTTTTAATATAAAACACAGAATATTTAATAACTTGCTAGACCAATAGTATATAAACAAAGAGTAATTACTGAAGTCAAAGGAAACACATATTCTGAAAGTTGCAAGACATGTGAAAATAGGGAAACGTCGGTTAGACTTATATAATAACTAACCAAAGTAGCGGTCAACTGCTGTTTGTTGAACCTTCCCTTTCACCTGTCAGTTTAAAGGAACAACTTATTATTTTAAATTGAAGTCATAATAAAGTAATTAACAAAATCAATAAGTGCATCATTCAGGTTTATGCTCATGATAAAAATCGGTTAAAAGATTACCAGAGTGCAATAGCCCCCCCTCCCCAAAAAAAATTGTATCGTGTAAGATTGTATAAAATATTGGAACGATTGAATAACATGTTGGAACGATTGTATAAAATATTGGAACGATTGAATAAAATATTGGAACGATTGAATAAAATATTGGAACTATTCTATAAAATATTGGAACGATTGAATAAAATATTGGAACGATTGAATAAAATATTAGAACGATTGAATAAAATATTAGAACGATTGAATAAAATATTGGAATGATTGAATAAAATATTGGAATGATTGAATAAAATATTGGAACGATTGTATAAAATATTGGAACGATTGTATAAAATATTGGAATTAAACACCCGCTTATCTGTCGAGATGTCTTCGACGCGAAGGGGTTGTTTGTAGATCAGAGTAGGGTCGGGTGTAAGACGTTGCGAAATATTGCTAAATCGCGACCCCAAATCTCTCAGAAGTCAAGTACCAAAACAAAAACGGTTCTGACCTAGTTCGTAAGAACTCTTCAAAAGTGAACAAAGGAACTCTCAATAAATGTAACTATCGCCAGAACTTTAATAAACAAACAACCCTAGAAGAGAGGAACATACTCTTGTATAATCAGTAATCGCCAGCTATGCAGATTACTCACTTCCGGTAGAAGGTATAAACAAACAAAAAACACCCGGCTTTTCATCCGATCACCGGAAACCTCTATGACACGTAAGCCAGTAAACTTATTTTTCATCACATATCTACACAGCAACCGATCAAGGTAAACTGTTTATGAGTCAGCGGTGAGGACACAAACTCCCCATAGATCTCAAATAGTGCGAGTTTTAAAAGAGAAATGAAGACATATGAAGAAAAGTTCAATTGTTAATAATAAAAATGATGTTTCACACGTACGATTATTTAAATGGAAACAAAAACCAAAAACAACTCATTTGTTATAGATTTACTAAATTCTCTACATTATAGTGAAAAGGTTCAGAAGTGTGCAATTCAGTCAGCTTGGAAAGTGAACGTAAGAAATGTCGGAACATTTGTTTCTAATGTTATTTTTACATACTGAAACTTTTGAATAATGAGGTTGAAAAAAATAAAGAAATTCTTACATGTATGAAGAAATCGGCTCGAAGTTGCTGATTCCAAATCTGCAGTCACTGTGGCTCTCAGATCAACCTTTTAACTGTGATCTCTAAACACAAATTAAGACAACTTGGTTATATATATATATATATATATATATATATATATATATATATATATATATATTGTATTTGAAAAATATTTGAAATAATGTGCATTAACGAAAAAATTATCATTTTCTTTTAGAAATTCTTAATTTTAAAATTAAGAATTTTTTTAAATGTGAACCGTTTTAAAACTATGATTATGAAATAAACACAATTCGGTCACCGAGGAAGAAGTGCTTCTAGACTGAGGACATTTTTGTTAATTTTTGTTCCAATCCACTGTGCTACTTTTTAAGGTGGGATTTCCCAACATTAAAAACCGACCTTGTGTCTAACTGTCTTCTGGGTCAGACTAGTAAATAGGAACAACACCCAAATCCTAAACCGTGGTTTCGTATTCACCCATAATTCTAGCGATGGAGATATACATATATCTACAATTATACTAAGCTTCAGTTCATCAACGCGTGTCCCCTTAGTCTTTTCTTTATATACTTAAATAGCACAACATGCACGCAAAAGTATACTTTTGTACAAGGATTGATGGATCTCGTAAAAAAAATATTTTTTTAAAAATTGTTTTAGTTGTCCGTTATCAATAATTAACTGAACAAGTCGCCCGTCTCTTTCTTAGCTCTCTATATATTTGTCTTGTCCAAGCTCGCTTACTCTACATTCAACAACACTCTAATATTTAGTAATGTTTCTATGAAAAAATTGAGAAAGATTGATCATCTTTTCTCGGAGTGGCTATCTAATTTACTTACGTTTTTATACATATCACAAACAGGTATTTACATTAGATTGTAAACTAGTAAGTCTTATTACTTTTAAGAATAACTAAGAATGATGAGACTATCACTATTAAGAATATAATGATGATAATAATAATCATAATAATAATAATAATGATACAAATAATAATAAGGACAAAAACAATAAAATAAAAGAAGAATACAAAAGTGGAGAGACTTATTATTTTAGTAACGCAAAAAGAGTATATGCCACCGTTTATGAATGTTTGGATGAAATCAAGGTTGAATAAATATCAAGTCACATGTACATCTAGTATATTTTAAATGTAATCGACAGTTTGCATTTAAAATTTAGTTGGTCAAGAATTTCCTGAATAAAAGTTATTAATTTTGTACACTGCTACTGTAAGATAATGAAGAGTGGAACAAAAATTAAACGTGGACAAATTCATTGTAACTGGGACGTTTAGAAAGAAAGAAATCGACTTGACAACTGTTAAAAAGGAGAAGGTTCCACAGTGCAAGCGATACTTTGAAAGCGGCGGTTTCAGAAACGCGAAGAGTCGGAACGCTTAGTAATCAGAGTATCGAAGTACCGGAAGAATGGGAGTTTACCGATGTGTATGGCACCGATGAAGCTTTATTGGCTATTGTACCCAAGCCCGCATTGCTGTTAGGCTTTCGTGTCCGCTGACTAAAAATGCGACTGATAAGCAATTTGGTACCGTGAAAGAATCCTCTAACTTGTATTACATCAAACAGACAATTCGAAGGCTTGTGTAACAATTGCTTCAGTTCACGGTCGGATAGACAATGCAGAGCAAATTGCTTTCCAATCGGATGTATATATGAATGAGTTTCTCGCGTAAACCAAGTCTATGACTTCAGTAAGTAAAATACTTTCATGAGACAAAAGTATGTCAAAAGATTTTTTTTATATGTGTGTGCGTAGCCGGTGTAAACCATCCGGTGATGGGAAATAAAGTAAACCAAAGTTTTTCCATATACGTTCCTTTCTTTGTCATTCTTGTTGGATCTTACCGGGTACCTCAAAAGAACGGGTAATGCAACATAAGACTACCTGCGATAATAGCTTACTTAGAAAAATAGTTATATCTCAATGTTCTATTACTCAATTTCGGAAATTCTTTCACAGGCAATTTTGCATTCTGTTATTATAGTGTTGCTAAAGCAATAAGCATAAACTCATTGTTAGTATTTGCAAAACAAGTATTTGTTCAAATCACTGAATATTTACCGAGCAAGAGTAATAGTTTTTCAATTAAAACAACCAAAAATAACGTTAGTTAATAAGTTAAATAAAGATGAATGACGGTTATATTTAACAATTATTAATATAATTAAATATAAAGTAAAATACATATAATGAACACACGCCTTTTTACCCACAAAACCACCATAGACCTTTATAACTTCAATAAGTCTTGTATTGACTGAATCTATCACTTTTTAGATGATGACGGGTGGTACGACCCTTACTGCAGTATTAATGGCGTCCAATAAGTCCCTTTTACACGAAAATTGGCGTCCATTGGAATATACATCTCGTTTGATGATAAAGCAAACGTGTTCCACTGGATTTAAATCTGGGGATCATGGATACCAAATCATCAACTATGCACATTTAATGGCTAAATACAGTAATAATGCTTGTGTTACATGTGCATAAAACAAAGCCTTTTAGTAGAGTAAGATTTATGTCATCCAGCAAAGATACCAGAGATACTCTCAAGAGATTGCAATAGGAAACAGACGAAATTTTTACTCCTTCGGATACTTTTATACGAAGAACAAATCTATTTCCAATGATCCCCATTCATATCATGAGTGCTCACCCTTTTGTTGTCGTCTCAAACGATAGTGACTCATTACCGGTGTAAACCGATCTTTTTGCCTAGCAAGCAGGCCCATTAAGCGTTGCCCGCGTCCTATCAGTGTAATGAACCTTACTCATATGCATCTTTATATATTTCCATTCTCAAATTATTTGTGTCTTGGTATAAGATGAGGTTCTGTAAGTGAAACTTTCACAGAAGCCATTGTTTGAAAAATAGCATTACTTACTGATGTTAGTATTTACGGGCACCCACCTGCTGTGAATATTTATTTGCTTGATAGTCCAGGATTTGTATACGGTTGCTAGCTAATATTCTTTAAATTCCTGTTGGCTTGGATATTTCAACATCTGATCTTCTTTACATTGGGGAAGGAGTATTCACAAATCTTTTTATAGTATCCACATGACAACTTATTGTTGGGGCAATTACAGCAGAACATATGTTTCCTTTATTACAATGACATTGTCTACCCCAGTTAGTTATTTTCAACGTCCCATCGTTGCTTAGAAGTAAAAAGGTTATTTTCTCTGGCCACCCTGAAATGAGAAAACAACGTTGATGACTCTACAAACTATTCATAAAAATATGCAAACCAATCAAATAATGTTATCAAAAATGGGACCAGAATGTCCGGAAAACAACGTTAAAATTGGTTAAAAGATTGATGATGGGTACATTTTATTTTTATTCGAAAGTTATTATCGCTGGTCGCAGTGTCTACGGTCAGACAAATTGTTTCTAATATAGTGATCCTTTAATTTCCTTTCAAATTGCCGGACGTTGATTATTTTTGGTGAAGGCGCGCGTCTTCATAAACATCAAAGAGACTCCCGTCTGTCAACATTCGTCAGTTTTCTTGAGAATAAATGCAGAGTATAGCTTCTATTTATTATTTCTTACATCTTGGACTGAGTTTTGTATTTGCAAAAAATTGTTAATAACAAGAGAAGGATACTTACCCCAGGACGGTTAAAATGAATTCCCCTAATAGAACAGGTTAGTCCCATTTGTATGAGCTCTTACGAAAATCAAAATCAATATTTATAATAATACTAAATATATTTTTCATTTAAATGTTGATAAACACCCATTACATGATGTTAATCTTAGAACATGTCCAAAATGAAAGGCTTAAGCTTAAAGGGTTTTACGAAAATAATTAAATTCAGGGAATATTACTGAATTGCTATCTGATGATTATGGATCAAATTAAATAAATAACTGGAATATTTTAATTTTCAAACAATATGTTCTGCTTATAGTATGCCGCTTAACCCCCCCCCCCTTAAAAATACTAAAAAATAACATTTTGGGAATATTTATTAATTGATGTATGATACTTATTGTCAAAATTTCACAAAAATCAGAGATATCTAAATTATTCATGAAACGCTTCTACCTCTTTTCTGACGCTCTTTGCATGAAACAAAATTAAATGAATCTACATTACGACCCCTGACGCTTAGCAGCTTGATGCCAACATTACTAATGATATGTTAATTAGTAGAGAAATATTTCGTATACATTCAAATATATAAACATATACACAGACCTAATTTTATATATATATATATATATATATTCGTATTGTCTGAACTCATTGCCTCTGATTTCGTTCGGACGAATTATGTTCATTACACACTTTTGGTTCCGATAATGTACTGAAACATAAATGTATTTATGTGGCCAATTTAAATGTTATATATATATATATATATATATATATATATATATATATATATATATATATATATATATATATATATATATAATGTTTATATATATATATATATATATAATGTTTATATATATATATATATATATATATATATATATATATATATATAATGTTTATATATATATATATATATGTTTATATATATATATATATGTTTATATATATATATATATATATATATATATATATATATATATATATATATATATATATATATATATATATGTATATATTCGGCTATCGACTATATGACATCATGATTATAAACAAATACACCACAATTGTAGCATGGTACCGTTCGGCGTCCGATATTCTCTTAGTTTTTATATAAATGGGCGAAAAACTTATAATGATCATATGTTCAGTTGATTTCATGTTAAGGACGGTTATTTTTGTTTAATCGACATTTTATAACGCTCTCAACAACAATGAAACAAAGAAAATTGATGAGAAAGATATTAAAAGAAAGAAAAAGCAATGACGTATTGTTCTTTATCAATATCTGTTTCTGATATTTCGATAACTTTATGATCATTGTCTTTAATAATTCAGCAGAGAAAACCTATTTTGATTTTCCAATACAAAAGAAGCCACGATCGACCCACGTGTTTAACGATCCACTGACATCGTGTATAATGAATAGACGCAACAGTGCGGCATGGTCACAGTACTCAGAAAATAATAACGCCGTAGCCGGATGTAACTTACGCAAATAGCCTTGCTATCTCTCTATGTATCTTTTCTCATATGTATTTAATATCAGTATTCATTAACATACAAAAAATGATTCATAAAAAAGGATTAAAAACTCCGCCCACTGTTCAACACTACATATTTAGAGTTGTTATTTTTTGCCTTAATTTATTCGCAAACATATCTTGTAAATTCAATATTATGTTCGTGCAAAATTACTTTCAAAGATTTACTTGATTTTATAGGCTAGTTAGAGCAACCGTTAATACTATATACACAAATGTGGATTGGTTATGTTGACTATTTATCAAAATAATGTTGATTGAATAATATAGTAAACTGACTATATCATTCTACTGACGATTTTCAGAGTATATTATAAAGAGAGACACATGTTCCAATATACTTCAGAGAGTAAGTGTAATATTTGAAATAAATCCCAATCGTATTACTAACTATAGATACCGCTGAAAAATACAGAAATTTCTAAAATATAGTCTTTATAGTTCAAACAAAAGTATTATTGACGCTAGTGCGTTAACTCGAACCACAAGTACGGTTAATGTTAAAACGTTTAATACTTCATTATTACAGCGTAAAATCTTCAGCATACAAGCAAGACGTAACTGGCAGTTTTGCGTAGATTTCTAGTGACAACAAGTCCCATAACGCTCCAACAGATGAAGATAATTATTATTATTATTATCATTTGTACTCACTAGGAGTTCTCACACAAGTTATCGTCATTGATTGCTCACTGATAATAATCGGTGGTGTTCCCTTAAGTATGAAAGGCAATAAGTCTCCCCAAAGTTCCAGTATTATCCACCTATTTTTCATGACCATTTAAAATGAATGTGAGGTATCGCAACAGCCGCTAACCATTGATTTCTTTCTATTAATGACCATTGGTCTGTTCTGGAATTTGGGTGGCAATAGGACGCTCCAAAGTGCTAGTACTCTCTGCACTCTTCCAGTGGAGGTCTGCTAAGTACTCTCCCTCCTCCGTATCCCATTCTTCTTGACCTTTTACAACTACTGTGTGTGGTATCCGCCGAGGCTAGTGCTAACACTTTTGGGAGGAGACAGTTTATTAAGTTTATTGCAGTTCCTGTCATTTGTGTTTACGTCGTGGTGTTATTCTAAGGGTTTTATTTCTTCCTAGTCTTTCTTCCATATGACTGATTACCTTTCACATGTTATACTGGTTGGTTTCCGCATTCGAAGAGTTTCCTTAGGAGTGCAGCTTTTTTCATCATTGCCGTCTTTTAAATGGTTTTAGTGATGTCTTTGATTCCAATTTCTCCCAGTCTTTTCTCCAGTTTTTTGGGGGACTGTTCTACGATTATTGGTATTATATTGATTTCTTCATGCTTCATGTCCCTTTAAGTTCTTTAGCAGGTTCCGTGTATGTGCTTTCTTTTTTTCATCTTGATCTTATCTCTGTGGTCTGCTTGAACGGCAAACTCTACGATTCGGCAGGATTTTTCTTGTCGATTATTATTATTATTATTATTATTATTATTATTATTATTATTATTAGCATTATTATTATTATTTTATCATGCCCAAAATTAACACAGTTCTTGACCCAAAATACAGTCATGTAATTTCCGTGTTCATTCAATTTGCTCCATACAAGTTTTTTTTGTCAATTAGGTCTTCATGTTTTCACTCATTTTTTTAGGTGTTAAATATTATGAACCCGCCATGAAACGGGTATCCCACCTATTATAACCATGAAAAATGTTATATGTCTTTGTGTATTCCTTCACCACGGACCACTTTTACCGTTGTATACGTTTTCCATCTATAAAAGTCAAGTAAGCACTGTGGTAGATACCAAGGTGACCGTTTCTCAGATTGTGAAGTTCACATTTTATGTCGTTGTTATTATTATTGTGAAGTGTCAGATTCGTAGGTCTTATCTATCGAGTATTGAGCGCGTGGACTACTGTCTTTTCACTTCATCTCACAAACCACTGCTGAGTACATGCTCAAGCCCCAACTTTAAATTTGAAAAATATAGAAAGTGATGAATAAAAATACAACATGGTTCAGCCAGGTATACGTATTACTAAAAGTATATCAGCAGATATGACACCATATGTGTGAGAAATGTAACTTAACTTCAGTTACAGTCACCTGGTTTCTATTATAGTATTTTCATCATTGTTGATCTGCATTGTAGTAAATTCACAGTTTATTATTGGAAAGAATCAATCAAACAAAATATATTTCAGCTTACAATGCAGTGTTAATCGGAATGTTAATATTCTTTATTTAGTATAAACTACTTAACTCATGTACCGGGGTTATCGGGAAAGTAGAATGACTGAATAAATTCCAGGCTCCTTTTTTTAACTATTGAATTAGTTGATGCTCAGTATGATCCGGTGCGTAGGCGGACTCCACGATGGTAATGTAAAACAGTTTGAATTTGGGGGGATTGTCACCTAGACTAATGGGGAACGTGTAATTGTCAACCTAGACTTCAAGTTAGTGTTGGTGTTAATGAAGTATAATTTTTGTTTTGACAAATTGGACCGTTAAATGTAAATTTCGCCAAAAAAGCGGTCACTAAAAAAAGTTTACGACGTTCGGCAGAGGCAAGATTTTTTAACAGCTCAAGGTAAATCAACTCAAGAAATTCCAGATGTAGTCGTCCCCCAAAAAATATAGAATTGCCAATAGTCCCTTAAAAAATCATGAAACATGTAAACCGTTAAAAATCAATTTTGTAAAAATCAATAAAACAAAACAAAAGCAATCGCTTTAAAAGTTTTTAAAAATATGTGCAAATATGACATCATATATTTGATCAATTTAACTTGATTTCGTTTACAAACACGTGGTTCCCATTATAGTAAGATTATAAGTATTGATCTACATTGAAATGAACGTATGTTTATTTTTAGAAATTAATTACTTTTTTAAAACTAACAATGCAGTGATAATCAGAAATAATGATATAATATAAATAACAGGCTGTCTAAAAACACCTCTCAACCGATCACCCTTTAAGTATTGTGAAAACAACGCGCGTGGTATAGTCTGTCGCAATTATCATTTGAAATCGCTTTAATAGCTTTGCCAGAAAAATCAATCCGACAATCTTAATCTGGTCCTAGCGATTAGACATTTCTCCAATGATACTTATTAGGTTTACTTAAACTAAGGCAGGTAGACTGTAAGGCCATATAAAAGAAAGTACGATTAATGACTCATGCTATCATTACGTCAAGTTTTGTATAACACTCGTCTGAATACGGAATAAAAAAGTCTTGCGACGAACACTGTCTAGTTTGCTTTTAAATTCGTCACACAGCGACGTTGCTCGGCGAACAGGTTCGAAAGTTTGCAGCGTCCACATGTGTCGTTGTGTTCAGTAGATATACGTGTGTGCACTCCACACTATATCATGTAGAAGGAGCGCAGGCAGATTCGCTAGGTACAACACTCTTAACGATGTCGTCCAACGGGTCCTAGAGATAGATAGCTTCTCGTCGACCATGTATACAATTAGCCTCAACAGAGGAGATGGAAAACGGTGCGATGGTCTGGCGGTGTGTCGACACTTTTGCGCAATCATCAATAGCGGCATCAACGACAAACCCTTGGTATTTAGCGTCATCGATTGGAAAACCGCAATCGATCAAAATATATCGGTCAACTACACAGATTCCAACCGATTGTTTTACTTTAGTAATAATGCGCCACACCGGGGGCCATCTTGAATTGACTTGGCTAGCACCACACCATCTTCATTATTCGGGGGAACGCCTTGACCCTACTCACGGCATTCCGAGGCAGAAGAACAATTCATGAAACTTCCTGATGTTTTGAATATGCGCTTTTAAAGATTTGGCAGTTTCAAAAGATTTAGAATTGTACGGCATCAAAGTAAATGATTACATCAAGTTTTAAATAAAATCTAATATTCATATTTACGAATACGAGTAACAATAACAGGGGATAAAAGATTGTGTAGCAGATATCTTAAGACCCAGTTCCTGAAAAAAATACGCCTATACTCGGAGGAAGATCTGACATTTCTTGGGATTTAATAAGGAACACTGTCTTCTTTTTCACTCTGCTCATAACGCTATCTTACATTCTTTTTTACTCCCCCGCACATTTATCCCTTTTATATAGTGGGAAGAAACTCACATCTTGGAAATCTCTCTGAATAAAGTATAATATATATGCTTTAAGTTTCATAAAAATTGAAAGTTTTAAGAGGGTTCAGCCTCCATAGCCCCCGTAGAAAGGCACATAGAAATTCTGACCTCTGTTGGGCATGTTGAGATTCGAACCCACTTTCATTCTCTTTCATGGATAATTTTATACATATGATTTCGATTTCATCAAAATAGCATCTATTTGAAAACTTACTTGGTCTTCTGTCTCCATAGTTCCCTTATATTGGACACTTTGAGATTCAGGACCACTTTCAATGCTTTCACGGAATATTTTATATATTTGGAATTTATAATTGTAATAAGATTTTTTTAAGTGTGATAATTATTTTGTGTGTAATTATTCGTCCCAACATTTGAGAAGATTACTTAAGCGGATTGTAATGTGAAAAATAAAACCATCTGGAATCAGAGTAAAATCAACATGCGGGGGCCTTGTAACGTAGATAGAGAAGTAAGTCCGTTATAGGCAGATATATATATTAAGGAATATATACTCTCCATATGAATAGGTCTTTTAAGGAGATCATATTTTTTGTGTGTTTGATCTGTTAATCATTCCTCCAAAAAATTCGCTTGATTACTTAAGTCAGATTTGAAGGTAAATAAATATTGTCGAAAAGTCATATATATATGCGAAGTTTATCTTAAACGTAACGAGACTAGGAGTACTATGTACTTCATTAGCTGAGAATTAATGGGGTATATGCGGATGGATCTACCATAATACATTCGGAGATTATAAAAGATTTCTTCTGAAAACACTCTGATCATGCGGTATTTCCTTTATCAAAAAGTAGATCGCAGTACTGAAGTACCCTTTAATTATCTTCTCAATTCAACTGTTTAAAACAAAAATAAACTCTTAGTACAGTATCGATATCCAGATTAAATTCTGTTAAATATTGCATTGTTATAACTCCCAAAAGTGGCCCCTCAATTTCTCCCTTCTACCATATTCTCTGAATTCATCCAACTTCATCTGAAACTGATCCACGCTATTGCTGTTCTTATTCTGATCTGGCAACTTATTCCAAAAACATATTACTCTGTGAGCAAAAAAACTTAACTGGTTTACAGATCTAGTTTTTGAAAACTTATTAGAAGCAGTTGTAAGGGTTATTACAAATGCCAACAGAAAAAACATAAGGCTTTCACAATTCTTTGATTTTCTAAATTGTTCTTTACATGGAAGATGAAATCAATAAACAACACATAAAAAAAAACATCGCAGTAGCCCTTTTGCGCACCAGTATATAAAAAATGCAAATGCATAATGTAAATCGCATAATGTAATCGCGTCAAAGATGGGGATATTTACTAATGATTTTCTTTCTTTACTATGGAATGATCATCCACTTCCTGACAACCATTGTGTTCATGATCGCATATTAAACATAATAAAAATCGCAAATACTGAAAAAAATTGTAGAATTGAAATTTAGAATTTTTCAATTGCAAATACTAAGGCAAATTCTTTATCGGCTGAAGATCGCAACTATTAAAAAATCAAGCCGGTCTCTCAAACGAAAGGAATATTTAAACACTAATACTACATATTTGTTCCTGAAAACAAGGAATATTGCGAAATATTACGATTTTAAAATTAAAATACAAAATAATAATTGAATTAAAAAAAACAAGTAAAAATAATAGTTAATTAATAAAATGTTATTTTCCAAAACCAATATCCACTTTAGTATTTGTGTGTCTTTGAAGCATGTGATTATACAATAGTTTCCCACATTTTTACGCAATTCATTTGCATTATTGTTGTACTCCGCGAGATCTTTCTAGCTGCACCGGTTTGGCAGTAGATGATAGACACGGCAGTCATGCATCGTATAGATGCCCTCTTTACATTCGCAGATGGTTAGGTCAGTTTTTTAGCCCCATCTCGTCATATAAAGTTTTAATAGCACCATTCCTGTTCTCAGTCGGTGATGTGTTTTCTACAGGGTGCTGCGGAACATTTGATCACCGTCCCACCACCACACCAATTACACGCGTCTGATCGGGTTACCCGCACGCGCGCATACACACATATACACAATAGTATAGTTCACTTGAAAAATACATTCATAAACTCGGCTTTAAAATAACTGTCTGTTTTTTTTACACTTGATTCTTGCATGTCTACCTCCCTCCTTCCTATTTTATATTTCCTATCTCTTCTCTCTCGATCTGAATCAACAGACGTTCTCTTTCTTCTACTTCTATTCCTTTATGTGTCTACCTTCCCATCACCTCTCCCTTCATTATATGCCCCTCTTTCCACCTTATATTTTTATTTATTTATTTATTTATTTATTTGCCCTGTTTGTTTCAGATTTTAGATTTTAGATTTTTTGTTTTTTGTTTTTAGATTTTTTAGATTTTTAATTTTTAATTTTTTAACAGCCTCAATTTTTGAAATGTTTTCTTCTTCTCTTTCTCTATCCCTCCATTTCATGCTCTCCAAATATGATCTGAGGTTAAGATCGGATTCTAACTCTGCCTGATGCGATCTCAGTTTATAGTAACTGTTGATCGATAACATCGACATGCCAGTGTCGCAGATTTTGTACATGTCTGTGTAAATAAAATGATCATACATAAAGCCCTATTTTGATATTGAGCACTTTTTATAAACCCGGTTAAAATTCTCTGGATTACAACCCTGTGGATATTTTTTACCTGGATTATTACCATTATTATTATTATTATTATTATTATTATTATTATTATATATATATATATATATATATATATATATATATATATATATATATATATATATATATCAGTATACATTTTTATTTATACAAACATTATTCGTTACATATGTGCATACATGTTTCGGTTGCACTTTTCCCAGAAAGTCAACCTCATCAGACCAAGAATTTCTCGAAAATTCTTGGTCTGATGAGGTTGACTTTCTGGGAAAAGTGCAACCGAAACATGTATGCACATATGTAACCAATAATGTTTGTATAAATAAAAATTTATACTTATAAACAGCTCTACTTGTTATTGAGCACTTTTTATAAACACTTGAGTTTCTACGGATTTACATTTACAGAAACTAATAAAATACATGTACGATATATATATATATATATATATATATATATATATATATATATATATATATATATATATATATATGAAGAGTTCGAATGCAAAACGCGATAAATTCAATTACTTTAAATTAAGACATTCAACAATAAAAAGATAAACATATCAAAACTAGACTTGGATTAAACGCTTAATTTCATTGAAAGCAACTATAAATTACGTCAATATCATTATATAAATATGATGTAGTGGTGTGGTAGGGTATTGAAATACAACGCTTTTCATCGTTAAAGCTTAGCAATTTTGAAAATGGCTTTTATCGAATTTTGCATTCGCACTCTTCATATATATATATATATATATATATAAGAGGAGATTGTAGTTTGCTTGAAGCATTGCTGGTAAATGTAAGTGTAAATTAGTCGTCCAAGGCTATAGCAATGCGATGTGGTTGCCGTGAGATGGAAAAGTGAAAAGCAATAAACGCAGGGAGAGAGTGAAACTCAAAACGATTTATTAATAATTTCACGAAAACTGATTAAATACCAAATAGTATTTTTTTTTTTTTTGGTAAGTAACAGATCGGCAAAGGGTAATCTTAAATTTTCGAAAGAACAACTTTCATTATCAGAAGACAACAATAGAAGACCGAGGGGGTCGGAAAAACGTGGAAAAACCGGTGTCAGATCATCGTATTATAGGGGGAAAAAAAAATACTATTTGGTATTTAATCAGTTTTCGTGAAATTATTAATAAATCGTTTTGAGTTTCACTCTCTCCCTGCGTTTATTGCTTTTCACTTTTCCATCTCACGGCAACCACATCGCATTGCTATAGCCTTGGACGACTAATTTACACTTATATATATATATATATATATATATATATATATATATATATATATATATATATATATATATATATATACTAATAAGTCCCAGCTTGTCAAAAGCAGATGGGGGCTCAATTAATGGTAAATGTTAAAGAGACTATTTGGTGAAAGTTTCCATTGGTTATTGGCATGGACAGAGATTAAAGAAAACAGTTATTGTCTTTCCTGTGAATAGTTTACAAAGTCTATAAAGATTGGAGCTAAGTCGACACCCTCTAGAGAAAAAACAATGCTGTTGAAAAAAGCTTACAGCAGACTGTCATATATATATATATATATATATATATATATATATATATATATATATATATATCAGTTTCATGAAAAATATGATATATATTTAGTTATACACTCCTTATAATCACTGAGATTGCTTCAAATTGCAAGATCAGTGAAGTTGTGTTACAAGCTTCAGAGCATATATACTTTTTAGTCACATTCCAATGACAAAAAGAAAATATAATCTATCACTATAATTTTTATTTAATTATTTTTTCAGTTTCCTCTATTTTCTGATTCCGAAAATACCTGTATTTTTTTCTTCGTTTTACTATCAACATTTATATTTATTTTTTCGATTTTATTTTTTTTCATTTCTTGCGCGCGTTTTACAGCTCAGTTTTATATATATAGTCATAAGTTTAATATCGCTTATCATCATAACTATTTTTCATTTAATAGAAATAGAAAGGAGTATGAGAAAGCTAACGCTTGATAAAATATAATTGTTTCATTTAACCATTTACAAATATTAGTGTGTATATAGATAGATCAATATACACATTTCAATAAAATATTATGAAACATCAAAGATGAACATACGTGATTATGTAATTATCTATCAGATGAACAATAAAACGTAAGTGGTAGTAATACAGCGTAAACCAGCGAAAATGTTTTCCAATCCCCAGTTAGCGACTGGTTATGAGAGTGTATAGCGTGTACTTTGACCAACATTCATTTAATTATTCTCATTCTAGAAAATGTATAAAATGTAAGTCTTAAGCTCAAGAATTCTTCAGCAGAAATTCAAATTAAGCGAATCTTGCTTAATCGGTGTCTAATTACTACGAATCAAATTAAATGCCCGTCTAACATATTTACATTTTCTAATAGGATTTCGTACTCATATTGTACCGTCTAAAACCCCTTTAAAATACCCGCAGAAAAGTTAGATTGTGGGAATATTTATTAATAGATGTTTCATATCTATTGTTAACATTTCAAAAATATCGAAGGTAGCCGAAATTTCACGATGAGCTTCCGCAACATTTTTACTCTATTTGCATGAAACTAAATGTAACTTCGGTACTTTCTTAGATTAGGGCACACGTTAAAATCGACTTAGCATCGGTACTTTCCGGATGTTTACGTAAACCGCACGAAAGTGCTGACGCCAAGTCGATTCTATCGTCAGTCATCATCTAAGAAAGCACAGTAACTTTATATAGCTCACATTGGACCATTTACGCCAAGCAGCTTTGTTCCAAAATTGATAATGATCTGTTAATTAGTTCGCGAGTGAATCCGCTACATACAAATATATTAACATATAGAGATACCTGAATTTATATATATATATATATATATATATATAAACATATATATATATATATATACATATATATATATATATATATATATAAACATATATATATATATATACATATATATATATATATATATATATATAAACATATATATATATATATAAACATATATATATATATATATATATATATATATACATATATATATATATATATATATATATATATATATATATATATATATATGCTAATCATATGCATTTTGACTCGTATAGTTGCATTAATCAGAGTTAAGCTTTCATACCTACACAAATGAGCGACTTTTAAAAATCGATAAGTATTGTCGATGAAGGTGGTAAATAAAGGTCAGACAGTTAAATATGTACATATTAGTCTTATCTGGGATAGATCGTATATTGATAGAATAAGTAGGGATTATTTCTGTTCTATAAATATATTTGTTCTGAGACACGCTGCTCATCCGTGTGAGCTTGTAATAAGATTAAGTGTTCTTCATTTATTTTATATTCTGAGGTTACTGTCATCTTTATTTTTCGAGGCAATATTGTTTATATCCACTATGTTTTGTAGGTAAAATTTTACAACAATGATGATAAGTAAAAACATTAACCAAAACAATAATTTAAAATACAACTAGATGAATATCGATCAAAAGGGAGTCCTATTAATCTGTATGTATAACGAACTATTAATGTGTTGTTAGTGTTTTTTAACTTTATTGATTGTTTCTTTACAACTTCTATACTTGCATCGGTTCATGTAAGTTTTCGGTTCTTTAATTGCCGCGCCTATTCAAGCAGATGTCTCTGGTTTGCTGAGGAACAAACCTGTAGATCGGAAGTGTGATTTATTCTGTTTTAGAAGTCCATCTTACCAAGGATTACTTCCTCCTTTGGTAAGGAGAATCATGCGCCTGATGCAGTATCGATGGGACCGATCACCCGTCCAGTATATTATAAATGATAAACTGACTTCATATCTTATTTTGGTTAAGTGAGAAGTCGGTAAATAGCTACACTACTATTCACTTTTTCAAATAAATTATGTTATATATCTGTGTTTCTCTATGATATATATATATATATATATATATATATATATATATATATATATATATATATATATAGTCTAATGAAGCATTTAGTTGTTTTAAACAAAAAGACAAAGAAAAAGGAAAATGCACTTTAAATATATATATATATATATAGGGAGAAAAGGAGAAACTAAAGGTATATATATGTATGTATGTATGTATATATATATATATATATATATATATATATATATATATATATATATATATATATGTTTATTTATTTATCTTTTATTTTTTGATGTGTTGATGTTTTTTATATTTATAATATAAAACTAAAAATAATACATTAATCACTTAAATAATAGTGTCATGGATTCGTCCAAACACTTTAAAATGCAGCAACATTTTTGTAAGTAACGGATACATTTTATTAGACAGACGAACAGCACAGGTAAATAAATTTTTTTTTGTGTGTCTTAAATAACTAATATAAGTTAGCAAAACATTTATATGGAACAAAACGTAGATTTAGTATAAGGAACGTTTATGTTTTTGTCTTTTAAGGGAAGTGGGGTCTGATCAACTCTGCTGGGAAGCGATGAAATTAAATACTGTCTTGTTTTTAAATTCCCGAAACAGTTTTTCATGGTAAACAACTGATGATCCCTTAAAATAGTGTTAGAAACTAACTAATATAATAACTGTAAAAAATAAATTGACTTACATGAGTGATTTTCCACTGGAAGACTTGAGACTATAAGTTTTTTTTTATATATATATATTTTTTTATATAGTTTTAATGGTTGAGAAACTTCCGAGACTATATATATATATATATATATGTATATATATATATATATATATATATTAAAATATGAGAGTACATATTTTTTGTCTTTTCAAACATATTTTTGAGAATTTAATAATAAATACTCCTAAAAACCTTTAAAAGCATGTTTACATGCGATATTTATTTATTAATGAGATCAAATCAGAAAATATTTTTTTATTTTTTACTTTGATCTTTTGACTAATCATTTCGCTAGATGCCTAGCTTGGTCAGAGTATTCGGTGAGATTCTAACAGTTCCGTATGGTTATAGCAGTCCGTAAGAACAGAAAATGGGCGTGATGTTGTTATTAACGGTTCACCTACTTTCTAAATATAAGATGATGCGCATGCACGCGATATTTGTATTAAAATAGGAAAGTTCATATTTTTTCTCTTTACACATCTTTTTAAGAATGTAATAATAAATAAGGCCGACCCCCATTAAAAGCATGTTTAGATGCGATATTTATTTATTAACAAAATCAAATAAGAACAGATCTTTTAAAACTTTTTTCTTTTGTCTAATAAGTTCGCTAGGTACCTAGATTCGTTGAAACGTTGAAATGATAAAAAAACAAAAAACACATTAATAAGTTTATTATAGTCGAATACAATTCTAAGAAAAATATAGTTATATAAACTATATTTTTCAGAAAAACAAATTAATATTAAATATTAAAAATCAAAATAGTATATCGCATTTATATAATTGCCAACTTTTAAAGCCGTATTTTCATAGTGGGGTGTGACTTAAAGGAACGAACACCACTAAGTTTGTTACTGTGTTCCAACAAAATGTCTGACTTTAATAACCAACGACATACAGTAACCTTACCAAGTCTCTTACTTAAATTACTTAATAGTAAGTTCTTTCTTACTCATCATTTTAGATAGTTAATACCTACACTTATAATATTTAACATCGATATAATTACAATAATTATTTCGATTGAACTCGCCCGATTTCGGTTAAAATGTAAAATAACTGACGGACCTGTTGCCTTTTTCATCTTAAATAGTAGGATAACGAAGTTCCATTACTAAAATAAAAATTAAAAAATTCCTTGACAAAGGAATTTATATTAAATTAAATCTTTATAATTATTGGACATATTAAATTGAACATGTCTTTAATATCTATAATTAAAATGGTTAACATTTTAACTACATATAATATTTATTTCATTGAACACACTCGCTTTCGGTTTGATCATCTCGGTTATGAGAATACCACACTTACAGCATTTAATAGAACCGAAACGACGTTTGCCCTTCTTCCTCAAAACCTATGTACAGAGTAACCTAACCAAGTCAAATGCATTACACACACAATAACTTACAAAAATAAAATCTAGATTTGATTAAATCTTCATGCTTATTTTAGATATTACATTTACATTTTATTTAATTGTTAAGCTTAAACTAAATATAATAATCATTTCAGTGAAATCGTCCGACTTTGGTTGGATTACTTTCGTTTACATTCTGAGTTCCACGTTAACTTTTAACACAATAAACTCTCTTAACCAAACTTAAAGTTGCATCGGCCTCTTTTAAAGAACGCATTATACAAATCTATTAAAATAAGAAAACTCATTATATATATATATATATATATATATATATATATATATATATATATAAGAACAAGTGGTAAGGTAAAATGAAATACCTTTTAAACCAAATTTAAAGATGCGATATGTTTTTTTATTAAAAAGAAGAAAAGGTATGAACTTTTCAAATATTTACATATACCACGTGCAAGCGTAATCTCGTACCGAGAGCGAGGAAAAAATAACACCTCATACACCTGCTGCGACAACTAAACCGGCTGTCCAATAACATCAGATCTAGAAACTACACTGAATAGGCCAATTCTATATTGGGGAAATTGATCTGTACTATGAACTAAAAATAAAAGTTTATGAAAAAAAGAAAAAAATCGGTATCGATTTTCCTTTTTCTTAAAAAAAAAAAAGAAGTATCGCATCTTTAAACTTGCTTTAAAAGTTATTTTATTTTACCTTACCACTTGTTCTTAAAATAATTTGGATGCTTTAAAAAGGGTATGAACTTTTCAAATATATATATATATATATATATATATATATATACTGTATTCAGCGAGTAGCCTTCTTTACTGGACATGGTTTTGTTCTAAAAAAAGGCAGTATACACTGTAATCATGTCCGCACTTAAATGTTAAAACACAATGGTCCTAAATTAGTACTATATCAGATGTAACTATCCATATCCATTCCTAGCTTTTAATGATGTTTTAGGACCTGCACTGTCGGATGAAACCACGTTTTCACCGAAAAATGATGGATTCTGAGTCCCGTTGAGCCCTAACGGCTATTTTTGGCCTGCATCTTCTAAATTTTGCAAAACTTTTAAAATGTTTGCTTGTTTAGTGTTATTGATGTATAAATGAACACAAACAAATACTACTCACATGAATCTGAAACTTTCACCCATTACGTCCCACCCCTAATTAAATCTCGCATTCAACTCAGTTACGTTTCTTTCATTGCGAGTTTCACAAAATTCTCGTTTACAGCATGACGGTCATCTGGTCAATCCTTAATTGATTGAGGTGCCATATACATTATTTATTGAAAATTAAAAAAATAACTATATTCAGGATGAAAGAATTAACCAAAAAATTGAATTACTTCAAATAAAATCGTATTTAGGAAAAACATATTTTACGTAATTAAATTCTCAAGGAATAATTATGTATTCACAAAGAGAATTATTTATTAAATTAAGTCAACCTTATAGTTTTTAAAAAAATCAGTAAGCAGTTTTTAATAAATTATTTCGGGAAATTCAATGTTTCTGACTTTAAATTTATTTTCTATTTTTCACGTATTAAAATACTAAATGTTTGTAAGCTATTTACATCCAATAACTTTTCGAATAGATATAAAGCATTTGATGTAGAAATAGATATCAAAACAACTCTCATTTTACGTCTGGTAGAGGCATCTATTTGATTACAAAGAAGTCGCTATGCAATTCATGCTCTTCACGCGATACCTTATAAAACAGCGGGGCATTTCACTGGAAAATATCACCTTAGTCGATCTCATTGCTTATGTGTTTTGTGGATTATATTCCGCTTGTGTAACTTTTGAATTTTTTCAATGAAATCATTTTGATTATATCTGAAGATGCATAACAAGAAACGCAAATGCAAAGCAAGAGATGAAGTCGAGGTTGTATAAAACCAGAATCGTGACGATCTAGTATTATAAGTTATAAGTAATTTATTAAAATTACTTTAAAAACGCTGTCTGCTAATATAAATGAATTTCTTTTTTATTATGTATTAGATATTATTACTAACAAATATTTAGGTTTGATGACGAATATTTTAAGTGATTTAATAGTGTGCGGTGTTTGTTAAACGTTCTAATTAAATAATAAATATATTATTAAAACAATACATTGAAACAATATTATTAACATCTGTTTTGGAATATTTTAGATGAGGATTTATAATTTGTATTATTTTGATTATTCGGACTACTGTCCTCATCTTAGATGTTATTCGGACAACGTGTTGGCCAATGTAACCACCAACTTTCTTCAGATTCGTCTTTTTTAACATAGTTCACCTCAAAGAAGGCAAGTTACCACTGTACACGCAATGAGCTACTGAGAATTACGGTAACAGTGTTAGGGTTCATCCTAAATTAGAAGCTATATAGCGAGATGCTTGTTCACATTAAATGTATTCATGTCGAATCAGTCGGCGAAAACAGAGAGCAGGTAGTGAGTTCCAAAAGCCGGCAGCACGAGGAAAGAATATATTGAAGTAGAAGGTTTTCCGGCATCTTGGGACCTCCACAGTGAATACGTTGGGGTTTAGCGTATTGTCGGGTTAGTCGAGTTTACTTACGTCGAAGGGGAACCAGAGCAGCAAGTTCATTGAACCACATCTCATTGATATATTTGTAAAACAAGCACAAGGATGCAACATTGTGGCGATGGGACATGAACTCGGGCTTGATGGATAGTGAGGGACCTATCAGATTAGCAACTCTTTTTGGATCTGGTCTAAGATCGAATACACTAGTGGATGGTGTACCAGCCCAGATATGACAACAATACTCCATGCATGGGTGGACAGTGGCTTTGTAGAAATATAGGAACTGTCAGGTATTATAAGTGTTCTAGCATAGTAGATAAATTGCTTTAATGCAGTCTTGGCTATGGCTTCTATGTATTTGTTTCAATTTATGTTCATTGTGAATGTTAGGCCGAGGTGTTTGAACGTTAGACCCTCAGGTAGGGGGTTTATTTGCCATGACAATCGTCGGTTGAAGAGGTTTCTTGAGGTTGTCGACGGAAAAGAGTTTTGTCTTAGCAGTATAAAATGTTACCATTGATTTATGATTCCATTCCACTACAGACAGGAGGCCACTTTCTAAGAATTCACTCATTGCATCGGATATGTGCATTTCCGTTGTACCCATATACACAATGTCATCAGGGAGGTAGTTTGTGAAAATCAGGAACAATAAATGTCCAAGAAACAATCTCTGGGGTAGAGCTGCATTTATATATCATGTTGTTTGGATGAACAGCTATCGAGGACAACTTGGATCTTTCATTTGATTAGCAAGGATCTAATTATATTAAATATTCTTCCAGTAATACTATATACATTTGTTTAAATGAGAAGACTTTTATGCAAGAGCTTGACAATGGCTTTGGATATATCAAGCGCTACCGCTCTAGCTTCAAATGCCTTGTCCAGTGTATGTTATATGAGTTCAGAGATGACCGTTAGGATATGCACAGTAGATCGTGTTTGTCTAAATCCATACTGATCAGAAAAAACTTAGTGTTAACGAACTCGAGAAGTTTTACGCCAGATTCAGTAATATGTACGGAAATTATTTTAATCCACTGAAGTCGGCAAGGACATGTCGCGCAACGGATTCAAGTGCTAAGTGTAATAAGGTCTGAATCACAGTCTTCTGAAGGTTGAAGGATTCGATCCGTGGTATGGTTAATACAAAAATACAATTACGAATAACTTGAGATTTCTACCCAGTCGTTGCTGAGAGAACAAGAACAAGCAATCCCCGCGGATTAAATAAAGAATTCCGTTCAAAATTATGTGCAGATTCCCGAATTCGACACAACCATTCTTGAGTGCGACAAGAGGCATCTGAAGAATGTTCAAGGTTATATCGACCGAAAGGTTGTGTGAATAACATCCGAATAATACAACTTATACATTATAACATCCGAATAATACAACTTATACATTATGCTCTTATTTACTTACCTCCTAACGAGCTGGACGCAAGGTCAATTTTAATGTGGAGATAGTATAGGTTTCTATAAAGGGTTACTCTGAGTTGGAGCAAATATAAAAATTCCTCAGTCTAGAAGGGTTTTCTATTTACTGACCTAGGACAAAAACAAATTAATATCAGAACAGGTACTATATATTGCTTCTAGGCAAAAAGCGAAAGATTTTAAAATATGGCCTCTGTTTGAAATTTTTTATGTATTTTTTGTTCACAAACATGCAGATAATTATTACTAGCAAATATATGCTCTCTTTTGTCGCATATTTTTGTTGTTTTAAGTTACATATTACATACATTTCATTTAAAACTAAGTAAGATGTAACCGCAGGGAAAGTGTTTAGAAAACAAAATCTTTAAATCCTCTTCGATAAGTAGGAGAAAGTTGTTAACTGGAAGTTGATTTATTGTTTCAGAAGACGGCGTAACAAAATTTATATTTGGCAGAACTATAGATGACAAACCCTCCAGTCTAAAATATTGAATTTAATTGGAAAAAAATAAATTTAAATAAATTAGATAAATAATCTGATAAACTATGATTTTAAATTTAATTTTCGATAAAACAATAATATACATGATAGAACCCTTTATTTTTCTTGATTGTAAGTGATGTAAGTTCGCACTTATAGCATTTTAAACTAAACACATTAAACTTTTATATGAATTTGATATTTTTATAATGCATTATTTTTTAAATATAAACAATTTGAGTCAATAAATTCGTGCTTTAAAACATAATATCTAATAAAATTAAAATAAAATTAACCCAAAACGTTTTAATAAAATCAAAGTAAATATATCACTTTTGAGCGACTCGTACGATAAATCTCAGAGAATATCTTGTTTAAATGTTATTAATCAAATACTGCGCCCCTGTCTTCTGTCCATCTCTCTCTTTTCTTTATGACTCTCTTACTCTCTATCGCTTTTTCTCTCCCTCTTTTTCTATGTCTCTATTTCTCTCTCTCTCATTTTCTCTCTCTCTCTCTCGAATCTGACGCCATGTTAACACCTGTGGTTTTCTGTAATATACCTTTCTGTACGTTCAAAATCGAACGTTATACATAATAATCAGAGGGCGGTAACCAAATGTTGGAATTGACGGCTGATATTCTATCATATTCAATTAATATCTAATTTAATTGCGTAACTCAATTATATTAATTAAATATATTTTAAATTTTTAATTAGATTTTCATCGAGGTAAATATTTTAAATAAATCTGGAAATCTGCAAAAACAATCATGAGTGTATATTTGCGACCATTACTTTATTTGAAGCTTTAAAACAAATTAATTATGAACATTTGAAAGATCCGTGATGTCTGGGGAAGTATATGAATGGGTATATATAGGAGCTGATGAGTAGATATAGAATAGAGAGATAAAAAAAAAATAGTTCCGGCTTCAGACAGACAGGCAGATACATCATATCCATTGTTAATAGATGTGTACCCACTTAGAGTTCTCACACATGTCATCATGAGAGATTACTCACTGATAATTCCCGGTGTGTTCCCTGAAGTTTGGGTGATAAGAAGTTTCCCAAAATTTCCAGACTGAGCACATTTTTCGATAAGCTTTGCAAATGACTTTGCCTTTTCGCAGCAGTCGCTTACTATCAATTTCTCGCTGGCAACGACTATTGATCTTCACTGGGTGGAAATAAGCATTCACAATGTCCCAATACTCTTCACACTAATCCAGTCGAGGTCTGGTTAGTTCTATCCCTCCTCGGCCCTTTTATTATTATCATTATCATTATTGTTGTTGTTGTTGTTGGTGGTGGTGGTGGTGTTTGTGCTACTGTTGCAATACGCTGTCGCTCAGGACATATGGAGGCAGGAAACAGATTACAAATACGTGAACACAGTAATATGAAGAAATTATTATCTTTATTTTTTTCTTCTTAATTGGGGAAAAGATTGGACACTGACGAAAAGTTTGTTATCGAAAAGCTTTGGTCCGGCGAAAAAGCAATGCTGGGTCTCTCTCGTGATACTCGTCCCTAAAACCTTCAAGCAAAACTGCTCGAATCTCGCCCGCCGGGCTTATTTATATTAACGCCTGGCCGTCTCTTTCCCCCCGTCTAGTGTTGGCCCGTCTGCACCCCTTTCTCTCTCTCTCTCTCTCTTGGTGAGTGATGACTTTCCATCTGCCCACCTTCCTCTCTCCGCATATGAAATTATATTTTAGAACAATTTTCACTGGGTAATTAATTTCTTTTATGACACATTTTGTTTTCTTACACAGTTTTAATTTCTGCTTTTAATCTCAGTTCATGCCCTTTGATTATTGTCTGACGTTTTCTATCTATTGGCTTGCAAAAGGTTAGTCGTCCGAACAAATATTAATTTATTTTTTCTGCACTTATTCAGGGAATCCCTATTTAAAAATTGTCTTTCAATTTTCGTTGGTGATTTAATCTATCCTATCTTTTGTCAATTATTGGTGGGTCATGCCCTTTAACCTTTGAAACTTGTTTCCCCAAAGTCCATTGTCAGATCACAAGACGCGTGACTCATTCCTGTGACTGGATTTCCTTGTTGAAAACAGATAACAGCTCAATTTGCACTGAATAGAACAATTCACACCGGTCACAATCAATACTAGAAAACTTACTCTCATTTCACGGCCCTTCATAATTTAACACTACAACAATGACGAGTATTATTATTATTATTATTATTATTATTATTATTATTATTATTATTATTATTATTATTATGGGTGTTGTTCTTGTTATTAATACGACCACGACGACCATTATTATTATCAGTATTATTATATATATATATATATATATATATATATATATATATATATATATATATATGGAGAGAGAGAGAGAGAGAGAGTTGTTAGAACACAACCTGCAAGCACATATATTCTTGAGATACGTTTCTATATAAAGATCGAACAAAATGGTGCTCGAAATTATATCGCGTCACAAAAATTAAAGATTCTTGTATGATTAAACGTTTGCCCGGCATTTAAAAGATGTAAGGCATTTTTAAACATTCTATCAGTTATATTGGAATACACCATTGCATGATACAATCTATTAATTTTATTCATGAAGTGTTTTACCATCATTTAAATTTTTAATTCAAAATAAGTATGCCATCACAGATTAATTATTAGATATACGTTTCACTTACCTTGCACCGCTTCAGAAGGTTTTGTTCGTACAAGTCGACGATACCTCCTTGACAATCAGCACTAGTTGCTTTATTGTTGTCGGACTCAGGTTCTGGCAAGTCTCAGGCTTTACCCTATCTCTGAAAATAGGTTAGTTTATTGCGAATCGCCTGAGACGATTCTACTGGGAAATGCTGACGGGGTTGCTCAGACATTTTTTGAAGACTAGAGTACACTTAATCTAGTGTGTTGGCTTTTCCGAACTAACTTGACTTTGTGTCTAACATACTACAGACGAGATAAATAAATATACATGTCTTCTTTAAAAAAATCTCATTTGTCTTTCAACAACTCATTCTTGTATTATTGGTGCAATGTCTATAGGAAAACATGTTTCTGGGGACAACGTTCGATTTCATTGGTTAAGGAGAGATCAAGAAAAATATCGATGGTATTCTAGCGATGACATAATTTGAATATGATGTAAGTGTTTAATTTAAACTTTCAAATTAGCTTTTCTGGCAAAGTTTCGACGAATCCTATACACATATATTACCAACACTGGTAGGCTGTACATATTTATCTCACGGCCGTAGTTTTAAAAATTCATTTTGAACTTGAATTAAATCATCATATAATCTTTACATGGCTGTTCACTTGGAGGACAACATAAAAGAGAAGTGTACCCAGGAAAGTAACTCTTGTTCAATGATTGTAATTTTAATTACTGAAATAAATTCAATTTTACATTTAAAAACATATTATAACCATGCTTTTATATTTTATTCATAACTATGCCCTTTCTATATTTTATCACAATGGACGATTCGAATACATTATTAATTAGAGGTATCTTCCGGCGTTGCCTGGATAGCAGTGAATATATTCTGTTTTTAATTTAAACTTATACAGACCAATACATACACTTTTAGTAGCAAAGTGACAACCATTTCTGTATTTTGCTTGTAAATATGAGTTATTACCAATGCTTATTTTTAATTGTTGTTATAATTCAAAAATGATCGCATAGTACTTATTGTCCGATAGAGACTACACATACTTTGTTATAAACTGCAGCGAAGTACGTTATAATCGGTGGTAATAAAATGCAAATGGCAATTGGCTAGTCAGAATCAAAGATTGATAACTCAACTTAAATTTTATTTAGATTCAACTTTTAAAACCTCACAACATAACTTTATATTTAACATGATTTTTATTTTAGTTATTGTAATATAACCATGGTTAAATATTTTATTCCCTATATTAGTTGGATTATTATTTCCGTTTTATCTCTAGTAAGGCGACATTCATCGCACCAAACCAAAGAGTGCGTTGATAGATATGTCTTAGTACATTGAACTAACCAGAATGCTCTCATAATTGTATTGCATAATTAGCCTACTTCTTCGGGTTTCTGAAAGATGTTCGTGAAACTAACACACAGCATATATCATAAACAATAATAGCATCATAAAAGTTGACATTTAAATGTAAATAAATGTACACATACGGAGATATGTACTAAATGTAGATTTGACCAACGACAAAGAAGATTTTGTTGAAGCATATATATATGTATATACAGACACACACACACACACACATACACACACACACACATATATATATATATATATATATATATATATATATATATATATATATAAAATATTTTAATCAAACTTAGATTAATTAAAGGATTACGCGAAGGAAAATCATCTTTGTTATGTTAGAAATGAGACTTAATTTTAACTAACGGCTGGCCCCAGCATGAACATTGACGCAAGTGTATCGCACAAACTCTTTTGGCAAGATAATGACAACGCTCTTCACGAAGAACAATAACACCTACAATAAGAACATATTTGATTATTTTATATATTTTTTTAAATTGCAAATAAATTAGAAACAAAGATTGCTTGACTAATTGTACTAATTTATTTTGTTAATGAAAGTCATATTGTTATTTAAAGTCAAATTGTTTACTTTATCTAAAATTTCGCTTCATGTACCAATCAAATAAAGCGACCATCTATGTTATAATAATAGGCTAAGGCGTTTCCCATGTTAACGGATGTTACTAATTTCAACAACTATTATAAGATCGTCCTATGAAATGCAATGCAAACTGTAATTGAAAATGTACTGCTTTTTTTAGTAAAGGTTCTGACTTCAGTCATTTTAAAATGTATAGTTCCCAAATCTAATTCTGTCGTCCTAGTTTCTACTTTAAATATCTATTATTTGCATTCTTTGCACATTAATGTCATTTTAATGCACACCTAAATTAATAAAGCGGATACATATTCGTGTTATTTATTTCAACTCTAACTTATAATGACAATTGTTTTTTTTTTCGATGAAAGACACACTACTTTTCTTTATCGTATTAAACCTTAAATACATGTATCATTTCAAGAGTTCGGATTGTGAGTAAATTATACTGATACATAGGAATTGCGAGTTTTGAAATTATCAACGACGCGAACAGACAACGTTGGTGTGCGAAGTTCTAATCCAGTTGATTCCATAGCATATCTTTCACTTATGGATACTGGCACGCTTAACTAGGCCCCTCCTGTAAGTACACACTTCTTTAAAAGATATCTGGAAAAGAAATGCAAACAACTAAAGCAACCTAGTCAAAATAGTCGACCTACGCTGATCCACACAACTTTATCTGTGTAATGGTATATGAAAAAAAAAACAACCATGGAATTTCCACAGTCCAAGTAGTCAATATAAAAATACGCTCGGGCATTCCATGTTTGTACCTACGTTATTACCGTTTACACACATTCCGTAAAATTACAGTGTCCGATGTTATATTTGAAATGAATTGTCTCAAATCAAATTATGTAGCACCTTGAATAAAACAATACACTATTAAATTAATACATGTTTAAAAGTTACATTTATTTTATAGATTTAAAGAATATTAAGTTAACACATATTTATTGTTTAAAGAGAATAAGATTGTTATACATTTAAATACATAAATAAGAAAGAGACATATTCGGTTTGATTTTTTGAAGAATATTTGGCTGGCAATACCTACTCGTTTTTTATGGAAAAACAAATGCTAATTTATTCTTAATAGTATTATAACTGGCAGACATTTATTATTTCAAAAATTATTATCATTATTATTGTTATTATTATTATTTGTACAAACTAGGAGTTCTCATACAGATCATCGTCAGTCATTGCACACCGACAACAACCAGTGGTATTTCCTGGTGTTTGAGTGACAACAAGCCTACCCAGATTTCCAGTATTCTTCAGCTCTTTTCGATAAACACCACAAATAACCTTGCGGTATCGCAACAGTCTCTTACCATTTATTTCTCGCTGGTAAAGACAATTGGTCTTCTCTGGGGTTTGGGTGGCAATAAGCCTCCCCAAGGTCCAACCATTCTCCGCACTTTTTCAGTGGAGGTCTGGTTTGTGCTGTCTCTTCTCGGTCTTCTCATATTTTTCGACCCTCTACAAATATGTTGTCTGGTGTCAGCCTAGACCGGCACCATTTTTTTTAGGGGGGAGGGGTAGATCTTATAGTGTTAATTGTAATTTCTAGAGGGTGAGATATTATGAAATGATGTTTCTTGCAGTTACTGTTCATTCGTTTGTGATGTGGTGTGTGGTTTTGCTTTCTGCCTGTTGTAAATTCCTTGGGGCTAGTTACTCTTGGTAGCTTATGCAGGTTGGTTTCCGCATTCAAAGATGTTCCTTAATATTGCAGCTGTTTTGATCATTGCCGTCCTTTGTATGGTTTCGATGTTACCTTTGATTTCAATTTAGTTCAGTCTTTTCACCAGATTTTTGGAGGATTGCTCCTAGTGCTTCTACGATTATTGGTATTATACTAACTTTCTTCATGCTCTATATTCCGATCAGTTCTCTGGCTAGTTCTGTGTATTTACTTCGTTTTTCCGTGTCTTTGATCCTCACTCTGTGTCTGCTGGAACGGCGAAGTCTATGATTTTACGAGATTTTTCCATCTTGTCGATTATAATAACATCAGGTCTTCTTGTTTGTATGAGTTTATCTGTTTGTATATCCAGAGGATTTTGTGTTTTTCGTTTTCTAGTAGTTTCTGGTTTATGTTTGTACGATTTGATTGCGTATTCGAAATTCAATTGTCTGCACAGTTTCCAGTGAATTGTTTTCCGCACGCAGTCATGTCTGTTCTTGTATTCTTGTTGTGGCAAGTTTGCTACATTCACTTATTATTTGATTTACTGTTTCGTCTCTTTGTCCACACAGTCTGCATTTACTTTTTCCTGGGTTTGATCTATTTTAGCTTTGATGTAGTTTGTCCTAATCGCATTGTTCTGTGCAGCCATTAGTAAATATTCCATTTCTCTGTTCAAGTTTCCTTTTCTTAGCCATGCCAAGCTATTGGTTGGTTTCTTCTCTTGTAAGTCTTATGAAGCGGCCATGTAGTTGTTTTTCTTCCCACTTTTCTTTTCTTGACTGTTTGTGTCCGGTTTCGATGCTACCTGCGTTGTTCGTTGGGACGGTGTATCTTGCTGCTGTGATCAGGTTTAGGTATTTATCCAGTTATTTTTTTAGTGTCGTCCACACACTCTTTTATACTTACCAGTCCTGTTTTATGTTCGTTTCGTTTCGCGTAGAGTACGTCTGTATTGCCTTTTGGATGTAGTGCGTTGTGCATGGTCATTAATTTTCTAGTTATCTGGTCAGGGTGCCTGAGTTCTTATTTAGTGCAGCTTATGAATTGTCCAGAGTAGTTTATTAGTGATATTGCCCAGGTATTTATTCCTTTGATTTCGTGTCTGCTATAAAATGTTGTTTCTAAGAGCGTTCGTGTTCTTTTCAGGTATTCTTTTCCAGTCTTCTCTTTCATTTCTGTTGATTTGATTGTGTCTGCTTCCAAAACTCCCATATATTTATTGCTGTCTTGTTTGCCAAGCGCCCTCATCTGCTCTTAGTTGGGTATTTCCATGCCCTCAGTAATCTCCAGTTTTCCTTTTTTTAATCTCTAGCAATGCACACTTTTCTATTCCGAATTCCATTTTAATGTCCTGGCTGAAAACTTTGGTCGTATTTATCAGTTTTTCTAGTTCCTTTTTGCTTTTTACAAATAGCTTCAGGTGGTTTATGTACATGAGATGGTTTATTCTTTGTTCTTTGTTCATCATCATCATCATCATCATCATCATCATCATCATCATCATCATCATCATCATCATCATCATCATCATCATGATTATAACCATTACTATTATTATTATTATTATTATTATTATTATTATCATCATCATTACTATTATTATTATTATTATTATTATTATTATTATTATTATTATTATTATTATTATTAACAACAACAACAGTAAATTATACAGGTTTCTGTAGAAAGTGATGCGGAGTGTCTACAGAGTCACGCTTGTATTTATAATTGAAACAGCAAATTTAGCTATTTTCTATCCATTAGGGATGATTTTAATAACAGGATAGTAAAATTATGAATCTGAATCATCCTATTATTGATGGACAAACAATACATGTATGTGTATTTAAAAAAGTAGTCTGTATGAAAAAAATATATGGAGATAGTAAATGTGAGTGCAGCTTCAACTCCACATGACGTTTTTAGTCAAAATCTAGTGAAACTACTAAGTTTACAATAATATTATATGACTGTTCTCAGTGTGTTAAAAAAGATTAAAAACGGCTATAACTACAATAATCTATCTGACCATAAAGGCGTGTCTGCCTTAAAAATCGTCAACTTAAATGTCAGAAATGTAGTACAGTTTCTACAGTGGAAAGATATGGATCAGAAATACATACGTTATTATATATTAGTAAGAATTGTGAATTTGTTTAAATATCTGTATGTAAAGGATTTAGTTTTAAAAATTATTAACTGATCATTATGTATTTTTGAACAAAAATGTTGTAGTGTTAGGAAATATGGGCTAAAATTCGTTTACTTTAGTTTCAGGCAAATGAGAAAATTCGAAGTTAAAGTTTTTCACAAATATTCAAATATCTTTAAAGTCATTTGTAAAAAAATAGTAATACGTAGTAGATACTCATTAATAAATATTCCCCAAATTTCAGGTATTTGGGGTATGTTAACGAGGGGTTAAGAGGCATAATGTGGGTACAATTTCCTATTTTTAAATTCACATATGTCAGATTTGCATTGAATTTTATCGATAGTCATTAGTAACACATTAAGCAAGATCCCATTAATTTCAATTTCTTAATAAAACTCCGCATATTTAGACATTTTAAAGAATAAAAATTATACAATGGATTTTAGTTAGAATGTATATAAGAATTCTACTCATGAGTTTAACTAACATTTAATCTAAGTTTTAATTTTCATAAGTGGACATAAAAGTGGTGCAAAACTATTCTCTTCTTGAAATTAATATAAGCTGTTCTATAACGGGTAATCGATCCTAAAACCGATCATTAGATCACTCTCAGCTGGGATGAGCGGTCAATAATCTTGTCTGTACGCCACAGAGTTGTGGAGAGTAAGGGATATAAAAATGCTCATGCATTTTGTTTAAATGTGCACTACCGGTTACCAAATAAACTCTATTTAATATAAACTAAGAATGTTTATCGTTAATTGTACAACTAGAATTCTAGGCATAAGGTTGAGTAGCATTATATCTTGATTTTAATCCTCGTAAGAGAACATAATGTTTGTGTAAAACTGTTCTGTCATGAACATTAATTTTTACCTGTGCTAGGATGGGTTTAAATATATATATATATACAGGGTGTCCCAAAATAATGTATACACCCTTTGAATCGTTATAACTCGTTCAATTTACTGAGTTTGATTTGCAAACAAATTTAGGATGAGGGTTCATTTTATGAACATTCTGAAATTACCCTAAGTAAGTAGCCTTTATCTTTGTTAAAAGTTAATTTTCTATGTTTTTGTTAATTTTACTGTCAGTATTTTTAAATGAATATTCTTACTCAATCTTGTTTATCAATCTTGCAAATAAAAATCAGTAAATTGAACGACTTATAACAATTCAAAGGGTGTATACATTATTTTGGGACACCCTGTATATATATATATATATATATATATATATATATATATATATATATATATATATATATATATTCGCAAATATAGCAAAATATCTATGCTTGATCATACCTTTTTATTTTTTCATTTTTCTAATAATAATTTTGTGTCAAAATAATAAAATAATAATGTTCCATAAGTATCATTATCACTTTCGACTCTTTGTCGAACCATCTGCAGGTAACAAAAACTAAATAAATGAAATACCGGAGAAAAGAAAAGAATTTTTAAAAAAGGGCCGTGAACGCTGTATGTGAAGTAGCCAGGCGTCAAAACAACACACCGGTGTAGTTCAAGAAGAAGGTTTACAATTTACATTCTGGAACGCCAGAATGTGCGTCACAGGATACATTGTATATACGGTAAACTTTGTTTCATGTTGTTAAAGGTTTCATGCACAATGTTTGTTATTGTAGGTTGTTGTGGTTTTAATAAAAGTAGCTGAAAGTATTTAAATTTTTTAAAGATTATTTTCAGCATGCAATATTTTTGTGTTGTTAACAAAATGTCTTAATTAAGAGAAAGGCATGTTTTTTTTTAAATGCTTGTAAATTGATCTAGATTTTACCAGATGTATGGTAAGTTTTCCGGAAAACGAGAGTAGTAGTAAAACCAATGTAGCTAGTAATAATGTAATAATAATAATAATAATAATAATTATTATTATTATTATTATTATTATTATTATTATTATTATTATTATTATTATTATTATTATTATTATTATTATTATTATTATTATTATTATTATGATTGTTTTGTTGTGGTTGTTTTTGTTGTTATACAACGTGCATTTTCCAAAAAGGCATTTAAATTTATAGATAACCTAGGATCGTTCTAACGTTTTGGGGAGTTGTGGTGGAGTTGTTTATTACAACAAGATTTTGTGTCTTAACTTTCTTGTATTAAATAATTATGTGCATTTTATTATAGTTTTTAATAAGATATATATATATTAATATTAATTTTTTTTCATATGTATATTATTATTTAATACGTATGTTTATATTGAGAGAAAGAGAGAGCGTGCGATTGCGAAAAATAGGGTGAACGTGTGAACTGATACAGACTGAGGGTGACGTCGGTCATTCTTGTTAAATTTTGTAGATATTGTGAATAAAAGGTATAATAAAATGTAGAAATATACAGAGACCAAACTGACAAATAAAAAGAAGGGCGGATCAGAAAAAAAGTGTTGTGAGGATAGAAACCACTTCTACGACGCATATCACAAAAAGAGTTTTCCTTTACCATTAGTGATAGGTAGATGATAGTTGTCATTCTTTTATATTTTCATCCATCACCATAATCCATTCGCATAGATTTTTTTCTAATCAATACATTATTGAGCTAAGTATAAGAAAACAGTAAGACAGGTAAGTGATATTTTAAGCCGAGCGAGGGACGGGATTAAGCTTAATACGTAATTAAGCAATTGACTGTCAACAGAAGCCATCAATATTATTCTAGTATGAATAAACTTGACTTTTTTTCTTTCAAACAATTTCGATATAAGCAATATAAAAGACATCTAACAGACAGATACAGTATAACGTTCTATTAATCAATATATTGCCAGGCTTCCATGTTTATAGACTATGGCGAAGCCAAATCCAACCGGGTATGCAATATTGACTAAGTCTAGTTTTATGGGATGAAACTAACTGTTAAGAAGGCTATAGGAAAGATTATGTAACGCCAAACTAATAATGATGGCGTGCTAGCTTTTAAATACGTATTCGATAGTTTTACCTAGCCTCAAATATTAATCACCAGCTTGATGACGATATAACCGCGGAGGTATTTTACAAAGATTAGACGTAGTCTAGTTTAAAGGCAACACCTTTTACCGACCATGTACTAGTAGGGCTCAGAATTTGAAGACGCCACAAATATAGTAGGCGAGAGTGTATTCTTGATAATGCCATAAATCAGAAGATAAACCTTTAGTGAAAGAAAATTATTGAGAGCTAGAATATAGGCTGTACAAAGATGCGTACACATAGAATACTAACACTATATATATATATATATATATATATATATATATATATATATATATATATATAATATAAATATAGAGGCAAAAATGCCTTCAAAAACCATGTATTAGATGCGAGTAATTAAATCAAAATCAAAATAAAAATATTTCAAAATACCTTCCGTTTTTTTTTTTTTCTTCATCTTGATTTTTTTTTTTAGCTAATATTTCGCTTGACAAAAACAAGCTTCGACAGAGCCAAGACAAATAAAGGTATAACCTTTTTTTTCCATAATTTTCTTCCTGGTGTTGGTGAAGTGTCACGTCCGGTGTTGTGGACTATTGTTGAAAATGTTCAAAAAATGTTTCGAAATATTTTAATTTTCTTTTGATTTACTTACTCGCATCTAATACATTGTTTTTGAAGGCATTTTTGCCTCTATATTTATATTAACTTTCAAACGATGCTTTATAAAATGAACTTTCCTAATTTAGATATATATATATATATATATATATATATATATATATATATATTCTACTACACGGGGTTCAGATCTCAACTTAAAGCACTCACGATGTCTAGTAATACAGAGAGACAGAGAGAGACACAGAGAGAGACACAGAGAGACAGAGAGAGAGAGAGAGAGAGAAAGAGAGACAGAGGTAAGCCGGTCATCAACAGACAGTTTTTCAGCGTATTACGATGCCCCAGTGTGGTTAGCCATATCAGCTGTATATTACTTCACTCATAGCAGCAGGGACTTTGCACTAAAAGTAGAAAACCGAACATAAGTAACCACAATCAGTAGTAACTGGCACCCCGGTATTATACCTTGGGCAGTTTGCGAATTTACTGTTTCTATCCATACTAATGAGTCCGGAACAAACGAAATATCTGTATGTGGATGAAACAGACACACACACACACACACACACACACACACACACACACACACATATATATATATATATATATATATATATATATATATATATATATATATATATATATATATATATATGCGTGTGTGAAGTTATATACAATTGTGTAGTTATATATACTCTTGGAATTATCATAATTTGTTCCAAATATATATAATCTGTCAAATTTAATGTCAGTTTACTTTAGTGAAATTCTATTATACGTCACACATATGCATATATGTATAGTATTTACCTTCATTTAAATACACATAAATGTGTATGTAGTAGTCTAATACTTTACAATATTACTTCAGATGTTAATTTAACATCATGTAATCTTAGTTATTCAGAAAAAAACATTCCGTATTTCTTAAGAAACACACATTATTTACAAACAGTTGTTCATGTCTATATTAAAAAGTATACATTTGCATGGTTTCTTATTGATTGAATATGAAAGTTTTAAACCTAAAAAGATAAACAGATAAGATGAACGTAGTATTCTATAGCATATCAATTTATACTTTCTTGTCAATAAAGTGTTTTAGATGAAATATTGGATAATTTTCTGAATAACTTTGATTATACAGTATGTTGAAACTGCGGATATACCTTACAGTCTTTATAAAATAACAGCATTTTAACTTTGTCCTAGTTCATAGTAATCGTCCGATGTGACGCCCCCCAATAAATCAGTTTTACATTACCTATAAAGTTACGTTATTCGTACGGTTTAAAAAATAAGATAGAAAGATTGAAAATAGATGAAATGGAGAATGAATATTCTGTTTATATCAAACTAACTTTAGTAAGGAAGCTTCGGCTTTCCTTTTTCAAAACAATTGAATAAATGGGGTACAACATTGGTTTCTGACTGTCAGCCTTCATTTCACCACACCAATGACCCTTTATAACATCTACAAGGCCCATTAATCGTTCGCTCATAATGGTTCTGTATAATGAATGTTAGTGCCAGTGTGATGCTAGGTACATTGACCGTATATCTTAAATCCTTATCAACTAAAAATAACAACGTATTACATTAAATATAAAAAGACACAAGCCTCTTCCATCTTTCCACTTTCTCGTAAAGAGGTTTACTAACTCTACAATAAAGGATGACTCGAAATTGTTAATCAGCGGACAGTGGTAATTAATTTAAAATTGTTTGAATGCGAAACAATGTCATTCTACATTCTTTCTCAGAATTGTCGAGTATATTTTATGTATGTGTGATATTTACGTGTTCCTTATAGAAAAACAGACTATAGAATCAATATAAAATCTAAAAGAGTATTCTGATGTAAAATTTACCTGGGGAAGACAATTGAATCTTCCCGAATATCGAAGTTCATCCTAAGGGATCTATAAGGGCATAACTCTCATAAAACCTCTAATATATCTTATCATTATGACATTTAAATTTTATGTATTTACTTTTCTTAGGAAAGCAGTAGAAGCGGGCCCGATTCGATAAACACCCTTTTTCCAAGAGTTATGTGGGCCGAACCTCCTTTAAAACTTAAACTATATTCTATTTTGATGGATTTTATATTATATGTATACAATTCCGGGGACAGCAATTGAAGTTGTCTCGAATCTCTTCATTACCTTACATCTATACATACCCCCACCTCAAGGTGAATCATGGGAAAAGAACCCCCTTAACACTTACAATAGGTATATCCTATTTTAATGAAATTTAAACGATATGTAAAAGACACTAATTAAGAGAGTTGTTCAACATTTCACATTATCTCGGCTATCTCAGAGAGTGCAAGAAGAAGATGAGGCAGTAAAAAAAAACTAATAGGGTTATGAGCATAGTGAAAAGTACATAGTAGTGTCCTCATTCACTATTGAACAACGTCGCATCTTTCTGTAAGTATATGCATAAATATAAAATGATCATCTGTATATAAACGAAATGACTTTTTTCTGTAAGCTATTATTGTTACGACAATATGTAGCAGTTTGACGAGGGACCTTTTTTTGTTTAAATGTACGCACAGTATCATGCGTTAGATTGAGTTGTCGTTTGGTTTCGCGCATGCGTACTCACTCCTAGACTTGTGACTGCGTTTGGGGTTAGGATGCGTCTGCACAGAATCGAAATGCATACGCCTCAACGAGGTTTGGCGCCAAAAATATCAGTTCCAGATGGTATCGCTTTTGATAGGATATGTTATCCTGTTCTTGTTGTCCAGCCACAAGCGACTAAGCGACCTGCTAGAAGTGAACTCCAGGGTACAACATTCGTTTGTCGACTCTAACCAGCTATCAAACAATATTCGTTATGTTCCAGGGTGTTTTTATTAAAAGTTCATACCTATTTACTAGTGGAGATGTTGACTTTAGTTATTGAAGATGATCACGCTTTTCTGGTTCAATAATCTATTTCAGGCAGACGTAGTCAGACATAGCTAACTTTATCAAGTTACATTCCTTATCCTGACTTACTTCCTAACTAATCAGCTAACCAACCGCATACCAACAACCAAATATGACAACCCTGAACGTGAGATAAACACGCGGCTTTCTCAAAGTAAAAAAAACGGTTTCTTAATCACGGAACAACCCGATTTTGTAAACGGTTTAAATAACCTTCAACTACCAGAATAACAGTATACAAAGAATAGAAAGCGTTCCGGCTCAACCCAATATATTGTATAAGAACAATATCGTGGATTTACTAAAATATCATTTTGGATATCTCTGAGTAGGGGCATTTTCTACTGGCTTTATATATGCTGAGATGTTTGCACTGCGTTTCTTTCTTTGCCTGCCACCTCAGGAGTATTAGATTTACTAGAAAAAGAGTCGATATAAAATGGTAATCGATTCGTAATAAAGTACAATTTTCTATGATATGAATTGAGGATTAAATTTAGGATTATTTCTAATAGTAAAAATATGATACAAAAATATTATGCTTTCACGCTCCCTGTTAAGATGGTTAACACGTAGTGTAGAGTTGCATGATCACTTGGAATTTGCTGACACCCAAATGTACCGTCTTTATAATAAATATTTTCAACTTCCTTCTCTCTTGTGGAGACTAACATTTGGAAGTAGAATGCTTCACATTAATTTGTTTTTCTCACATTTCTTCTAACATGTATTGCGCTTTGAGACCGACTAGGGAGACAACATAAGTTCCTATTTTAACTTTCCCACATATATAATATTTCACTGTGGATCATTTGAATCGCTTTTAATACCGCTTCTGACATGTCTAGCTTATCTTGTCTCGCCAAGAATATTTGTCATACAGCTTCCCTTTTTATATTAGTGTATTTCGTGTTCACGTCCAGTTTGTTAAGTAAACAAGCACTCCACTTGCTCTAGGCTCTTTTTCATTTTGACGATAGCTTATTTGGCAATCATATTTTTGTTCTCTATTGTCAACTATGAGTGGCAACTCGATACCAGCTTTTTTCCGGTGATGTGCGCGTGTGGTTTCCGCAAATAGAGGAACAGTATGAAATCAGAGTCGAAACAATTAAACAGATTACTTTGCGCAACCTCGATATTGTTAACAGCTACGGTGATATATCTCATCACAGATCTTCAGCTCAGAGCGTCTTACGTAAAGTCTACGTACTTCATCGTACATCTCTTTTTCTGAACGTCGTTTCTAAACACTTGCAAACGATGTGTTACTCGGAAAACGTTTGCCTAGCCAGCTTCTCCGTCGAAGCGTGAATTAGCTGAAGGTGCTCAGCGTATAACGGATATTAAGACAGTTATTTGTATCCCGACTACCATCTTCCGTGGTGTCCATACTCACTCCTATGATCAAGACTGGTACTGTAGAACGACTTGCATTCTTAGCGGACAAAGACATAGACTATACGGAAAGGAGCCCTTTTATGCAGAATTTTCGCGCAGGGGCGGACATTTCATCCGCAATTACTAAATGACCCCCTAACTAGTCTTATTCAGCCATGCATAAGTCTATCAAACAGCTGACAAGGTAGGCAGTCTAAAGACAAGTCACCTATGCGTCGACACTGTCGTGGATCATCTTCTACGGCACAATATAATACTGGTTTCCATAAATTGTGAATGTATCAGAGACGCTTCGGCGATTAGGCCCGCCGTAGCAAAAAAGAAACTTGCGCGTTCATTCCAAAGAATCATGGAAACGAAATAAAGGAGAACTGAGAACGAGAGTTCCTCCTCATCAGTTTTTCGTTCTACGTAACTAAAGTCATTTCTCTGTATCACTTGTTAGTCGATACTGGAGCTGCATGTAGCATTTGCTTTCTAAATATTTTCAATGAGAAACTTCCTACTTCAGCAGGTGTACTTCAGGCTGTAAAAAGTACTCCTATACCCACGTTTGGTCAAGTTGCTCGATCTTTAGACTTGTAACTACGCAGAGATTTCCCGTGAACTTTTATAATCCCAGATGTCACAATTCTTATCTTTAGTGCCGATTTCATACACCATGTTAGTTTATTAGTGAACAAACGTAGACGCAGGTTTCTAGTTTCTTGCATTAACCTATCAGTGTCTGGTAGACAAGCATCTGAGCAGATTACTAGGCATGTATTTTTTGTATTTTACGCTGAAAACCTGTCGGATTTGTTATTAGATAATTTTCCTGGTCTAAGAAACTTAAATTTTGAAAAAAATACAAACCTGCTCATTCTACTGTTTTTTGGATGGAATATTGAACACAACTGCTGCTCCTGTCTTTTAACATCCACACTACCTCTCCCCGGATAAGTTAAAACTGACCAGACAGTAATTTAATCACATTCTTCAGCTAGGTATTATTCGCCCCCGGTCTAACCCTTCAACATCTTCTTCATATAAGGGTCCTAAACATTCTAAGGGGTGGCGTTCTCGCGGAGATTTCCGTCGGCTGAACACAGCTACTATACCACATCGTTACCCTACCTCCAATATAAAAGACTTCGCTTTTGCACGATTGTAATTTCTTTTCAAAATAAGGATTTGTAAAGGCTTACCACAAAACACAGGTTGTAAAGAAAAAAATGAAAGACAACAATGAAAAAGATATGAAATGAAAGAGAACAATAAAAAAGATATAAAATGAAAGAGAACAATAACACAGATATAAAATGAAAGACAACAATAAAAAAGATATAACATGAAAGACAACAATAAAAAAGATATGAAATGAAAGAGAACAATAAAAAAGATATAACATGAAAGAGAACAATAAAAAAGATATAAAATGAAAGAGAACAATGAAAAAGATATAGAATGAAAGAGTACAATAAAAAAGATATAAGATGTAAGAAAACAATAAAAAAGATATAAAATGAAAGAGTACAATAAAAAAGATATAAAATGAAAGAAAACAATAAAAAAGATATAAAATGAAAGAGTACAATAAAAAAGATATAAAATGAAAGAGAACAATAAAAAAGATATAAAATGAAAGAGAACAATAAAAAAGATATGAAATGAAAGAGAACAATAAAAAACATATGAAATGAAAGACAACAATAAAAAAGATATAAAATGAAAGACAACAATAAAAAGATATTAACTGAAAGAGAACAATATCTCGCAGACTTCTGTTCCAACTGCTTTCAGGGAGGTTGAGTTTAAACTATGCCATTCGGCTTTCGTAATTTGGCAACATTTTTCACCGTTTTCCCGACGAAGTAGTTCGTGACTTAGACTTCGCCTATAATTATATAAACGATATCCTGATTGTTAGCTCCTCACCGGATGACCATTTAAAACATCTCCGTATTCTTTTCGAACGTTTGCAGCGTAACCATGTCTGGATAAATCCTGTTAAATGTAAATTTGGTGCCACAAGTCTTGTATTCCTAGATCATATAATAAACCTTGAAGGTATTAGACCCCTTCCTTATATGGTTAAAGCTCTGCTTGATCTACGCCCACCAATTTCTCTTCGTCAATTACGACATTTTCTTGGACGATTAAACTACTACAGACAGTTCATTCCGCATTGTGCGGATATACTTTCTCCTTTAACCGATCTGCTGAAAAATAGATAGAAGTAAGATGGACCCATTTCACTTGATGATTGCCAGCTTAAAGCCTTTCACGAGACGAAGAAAAACATTCAAATACATCTTTACAATCACATCCCTTACCTGATGCTGAATTTTCTATTGTCGTAAATCCATCTAGTTCTACAGTTCGTGCAGTTATACAACAACCTCATCAACAGAAGATTCAGCCTTTGTCATACGTTGCTCGTCGATGGACACCCACGGAAATTCATTATAATACTTTCAGACATTAATTGCTGGCTATTTATATAGCTATTGCACATGTTGGCTAAGCATTGGAATGTCGGGAATTTGCTATTCACACGGATCATCGTCCAATTATTTTCGCGCTATGTGCTAAGCCATACAAATATTTTGCGCAGTTAGACATTTGGATTTCATTTCCTAGTTCTCAAGCGACATATGGCATATATCCGGTTCACAAAATAATGTCGAAAACGCACTATCTGGTCTTTCAATCAACCCTATTCATCTACAAGAGGATATTACTCTCTGTCAAATGGCTCAACCATATTTTGAGGATTAGAATCTTTCCCCTCTACAATTTACTAATTGCAAATTCCAGTAATCCCTAGCCCTACAACAGATGAACACATTTTATACGAAACATCTATGAATTTATATCGTCTTCTATTTCCAGAGAATCATGGAATGGCTGTCTTTACATCTCTTGCCGCGGCGATCTCACAACGGCGTCTCTGCTTCAGTGAAACTCATTTCAGTCAGATGCTTCTGACCGAATATTAGACGCGAAATCACCGCTTAGACCTGTCCCTGTCAACTTTGTCAAAAGTGGAAGGTTCACAGACTAGGATCGTCAGAACCCCTAATACAATATCGAAACGCATACGCATTAATTTGGTTGCACCCTGATCGGTCAACCTAGACCACTCCTACTTACTGACTTGTATTGATTGGTTTCACGATGGTCTGAAGCCATCCCACTGAGCTATATTTCTGCTGAAACGGTATCGGGCTGGATTTGTCGGTATAGTGTCCCGGCAACAATTACCACTGATCGCAACATTCTGAGAACTAGCTTAACTACTATGTATTACACGTACTATGACTAACAGTTATCAACTAGCTTCCGAATGGAATAACCCGGGCATTTTTATCGCCAGTTAAAAACATAATTACAGGCAGACCCGGATCCTCAACGATGGATGGAGTACGGGCCCATTATTCTCCTTGGCTTTCACTCTGCTTTTAAAACAATTTAGGTTACTCCCAAGGTGAACTGCTATACAGTACTTCACCTCTGTTACCTAGTCATATGTTCACCCTTTCAGATTAACCTGTAGTAGATATGGAATACTACGTTAACAGACTTAGATGCTACTTTAAATGTTAACAGCCCATAAACACCCAGCATCAAAGCATCAAATCAGATGTTCCGAAGGATATTGCGTCATGGACCAATGTTTTTTTTATAGGGAATGACTCGGTTAACTCTCCCCACTCTCTCTCTCTCTACCTTATTCCATTCCATATCGCGTGCTCAACGTAATGGCAATTTGTTTTTAATTTAGATATTTGGGGAACCAAAGAGACTGTATCGGTTGACAGACTAAAATGCGCATTTTTAGACAGCGACACCAATTAATCTTATGTTGCATCAACACAAAACTGTTTAAAAAAGTTAAACAGAAACTCAATAGACAGACAAATTATGTCTTATACCTCAAGTTTCCGTTACACGTTCGGGAAGACATTGTTGGATAATGGCCCTGTAGGGAATAGACGCATATTGATGTGGGCGTATCTGTTGGAAATCGTTAGTTTGACTTGCGTGATTTAGTGCGGGTAGATCCGTACAGTTGAGTTCAGAATAGGGGTGTTCTCACAGTCGGACCTCACAGACGTGACAGGGTCACCACGTTGACACCATATCAAGGGTCAATGTGCACCTGCGCATAGAGGCTATGTGACGTCACGGGCTTTTGCGTGGGAAGTAGAGTTTTTCGAGTCTGGGTTTAAAGGTGAGCCTATCAGACGTGATTTCTACGATGTAGTCTACAACATAATTGGGGGAATTAATTTCCTAAGAAAATACAGGCAGGAATAACTCTTTCCCTTCCCTCAATGAATGGTTAAGGACTTAATTGATAGGTAATTACGAAAGCAGTAATTTGCTCTGTCTCCCGACGTTAGTGAATATATTCAAGCCGATGTGTAACTAACGCCTGAAATAAAATAAAACAAGAACTTAAGTTTAAACGATTGTTTGTCTTCTGAGTCTGTCATGGAGCTTTTTGTTGAAGCGGCGTGGTTCACGGTAGAAATAAAGAAGAAATAATTCAATCACTGGACGTCGCACCCCTCCACGCGACGGGGAAAGATTGAAGGTGCGAGAAATTTAAAGGTATGCAAATTATATGATTTATGGTGTTAAAAATGAGAAGTGATTAAATGAGAACTGCCACGGCCCGTTGCGGGACGAGTATATAACACGAGAACTGCTACGCCCAATTCCCGGGACGGCTATGTAACAGACATGACCATTGATAAAAAACATTTTGAAGAATGTGTATATCTAAGCAGTTACATTTAACAAAAATAACTACCTTCTTTTATAATGGTACACCGACATGTGTAAGTTTTAAATAAAAAAACTTTTTTCAGCCAAACACATTTTCCTTTTTCCAGCAAAATAGATTTTTCACATTTTAGCAAAATAACACTTGTCACTTTTCAGCATATGCACATTTTTCAATTTCTAAAGATTTTGCACTTTGCAACATGACAAATACATTTTTAATTAAATGTAACAGTTATTTACTCTATTGTTGCAATTGTCATGGTTATTCACATGTATTCTCATGTGCTTCTACAATCAATACATTTTTTTTTGTTTTTACCGGCTTTAAGCCTTATCATGATCAGGAGTATGAGGGTACTTTTGTGTTTAACTGTACGCGCAGTATCATGTGTTAGATTGACTTCTGGTTAAGCTTCGCACACAAGCATTCACACCTAATCTCATAACTGCGTGGTAGTAAGGACGCGTCTGTGCAGAATCGGAAGCAATACGCGTCAACGTGTCCTTACGTATTTAAAACTAGTAGAGGCAGAAAAGGCATTAAATAGGTATAAAGCTTTCTCTTCCTCACTACTAACGAGCTGGATGTTCAAGTTAATTTCTTTATCTAAATGACTCTTATTGTTGCCAAGCTGAGCAAGAAGCTGAATCAAGTGCTGTAAATAGTCTTGCCTAACCTTATGGCCGCCATAGGGCTAATCTCTGCGTGACATTCAGAACGTTAATCTAAATAAGAACCAGTGCACGTGGGAGCAAACAATTTATGCGTATCGACCACGTGTGACTTGCGTGCTTTTCCATCAAGACGATTATAATAAAGGTTTTCAGATACGATTTAGCACTCGAAAAGTAAAGAACATTGAGTAATAGAGATCAGTTTTTAAAACGTTGTTTTTGTAGAAGAGTATTTCACGTAATGAAGTTCCGGTGACGAGCACACTTTTCGCGAGTTAACTATTTAAGAAAGTGATGTGAGGAAATCTTTACTACATTATAAAATATACTAGCAAACACATTATTGCATTGAATACAGTGTCACCTGAAAAGAGTATCACAATAATGAAGTCCAGTGATGAGAACTTAGTTTTGATCAAAAGCCACTATGTTTCCCTCTCTCTTTTCGCAACTTAATTTTTTCGGCTTGTTTCTCTCTTAGTCATCCGGTTGATGTATTTAAAATTCCGACAATTGGCGAAAAGAAAACTTCAAATGAAACAACTGCGATTTGTTCATTAGTAATACGTGCTCATTGTTGTTGTTCTCTTTTCTTTTTTCTGAGCTTTGAAGACAAATAACATATCAACGAGGTGAGATTCTACATATAACAGTCTTGCCAAAATGTCCATCTAGCAGATAAAGATTAATAGCAGACTTCGTTTGTCTCATGGAATAGGATGTTAACCTGCTATATTAATTGGAGTTTCACGAGAAGATTTTAGAGTGTATTACTGCAATAAAAATCAACTTATTATTTCTCTTAACTAGTAATTAATAAATCTAAATTTAAATAACATTTTTCACCATTTAATTTTACACAAAATGAACGCACGCGCTGAAAATGTATAAATGTATATATAGGTATTTGTATTAATAAAATCATATGATATATATTTATATTAGCTCCTATGATACACCTTTTAATCGCATCTATTGTAGTAAAGTTTGGCTTTGAGTCAATAATATATTCTAGGTACCTTGTCTGGAACTCGAATCATGTACCACAGCGCTGTGTTCTATCACTTGATAATTCATGCATAAGCACAGTGGTAAAGCCATATTCACTTCGACAATGTCAGGGCATGTCTTATATTTAAACTGGTATCGTCTTGGCCTTCGGGGCTTGATTTACGCCGGTCTATGGGTCTGTCCTGTGCAGTTCTAGGAGGTCCACCCTCCCAGGCTTTGCCTCCCCTCTTTGGGGAGGAGTAAGTTTATTGCTTACTGCCTGAGGCGCCCCTACCGGGGAATGCCGACGGGGCTGTCCAGGCAATTTTTAATGGCCAGAGTGCTCACCTACTCGGGCGCTGGCTTTTCAAACCCCACTTTCCGACCCGAGCTTGGGTCACATCTTACTTGTAGGAGTAAGATAAACCTGACCTTGTGCCTAACCTCCTGGGGAGGTAGATAAAATGTCTTATATTTTTTCAAAATATGCTGGTATTCCACAGTTCATCCCAATTTTTGTCTGTTTCTATCAAATCCTTTAGAGGTCGTATTACCTTGTGTATATTAAGTACACGCTATAATAGTTGGCGAACCGTAACATATATTGTAGTGCTATCACATGTTTATTAGAGTTGGCATAGCATTATTTTTCTCTATTTCAATCAATAGTTTGCCATAGATACTTTATCTGGGACGAGAAACATACGTAAAACCAGAGGTTATGTTTGAATCAGTATTCTGTTATCCTTCCTAATATGTTTTGTAGGATCACAATGTTACTTTTTATTTTCACTTTTTACCAACGAATCATCATGGTAAGAATGTGTAAATTTAAATCAGCCAGTGTAGTGCCCATACTTGGTTGAAAGGCAGTACGTGCGACCTTGATTTCCAACGGAAGATAATTCGATCTATATACGCTCTTGTGAGTACTGATAGACAACACATTAAGGAATATTTCCTTTTTAATTTGAAGGTATGATTCTGATAAGTCCAACAATAGAATTTCTTCTCACCATTTAATTTTAAAACCTCTGTTTAAGATTAATAGGACGTAACCCTTGATCCACAAGAAAATAGAACGTAGTTCGTAATTTTTTACAATTGAGTGTTGCTACCTTGAGAAAGGTTGGTACCGTCTGTGTTAAAGGCTGGAGGAAAGACTGTTTATGATAGTTAGTGTATGTTGACCGGTTTGAAGGATATCAATGTGTATATCGGCGGAATGTATGCTGGAGGATGTTGTTTACCTTTAAATTGGGGTACATTAGTGTTGGTAGTGATGTTCAGTTTGGTGATGGTGGTTCAAAGGTAAACGGGGAGGGGCATAAAACACGCAACCACACACACATTAACACATACAGTCACACAATTAAATATGTATTCTTGCTACACGCACAATTACACTCTTATACACAAATATAACACATCTACATACAGACTTACATATATAAATGCATGAATCGTCTGTGAATACAAGCGACTGGAGTTTGGAATTTTGAGTTTGGATGTGCTCTACCAGAGGACCAAAAATCAGGGCGAAACTCGAGACTTCAGCTACAATTCTGTGGCTTTCATAATTTATGTTGGCTGAGGTATTATGCCTGGTGTGGAGAAAATAATATAATATATCACATAAGGTACAGACATATATCTGTTTGTGATGTTGTCAAACTTAGCAAACCTCCTAACAATGATCCTTAAAACATTCCATTCATTCTGCTTTATGCTCTGCAGCCGGAATGTATACGTATATTTGTAACGTTGTTTAAAGGTGAAATGTTTTTCCTCTCCTTGAAAAGCTTTGTCTGTTTGCCCGATATTTAAAATTCAGGACATCGATATTTTTCATATCAGGAACACCTGGTCAGTGTTCTTTGCCTCATCAGTAAATTGTTCAAATCTGTGATAACTAAGTATTGACCAATCACCTCAGAAAAAACAATCTACATAGTGAAAAGTAATATGGATTTCGTCCTGGAAAATCGACAACTGACGTGCTGATCGTAATATCGCATATGATAAGTAAATTTATCGACGATATTAGGGTAGTTTCTCTTGAAATATCAAAGGCCTTTGATATAATGTTTACACACTGGTTTGCTTCATAAGGCAATTAGCTATGAAATATTTAGCAATCATGAATTCGTTTCTCTTTTGTAGTTCCATAAAAGTTGTTATTGCGAGACCGAAGCATGCAACAGAAGTATTAACGCGGGCGTGCTTCAATCATTCATGTTGGTTCCTACTCTCTTCTTGAACTTCATCAATGATCTTCCAAATAATATTTTGAAATCATTCTTTGACATCTATTTTGACAACACACCTCTATATTACATCACTTTGGAAAGCATTGATGATCAATAGAATGCTGATTCCCTCACTTCCGACCTGAAATGTAAAAGACTTACATTTTACCAACTGCTAAATGCGACGATGAAAATGGTTGGATCATCTATTCCAGAATAATCTGCCTTTTGTCATACTCCTATATATGTATAAGAGATTGACACGTCATGAGATGGATTAGTTTACATGCCTTAACCTCAAACATGAAATTAAAATATTTCACATTTTCATTAAAGTTTATCCGTACACATTAGGCACAAATTACGCTAGATTTCCTGAATTCCAACATCTTTTGAAGATTCTTCTCATTTTAGACACTTTCTAGAATCGAAATGATATGATGATTTTTTTAATCAAAATTGGAATAAGGATTATATACATGACATTTAGTAGCATTATATCATCATTTTACTCTTCCTAATTGACAGAAAAATACTGTTATGTTCAGGAAAGTAATTTCCTCCATTTTTCCAGTATATATATATATATATATATATATATATATATATATATATATATATATATATGCGAACGGTGGAAGCATATATTTGTTAGTTGAATTAATAATTGAAAATTCTATTGCTACATTTTGACTACCTCTTTTGGTAATTTACAAGAATGTAATCTTCTGATGAATGACAATCATCGTTCTGACACTTCCGGAAATAAACACGCAAGACAACACTTTTTAGTAGTGATCAAAATTTAACCAATCTCTTTTGACACTTGAATACTATTTTGTTTTGTTTTATGTTAAATGTATAAACAATACACAGGTTATATATATATATATATATATATATATATATATATATATATATATATATATATATATATATATTTATCTTTTTATTAAAAACTTTGTTCTGCGGTAAGGGTAGTCAAATGACATCCCGTAGCTGCAATCAGTCCTCCATGCTAGTCCCAGGCCATCTGGCCTTGTCATGCGCAAGTTGTCGTAGGCAATGAAGTTGTTTCGCTGTACGTAGTTGTCCTAGTCCCGCCTGCTTCAGATCAGCACGTAGTGTGCCCAGCAGATTTGTGCAGTGCCGTCCTAGTCGCGGTTGGTAGGCTTGCGAATCAGTAACGGATACGTCTAGTGCCCTCTGTGCGGGAGTGTCAAGGTCTATTCGTAGGACATGGCCTAACATAGACCATCTTTGTTCAGCGACGTTTGTGGAGAGGGGTTTTCGTTGCACAGCTCGCATAGTGCCTTGTTGCTGATAAGTTTTTTCGGCTAGCAGTGACCTGTGATTGAATGGAGGTGTCTGCGGTGGCACGCATCCAGCTTGTCAAGCATGGCTTTTTTTATTGCCCAGCTGATGCTATTGTAGAGCATGATGGACATGCAGTACGCGTTATAGAGACGGAGTCTAGTCTTCAACGGGATCTTAGTTCGTCGGCTCCAGAGTTTATGTAATGAATGACAATTTACATTGCCATGTATACAGCGGGCTGTGACGTTTGTAGTGCTGCACAGCAGGGACCCCAGGGTATTGTTCTTGCGCCAGCTCTCATTGTCGCGGTGGGTCTTGCCTTGTGGGTCCAACTCTGTAGCTTCTGCAAAGTATACATATATAGATATGTGTGTGTATCAATATATATATATATATATATATATATATATTCATAGTTTGTTAAGCCCCCAATACCATGTAAACTATTCCTTACACAGTGTTCCATAATATAGCATTTTGAAATTAACATGTTCCGACAAATTATTCTAGGTAATAATTACCCTACTGGTAGTGCAATGTTCGATCAAATAATTGCAAATATATTTAAGTCTTAGACTTTTAAACCTCTGGCAGATTTATTTATAAAAAATAGTCTGACTAGGCCTTGCCCAAGAATATTTATACTTTCTTTTTAATGAAGTATTTTTTTTTAAATTTCTTTTTCATATATTTTTCAAAATTACGTGCTAAGCTCTTCATCTAAATGTTATAAATAATGAAAGAGGTTAATAGCATCATTTAAAGTTGAAGTCTAACATCAGATTTATTCTTAAATAATAGTCTTACTAAACTTAAATCGATCGGGCGTTTTACGAAAATTAAAAATTTAACCATATTAATAATTAAAATTTTTATTTCTGTTATAATCTCATAAATTATTGGAAGCTAGTATTTAGTGTGTTGTTTATCTAAATAATAATAATACTCATAATAATAATAATCAGTAGTAGTCGCTGTACTAGTAGTAGTAGTATTACTATTTAAGCTTTAATAAGTCTTCTGTTTATAATTTTCGCGGATTACTTTTCAATATTATTATTATCGTTGATGTTATTATCATTATTATTAGTTTTATTATTATTATTATTATTATTATTATTATTATTATTATTATTATTATCATTACTATCACTCTTGTTGTTATTTTATTTAAAGTAAGCTTTTACTTAAAAAAATTAGTAATTTATTTAATTAGTAATACTAATGTGTGAATGTTAAATAGAATGAATAAAGTGGTACTGTAACAGATTATGCCACACGCTAACTTTGACCCTGCCCCTTAACCCTACCCTATCTATTACGCTAACCCTAACCCTAACCCTTACTTTGACTCCCATGTCATTTTTGAGTTGGTCGTCATTTTCATAAATGTTATTGTTTAAGGGATTCTGCAACGACCGGAGAAGGTGATGGTCGGATGGAGCAATGTCAGGTGAATGAGGCGGATGAATCAAAACATCTCAATTGAAACTCATGACCTTTTTTTAGTGAGTTTTGCTGTATGAGGTCTTGCGTTATCATGCTGAAGCACTACACTCTTCCTATTGAGTAATACTGGTCGTTTTTTATAGTGCACTATTAGATCCTTTAGCTACGAACAATATTTGACTGCTGTGATTGTTTGATTAGGCACTAGTAACTCATCATTAATCAGTCCTCCCATGTTCTACCATAAAAGGAGCAAAACCGTCTTTGGGTGTAATCCTTGTTTTGGAACAGGCTGTGGACTTTAGTTTCGGTCTAACCGTTGTCTATTGCGTTGGGTATTCTTGTAAATAACCTATTTTGTATCTTCAGTCACAATTCTTTGCAAAAATGGTTCTCGATGATTCTTGGAAAGAAAAGATGTGCAAACAGTCAATCTTTGATTTCGTTGAGCGTCGGTCAAATCGTGGGGACCCAAGTTTACAAGTTTTGAAACTTTTTCTAACTTGAGAAAGTATGAAATAATTGTGGTATGGTTGTATTGAATTGTTGAGCTAATTCTCTGCTGGTTAACTTTGGATTGGCCTGTTCAACGTCTTTAATGACGTCTTTATCAATTAATTTTGGCCTTCCCGAACGTCGCCGATCTGACAGGTTAAAGTCTCCAGAAGAAACATTTGCAAACCACCGTTGACATTTTCGATCATTCAGAACATTTATCCCATAGACAGTTACAATATTCCTTGTAGCCTCTGCAGCTGAGTTTCCTTTTTTAATTCAGACAGCATGCACTGTCTAAGATGCTCCTCAATAATATCCATTTTTAACAGCTAATACCATTAAACTTAATATTTTCCAACTAACTACTATATCTGAAAGGCAAAGCCAGATATTAAGACAGCAATTCACCAAAGAATCTAGAACTGTGTACAACTTAGGAGGCTGCAAATTGATGAAGTAAAAATACGACAATACTTTCTTTCCAACCTGTTGCAATACAAATAAAACAGTGTGTGTGTTTGCAAGCGAATTATTGTACTGCCCAGTATAATATGTAAGAAATCATAAGAAATACAGAGTTTAATATGTAATCTAAGCAAATGTAATTCTTATTTGAGAGCTGTGAACGATCGAGCATTATATATGTTGCTGTTTTTTTTTATTAAGGTACTACATAGTTCCAGGTGTTTCGGTCATTAGCGTAAAAATGATCAGTGTAACCATCTTCTTAGTAGCAAAAAGTATTTTAAAAGAAACTGAATCTAAATAGATTGATATGTTACGATGAACAGGATGGAAGGCATAAATCTAAACATTTGTTAGGCAGAATAAAATATAGTTTTGTTAAATGCTATAGCGGTCAGAAATCGAGAATTTGACTGACGTTTTTCTATATATTAGAATTAGTATACCTGATGTTACTTACCCCAAGAATAGATTACATGTTTCAAATTTATAATGGGTACGGCATTAAACTGCATAATATACCCCTGGGCAAGGTGTTGGGCTGCACACATGAACAATCCCACTCTATCAGACTGAAGTCCATTTTACCCATCTCTTTTTTTTCAATTTTATTTTTTCGTCTCCTCACACAGCTTCCCAGCCATATTAAGTAGTCAATCTTCGGTATACCTTTAAAGCACATCTGGTGATGGGGTCCGAATTTTCGCCTTTGTTGTTATTTCTCCTGGGGTAATTCTCATTCTGTGTTGTTGTACTTGTCTAGGTCATATCGTTTGCAAACTATTTATTTGAAATGATATGCCTGCAAAGCAATTAAAATAAATAACTAAGATGATCAAACTAAACAAAAATATACACCATTAATAAATATCTAAAACCATGAAAACTGTACACAGAGTGATTTGATTATACGTAATCTGGAAAGGATGGATATGCCGTAAATCAGAACAACATACTTACTAAGCAAATATAATACTAATATGTGTAGAGGGATAAACACTCGAAAACACTTAAAACAAAACAAATACACATATATATGAAACGCATTCGAATCAGATTATCTACGAACACGTATAGTTTCAACGTGTGTAACTGATTTGTAAGTTTTTCTATCGTTTAACAATTCTTACAAATTGTTTACACACGCTAAAACAACACATGTTCCGTCATTATTTTTGGTTCACAATTTTTCGAATGTATATAAATCTGTACTTTTAACGGTTAAAAACTCTTACATATCGTTTCCACTAAGCGAATTCGGTAGAGAATGTAAGTCTAATACGTGTTCAATACATGATTGTTTTATTTGTTGTTTACGAGTTCTCGAGTGTTAACTATTCAGTACACCGTGTAGAAGTTTCGGCGTTTTCTTAAAACTGTGTAATTAAATTTACCTGATCCATGAGGAAATCTGCAATCGTAAAAGGGTGTTTCATACCATATTCCGTGTTTCCAGGTAGAATGGTGTGGGGGTTAGCGAACTCACAAACATACAAGCACGCAGACATACATATATACATATGAACGTGTAGATAGAGCAACACATAATCTTCTTATTTGTACAGTTTAGCCAGTAGTATTACCTCGCCCAACTGCAAGACGCTTTATCGAAAAAGCAATTAGTTTCGACACTTAATGATTTGAGGGCATCTAATAGAAAGATAGCCAAGACATTTTGGCTATGTTTGCCTGTACCTTTAGTATGCAACGGCGCGCAGTGGCCAACATTAAACAGATCTCATATCAGATATTGTTTTCATGGACAGGTGCATAAATAAATAATTGTGAATAATTGTGTTTTAGAGATTACGGCGAAGTAATAAGTATATCCTTCTAATGGTCTGCCAAAAATATAAATTGCCTTTTTCACCCTGATTTGGAAAACTGGTAAAGTCTGGAGTCACTACTCACTGTTGTCATTACTCTCATGACAACTCATCCCCGAAGTAGTAGAATCTTTTAGGTTCGCATCAATGGGTTAAATATCGGTTTCACAGGAGCCTGCATCAAAATATATACACATACAAACACCAAGAAGATATTCAAAATGTACAGCATAACTAACATTTACTAAAATGATTAATATCGACATTAAATAACTTAAAAAATATTGTCATTCTTTACAGACACAGTTTTCATATATGTATATGGGCTTACTTTTATATAGTTTTGATTGTGTGGATAGATTGATAACTTGATCAATGAAAAAATAATTGTTATCGATATTCTTCGCTTACATAAGTATACACTTTGTAATTAAGTATGGCTGATAAAACGACCACATTGTTATATTACCAGCAAATAATGATTGACTCGACAAAATACGTCTCCACTAAAGCAGTGAGTGATTATTAATATACTGCAAATATATACTGACATCTACTATTGTTTTAAAAGTGTAGTATATTTAGCATGAAATACATTGGATATAAGTCTATTATAAACTAAAGTCCGATGTCAAATGTATTCTGATTTAGTTATCACGATGGTAGTTAATATGAGTTATATTCACATATTCGAAGTATTTACTAACCATATCTGATAGAATTCGCTTACTAGTTATAGTTTCATTATGAAAGTTAGAAGTTAATCATTGAATTGCAAGAAGAAACAGATGTTGTCGTAAACATTAACAGTTCTTAAGCATTTTTCATGATTTCCCATCTAATGTTTATATTGATATTAATAATATGAAAATGCATTGCACATTTTTCAATAAAAGTCAAACAAAATAATAATTTTATTTATCAACACTAATGTTATAATTGACGATAAGAACGTATTCATCTTTTTTATCAAACATAATTTCAAGTCTTCTAAATAACGTCAAAGTAATCTACGTTATGGTAGTACTCAATCGCTCTATGATAGACGAGCTGAAATATATATACCAATTACTCTATATTATTACAATATCGGCTTTTTGGCTAAGATCAAAGTGTAGTATCTCTTTCGATGGATACTACACCCCATAAACTGGCATCGTCTTGGCTTTCGGGGCTAGATTTACGCCGGTCTATGGGTCTGTCCTGTGCAGTTCTAGGAGATGCACCCTCCCGGGCTTTGCCTCCCCTCTTTGGAGAGGAGTAAGTTTATTGCTTACTGCCTGAGGCGCCCCTACCGGGGAATGCCGACGGGGCTGCCCAGGCAATTTTTAATGGCCAGAGTGCTCACTTTCTCGGGCGCTGGCTTTACAAACCCCACTTTCCCGACCCGACCTTGGGTCACATCTTACTTGTTGGAGTAAGATAAAACTGGCCTTGTGCCTAACTCCTGGTGAGGAGTAAACAAATACTCTACATTATACTAAAATATACAATCTTGAACATCAGCTGAATGAAACATCCAACCAGGAAACGCCTATATGAAAACATTACTCTCATCTCAATCACGCTAAGAGAGAGTGAGATATAGAAGAAAGGGCTCGGCTTGCTAATCACTATTGGGGAACAAAGTGAGAGCTTGTGACTGACACCCCTCCTCTGGTATCCATTACGCGGCAAATGATCCTTTTTTAGACTTCTATAACTCCTACATAGATTAACTCGTAGAAAACTTTCAATGCCATCTGACCGACAGTCTGACAGAGATAGTTAAATGTAAGCAATCACGGGAATCTGAGAAGCATTTTGATTGATATCAAAATATTGCTCCAAACGTTAAAAGGGACGTGTACGCTGGTACATGTGAAGTGTTATTCAGTGTGGTATTAAAGAAAAACAAACTGAGTTCTAAAAAGGAGTGTCTTTTAATTACAAGTGTATATCAATATAAATGCAATAGAAAATAAATACATTAGAAACGTTGTGGAATTTTTAGGGTTATTCTTTATACAGGGTGGGCAAAAATAAGGGTCCTATTTTTAAAAATTCATAACTTTTTTATTTATTGATTTAAAAAAAAAATTTTTTTAGAATAAGTAAAGGACCCCTTCCGAAGCAAGCATGAGCCGTATTAGCCCTAAGGAACGTACCCTCATTTAGAAAACATTATTTTTGCTTAAAAAACTCAAAACAGTGTAAAAAACAATACTTTAGTTTTTGTAAGTTTTAAGAAGTGTTTTTCGGCTAAAATTTGTTTTGTTTATTTCAAAAAATCTCGGAAGGGTCAGTTTACACACACATAAAGTTTGGTGAGTTTAACTTTTATTTTGTGGAAGTTATTCAAATTCAAGTTATTCAAATTTAAAGATAGGACCCTTATTTTGGCCCACCCTATATTAATAACAATTACAGCACCATACATTGTACGTAAAGATGTAGTGACAATTTATAAAATAGTTGAGCACTTTGAACAACAGAACAGTTTTCTGTAATGAAAGGATCTTATGTTTTTCAGTGCAAAAAAGAGTAAAATATTGCAGTTATTGAGACATATTGACAAATTAGAATTAACTAATTCATCATAGACAAGAAGGTGAAGTGATTTAATTCAATCTTCAAAATCATGAATGATCATTATAACACGATGTGAAATCCATTGTCAAAGCAATTCAAAAACTGGACTTTGTCTGGAGATATCATGCAAAACAATTCTTCTAAATAAGTAACACTTTGTAGTAGTAAACATTTCAAGAAGTTAGCGTGGGAAAAAGCGCAGTCTCCTTCGCAAAGTATCTTCAGAATATAATTGCTAATGATAACGTCGTATACATGAAGGTAATACTGTGAAAGGTCTGAATTTGATCAGCAAGTACTTCAAAACCAGTTACTCCAATGTCATTTGAACTGATGAATCACAAGTAAGTTTGAATAGTCCAGTCAAAAGGTAGATTTTGTCAGGGTAAACAAGCACCTGTGACTATGCGAGACAGCAACGAGAAGTGGTATGACTATATGGGCTACAGTTATTCACAACACTATTATTGACCCATTTAACGCCCATAAGGACTGGAAAAAATAGCGTTAACTATTGTGACTTACGATAAAATTATTTTCGATTGAATTCAAGACAATGTATTTATTCATAGAGGATAATGACATCTCTAATTCTTCTCGACTTAATTGCAAGTTTCTTGACTGCGAACATTTTTCAGATTAGAAAGTGAACGCATTTAAATCCTATCGAAAACATCTTGTGAATTGTCAAAAACTTGTTATATGAAATAAGCAAAAAATATAGTAGTCTATCACAACTAATATTGCATGAATTTTATTTGAAGATATTGAAAAATTACCGCGAATAAACGACAGGTTAATGGATTTGGTTAAAATCAAACGTCACAATACTAAAATGTAAATTTTACATATTTATATGTTTCAATCATTTGTCAAGCACACCGCGTTCTGCTAGATTATGAAAGTTAACCAACGTTTAGCCTGGTCAGTACTAAACGGATGTCCTTTTTGGAATACACGGTATTTTATGTGACTGAGTTTTCTGCTCATCCAGACATTGTTTCCAATTGCCCTGGACTTCATGACACTGGCTTTCAATACCAACTTATACGTTTTTTCATCTTGTAATTTGTTTAGTTTGAAACGTTATTTTTATTTCTATTTTTTTTACTTCGCCGATTCAGACGTTATTATATATGGATATGACTTTTAGTGTGAACAGTGGCGAAACATATTTTTCCCGTCATTTATTGGCGAGGGGATACACTTGTAAATACTATACGTTTGAAAAAGTTGATAAGCAGATTTACAACAGCAGCATAAACTATTTTAAGGTGCGATTTGAGGAATTTAAACATAATAGTAATAAATGATTAAAGAACTATCACATACGTTATTTAACATAATTGGGTCAGTATATTTATATTTTATCGATAGTGTAAATGTACTGTTTAATGTTTTTAAGGGTTTAATTGGGAATATCAGTAAAAGAGAGAAGTTTAAACGTAACATAGTGTTGTGGGTTCTTCGATTGCAGACCACAGCTAAACATATCTTGCCCGCGTTTTACCTGGGGACTTCTCAAGTCGACACATCGCAAATTTTTCTCTAGATATTTACTTCTTATTTATGGTAGCTGTAATAATGGGATGAATTCCAAAGAACAACACATAACACCATTATTTCCTTCTGAGCTTTAGTGTAGTTGTTTCAACAATTTACAACAATGTACATTAAGATGATCTAAAATGTCTAGCTTCATGAGTAGGTGTAGTGGACATCAAAAAAGATGCCCAGTCCCTTTAAACAAGCAAACTCTATCTCGCGTCTGTGCTTACTTGATTTATGGTAAGTGCACCTAATCCATTTAAAGAAACCTCAACAATCCTTTCTTGAGGTTTAAAAATCATGTACTGGTAAAACTAGAGCAAATCGACATGGGATGATCTTGAAATGTTTACGTATGTTTTGTGATGTGCCGTGTATCAACAAAGTTGATGTCATGAAACTCAGAATCAAAATGCACAAGAGAATATTATACTATAGTTAAGTCTTACTCTGCCGGGGCAAGGGAAGACAAATAGTTAGTACATATGCTTGTGGATATGGTAGACTTGCGAGGCGAACGTCAGTGACACTATGATAAAATGACGGCGGATGTATCATCGGCCCAAATCCGGCTAATTCAAGCGCAAGGTTTCCGTTTCTCACTCAAGACGAAGACTGATAAATTGATGTGTATGCTATTGAGGGTCAGTTTCGTGTATGGACTGCTGAAGACTAGACCCTTCATTCGGAGAAAAAGAAAGAACAGGAAAAGGAAAGGAAACAGATATATAAAGTAAAAGAGAATAGGTCCATGCGAGATGTGTGCGTTGTGACCAGCAGCGGAAAGAGATTCCAGTTAAAAAAAAACAACACATATGATTAATTAATATTTCCCCAGACAATAGCAGCAAACACACCCGCATGTGTATGAATGGAAACCACAATACCTGATCGCTATACAAAAATAAAACAATATAACATCAAGGTCAACAGTTAACAGTATTGTATCACGCATGTTAGGTGGGAGGTTGAGAACATGTCAATAAATAAAGAAAAACATTATAAGTTAACGGCAGAGTATCGGACCACACTCCTTTAATATATACATTATAAATATAAATATACATTGTTACCTACAAACATGTGTTACCTACAAACATGTGTTACCTACAAATCTGTACGACTCATCAATTTAGCTAGACTTCAGTCACTGATAGGCAGGTTTTGAATATCGCTAGGTCTGATGTAAAGACGATGAAACGCATCTGTGCATACCTATATCATATATATATATATATATATATAGAGAGAGAGAGAGAGAGAGGGAGAGAGAGAAAGCGATGATAAATGTATATATATAATATAAGAATATATATATATATATATATATGTTTATATATATATATAGATACATATATACTAAAGGCATATATTATATACTATAAGTATATATATGATGTATTTACATTACTATATATATATATATATATATACAAGTAAATGTAGTTTGTTTGAAACATTGCGTGTAATATGTATATACCTGAGTGTCAGACGTCTATCACCATGCAAGAATTGGCTATATGTCGCCGTTGAGCAGTATGACAAAATGTTGTTTTTCATAGTAAAACTTTTTTGGTTAGTCAGGAATTCATCACAGTGACCTAATGTGTGTGACCTTGTGTCATAATATATTTCGAGGAAATACCTCTTCATCAAATGGTAGGTGTTTCCAACTTCGTGAAATTTGTGTTGAACGTAAATATTGTTATATGCTTATACCACAGTAAAACTGGATGCTGCCAGCAACAAACGGAATAAAATCAAAATAAATACGTTTTATTTAATTTCCTTTTAATTTATTTAAGTTAACAAATTTATTTTGTTATATTTTTTTCACGGATTTCACAAGATTTGAAACACCTACTATTGGATAGATAAGCCTTTCTGAAAATGTATAATGGAACACGGTCACACAGATTAGATCATTGTGTAGAAGTCCTGACTAATCAAGTAAGTTTTTTGTATAATAAAACTATAAAAAACAGTTGTGTTTGTCATACTACTCAACGCCGCCATATTTCCATTTCTTGCATAGTAAAAGCCTTTTAATACTCCGCCTCTCTCTCTCTTTCTCTCTCTCTCTCTCACTATCTATCTCTCTCTCTCTCTCTCTCTATATATATATATATATATATATATATATATATAGGGAGAGAGACAGACAGACAGACATAGGCAGAGACAAAGAGAGAGAGAGATGGAAAACTGATACAAAAGCTGTCCTACTGACTACTTACGTCTTGGTCAATTGTTGGTGAGGAAGGCATTCTTAGCCGTGATCGACACCCTTCCTAGAGTTTGAGTCTGGAGCAAAATATCTGGATAGCAACACTAACCATTTCTGAAGGAGTAGATGTCCTCTGTCTATCGCCGTGTTATGCACTCCTTCTTTTCTATTAGCCAGACGCAGAGGTACTAGACAATCAGGTGCCTCACCTCGAAGGCAGTCAATACTTGGCCTAGTTTCTTGATTAAGTCAATTAACCCCGTTTCTCTTTCTCTTCATCCGGGCAATTTGGAGATAGTTTTTTGTCACTAAGTATCACATGACTAGGCTCGGGCGCTCTTGTTCCGACAGGTTAGACAGCTTAGCTGGCTTCTGTTTAAGACTGGTACCGCAGGACCCCGAACGCTTAGGTAGCGCTAAGAACGCTTGCTCCATAACCAGTTATATGATATTGTCAGAAACTGTACTTGCCATGTCGCGCATGGAAAGGGAAACTAAAGTAATCCCCGATGAGCTTCCACGAGGACATAACCACATTGATAAAGTTTCCACTAATGGTCTGTGTTTGTCGCAATACACAAGCACCCTCTTTGCATCCTTTCTCTATCTTAAACAAAAATAACAATACCAATAAAAAGAAACAAACCTACACCAGCCACTTATCAAAAACATATTCGCCTTCCCCAATGAGGCAAGCTTTCACAAATATCCGGGGGCTTAGAACCAACATCAATGACACAGACACTTTTCTGCGAGTAAATTCCGCAGATATCCTAGTACTAAGGGAAACGAACCTACAATCCTCCATTTCTATACATAATTCTGACATAACTGAATACCCCCAACTCAATAATAACTGAGATACATATATGCACGGGCGAACAGTTCATGTTTGGAACTCCTCCCGTTTTTACTAGAGAATATAGGCTAGAACTAGATGACCAAGCCTATATGTGGTTTAGATTAACTTTACAACACACGGTAGTTACTTACATTTTTTATACAGTTTTCCTTCGGTCTAGGACTGTACCTTGCTTAACTTTGACTCTGAAAGCATAGATACAGCACTCTCACTAGGGTCGAGTGCCCAAATACATGTATTTCGAGATTTTAATGTACATCACTGTAACTAGCTTGGATTCCCCAGCTATACAGACGGAGCTGATAACTAAACGTATAGTTTCTCTATAGCGCAATCTCTCGCACACAGATTGACAATATCCTGACCCTCCTTTCTGATCGTGTGCACCAGCAAGCCTCACTTCTCGACCTGTTTTGACTTCACTGCCGAGACTTGTGGGGCAAATGTCCATAACCTGCTCAGAAACGTAGATCATCTTGTAATAATCATTGGCACAACCCTAAAGGCTCGTCCAATAACTGATGAGCCGTTGCTCAAAACAACAAGATATTACAAGCGGGCTGATAGGGAATACATCCAAGGTGAAATCAGAGATGCCCCATGAAATGAAACTTTTCTCCCCTTACTAGTCAGTGCGCAAATGAGTTCACTGAATGGGTTAGAGAAGGCAATAAAGCACATGTCCCAACCCGAAAATTCTATAGCAAGTCCAACTCTCAACAATGATTCACCTCGAACTGTGCAGCTGGTATTGCTCAGAAACAGCAATTATTCCGACAATTCAACCGCCATAAGTAAACAGCTAATAGACAGAAACCTATAGCGTCAAAAACTCATTGTATTACTTTGATAGATAAATAAAAGAGAAGGTATACAGAAATTACCAAAAAACGCATCCAGTTGCAGAAACTAGGTACTCATGATTTTAGGAAAATCCCAACAGTGTGGTGAACAATGCAACATCAGCAATTGACCCGCTATCAAACAACAACGATGTCGTTTGTACGGCAACTTATAAGGCTGAACTGCTTGCCTACACTTGCGTCTGAAATTCAATTTTGAACTCCGCAAACAACTCTCTCCCACATTTCCCATTTCGGACTGAACGCATAATTGATGATTTGTTACTCACTCCATCTCATGTTTCAGACGTCATAAAAAACCTTGGCACCTCTATAGCATGTGGGGCTGATTTTATACCAGTAATAGTAATAAAATAAATACTCTGCTAAATGGGCCCCGCCCCTCTCCAAACTCTACAACATATGCCTTGTCGACCCCTGCTTCCCTGATAGCTACAGAATTGCCTTTGCGGTACGAGTCTTTAAGAATTCTGGAGATAGTACTGCCCCTCGAAATTATCGCACCATCAGTCTACTCCTGCCTTTCGTAAAATTATTTGAATCCTTAATCAATCTAACGATAGTCCGTCACCTAATTAATGCTAAACTTCTTGCTGGCTATCAGTATGGATTTAGGCAAGCACAGTCTATTGCGGATATCCTAACGGTAATCGCTGAACAAATATACCATACATTCGATAAGACAGGTGGAGTTAGGGCGGGAGCGTTTGATATATCCAAAGCATTTGACAAGGTGGGCATAAATGTATTCACATAACAAGTAATTAATATAGTATAACTGGACTAATATTTAATATAATTAGATCCTTTTGCTACATAAATAAAATCCAGGTTGTGCTCGATGGTTGTTCATCCAAACTACATGGCATGAATGTTGGTTTACCCCAGAAATCGATGCTAGGAGCGTTATTCTTCTTGATTATTATAACCGACCTCCATATAGACATTTTGTCTGAAATGAGTATATTTACTGACGACACCACACTCCACTCTTGTCATGTGGGTAAGACGGGTGCGCAAATATCCCAGGCAATAACTGAATCCTTAGAAAGTAACACGAAGTCTGTAGTGGGATTGAAAGTAACATATAATGCTTCTAAGACAAACCTCCTTGCTGTCAACAACTAAAAGAAACCTCTTTAACCACCTTTAAACATGGCAAATTACACCTTAGCTGAGAAGCAGGCGTTCTAACACCTAAGCCTAACATTAACAGGTAATATGCATTTTTCCAGAATCGATTGATCTCTAAAAGGGAGGTAACGGTTTATCCAGAGTAAATAAGTCTTCTTCGTAATAAAATTGAGCTCTCTCGGTGGTCGATAATGTAAATTAGTATAACACCGCTATAATTTCCCTTACTTTCGAAGAGAGGTATATTGTTCTGTGATTTAAGATGAACAATACTGTAAGTTTTGCTGTTTTATTTAACTTCGAATTGTTGGTGTATATACCCTGTATATACCCTTTATATCAATTAAAGTCAATTTAGTCTCGGAAGCGATCGTACACATTACTGGCGTTGATGATGTTGAATTCTTGGAACGAATATGAATGAATATATGATAAATCTGTTTATCTTTTAACTATAATATATATATATATATATATATATATATATATATATATATTTATCTATGTATAAATATATAGTGATCTACAGAGAGACTGTTTCGCTGTATCACAGTTTATTCAGATTGGGCAGGCAATCACGCATCCCAAGCCAGGAATCGAACAAACAACAATCTAGTTGATAGCCAGTAATTCCACTATGCCACGAGGAAGGCGCTGTTGATACTTACAATGATTCTTTTTTAATTTTCTAAACATTGACCGCCACTTGACAGTGCTCTATTTGTTTATTTACAAAGAGCTGGCAGTATATATATATATATATATATATATATATATATATATATATATATATATATATATATATATATACAATATTTTGCTACATTCCACGATTTTGATTGTAAAAAGTATCTATAATGTGAATAGTTATGGGTTTTAAGAACAAATAAAAAATAGCGGGAACCTTGCTTAATTTGGGTCTAATAACTATGGATCAAATTCAATACAAATCTGATATATTTGAATTTCAAATGGAAAGTCATCCCTATAATATTCCGATGAAAAACAAATTAAAATGCTCCAAAATTTTAGGAATATTTATTAATTGATGTTTAACACCCATTGTCAAAACTTCACAAATATGGGAGCTATCTGAATTTTCATGAAAGGCATCTACCTCATTTTTCTTCCCTTTGCGCAAAATTAAATGAACCGCAATATAGTCTACAGTGAGCCTAGCAGATCTGTTCTAAATTGCACAATGATCGGTCAATCAGTTTATGAGTTTATTCTTTTCTACATAAACATATACACATACATAACATTATATAAACAGAAATTATGCTTCCCCGTAACTTGGTATGAATCAGCATAATACGACTTTTTGACCGACTCGATTCTGTTATTGGCATTGCTTTCCCCCGTTCTTTCTTGAATCAGAAAAACACAGGTTGTACCACGAGAAGGTTGCCAACATCAATAGTGAAAGGTTTTATATGTCACAAATAGGATTCGAACTTGGCGCGTCCAGGTCTTCAGATCACGTCGGTATCTTCTTTGCCATTGTACTAGATTCAAAATATTTAAATATAAAAACAACGTGACGTTAAAATATCGACTTCGCTGTTTTATACGCTGTTTTATACGCGACACACAACGAACATCAGTAGGGTTCTTACCCCGCCCAATAAACCGGTATTGTCTGGGGCATCGGGTCTGGATTCACGCCGGTCTATCAGTTGTCCGTCCTGTGCAGTTCTAGGAGGTGCACCCTCTCAGGCTTTGTCTTCTCACCCTTTGAGAAGGGGTTAGTTTATTGCTAATCGCCTGAGGAGCCCCTACCGGGGAATGCCGACGGGGCTGCCAAGGCAATTTTTAAATGCCCAGAGTGCTTAAATTCTCGAGTGCTGGCTTTTCCCCACTTTCCCGACCTTGTGTCACATCTTACCTTGTGGGAGGAAGATAAATAAAATCAGTAGATGTACGATGCATGTGTGTGTGTACGTGTTATCACGCCTCTGTGTGTGTTTATATATGGTACAGGACATCGCTCGAAAGATGAGCATATCTCGCAACAGTAAGCGTGATGTTCGCCGAGTTAAAGGGCAGATGAAGTAAAAACTCGTTCAAAAGCCATACACATGACGTCATATGACACCCATAATTGAATAAATACCCTGCATATTTGTTTGTTTTTTTTTGTTTTACTTGGTGAACTTCATTCATAGTGAGTTCCATTTTTAGCACAGTCTGACGCAGCCATCCTTTTTCATCCGGACATTTCCGAATTCGTAACTCGTTATTGCATGGTTTACACGTGTTTAATACACGATCCCGGTGATAAGCCGGCTTTTAGACTAGAGATTTTCGAGGGAAGTCGGCCTCGTCTCTACTTAAAAGATTAACTTACCACCAACTTGCAATACCTATTACTGCTAGAGTTCTGGCCTTCGGGCAAATAAACTTACAACATCATAAGATATAAGCCAACATGTGTGGATGTGCGTGCCTTCTAATCTACACACCTATGCCTACAACCACGTACATTTATTTGTGTGGGAGTGTAAATACATCTAGAGTTGTGGGTCATAAAATTGTGTTATTACTTTTTTACTCGTAGAAAAATATAGGTCTCCACATGCAAAATCAATAACAATCACAACAACAACAACAACAATAAAAAATAATAATAATAATAATAATAATAATAATAATAATAATAATAATAATAATAATAATAATCATAATAATAATAATACAACACTGAAAGTACATTTACTTTGATGAAGGGGCGCGGTTTATAAACTGCGTCCCCTTCCGCAAAATACATGACACCAGCCTCGGCTAGTACCGCATATAATAGTTGTGAATGGTAAACGGCTGTTGCGATGACGCAAAGTTATTTGCTATAGTTATCAAATATGGTGGAGAATACTGTAAATTTTGACAGACTTGTTGTCACTTCGACTCCAGGGTGTTCAAAAGCCATACACATGACGTCATATGACGGTTATTATCAGTGAGTAATCACTGATGATGACCTGTGTTGGAACTCCTTGTACGTACACAATAATAAACTACAAGTACACATAAATTGACATATACCTTTGTCCACTAATATATTTTTGCATAGAAGACCACACATCTTATTTATATTTTACTTTCTAAGATATAGAGTAGTAGGCATACATTTCTATTCTGGTCTCTCTAAACCATGTTAATACGTTTAACACATCCGTTCCTGCAATAACACACATGCACTATATATATATATATATATATATATATATATATATATATATATATATATATATATATATATATATATATTTATCTATATACGTATATGCATATTTATACATATATATATATATATATATATATGTATAAATATATATATATATATTTATCTATATACGTATATGCATATTTATACATACATATATATATATATATACATTGATATACATATATATATATATATACGTACATGCATATTTTTACATATATATATATATATATATATATATATATAAGCACACATATATACATATAGAGAAAAGGAGTTAGAGAAAAAGAGAAGGATGAGAATGAAAATGAGAGAGAGAGAAGGTGGTGAAAGGGAAAGGTTAACGTAGGCATTAAGATTAACAGAGCTACTTTGCTAGATAGCTTGAAGGCATGATGAAAATATAAATAGACGGATAGACACCTATATTAATATATATATATATATATATATATATATATATATATATATATATATATATATGTATATATATATATATATATATATATATATATATATATATATTTATAAAATGTTCTTGTTTGTTTATTACGTAGATTATGTAACTGCATAATCAGGTCAGGCTGTTGTAAAATAAGCGTTTATACACACAAACGCATCGTAAAAAAATAAACTCATAGCAAGTAAGCTATACAGAAAAAATAACTGTTTATCATTTCTGTTAGCCTGATGATTCACCTGTAAAATAAAACACACACGTTTCTATATGATATATTTTTAGTGTCCCGTTTAATTTCCACAGTTAACCGAAACTAGAAATAACAAAAATTGATAAAAGGTGCAAGAACTTCGGTGTAGATCCTCCGTGAGAGAAAATACAGGTCAAAAACATATAAGTATATATATATATATATATATATATATATATATATATATATATATATATATATATGTAAAAATAAAAATGGAATGAAGGATAAGCTAATCAACAACTAGCAAAAATAAACTAAAAAACACATATTAAAAAGTTCTACCAAAATATAAAATTTAAACTATTATCAATCGGTAGCAGAACTTTAATTAAAAAAAAGAAAAGTTTTCAAATTTATACAAAGAACGCAATTTGGAAGACACACAGTCACGTATAATAAACAGTAGAAAGGGAGAAAGAAAAAAAAGAAATGTTAAAAAAGTAAAAAGAAGAAGAGGAAAAAAGAGAAGAAGAAAAATGAAAGAAAAACATTGGCTGTTAGCTTATAGACGCCGATTGGAAACGCTGTAAGTTAATACAGTCGGGAAGAAAGATTAGTAGTAATTTAAAATATATGACAAGAAATTACAATATATATATATATATATATATATATATATATATATATATAGATAGTTCACTCCAAACAAGAAAGTTGTCACTGTAGACGTAAGGGGCTACTGAGAATTAGCGTGAAAGTTTGGAGGGTCATCCTATATTTGTCAGCTGTGCAATCAGATGTTTTTCCACATTAGTTTTAAATTTCTGCATGTCAGTACAGTCGGAGAAAGATAGAGCAGAGAGCGAGTTCCATAGTCTGGCAGCACGATGAAAGAATATATTAGAGTAGGACGCTATCTAGCATCTGGGGACATCCACAGTGAATGGATGGGGTTTATCTAATTTTCGGGTTGGCCGAGCGTATTTACGTCGACGGGGGCACCAGAGCAGCAAGTTCATCGGATCACATTCCATTGAAGTGCTTGTAAAACTAGCACAATAATGCAACCTTGCGGCGATGGGACAACGGCTCGAACTTGGTAAATAGTGAGGGACCTATCAGATTAGCGACTTTTTTAGACCTTGTCTAAAAGGAGAGACTAGTAAATAGTAGACAAGTCTATATGAGGCGACACTACTCCATGCTTGGGCGGATGGTGGTTTTGCATAGATATAGAATATTGTCAGGTGTGAGAAGTTATCTAGCACGGTAGAAGGAGCCGACTTTTTTACAGCAGCATTGTCAATGTCTTCTATGTATTGGTTCCAATTCAGTATTTATACAGGAATAAACGAAGATTCTATTTTCGTGGCTTTGTTTTCATTTTGTGAACATGATCGGAGATCTACATGAAACGTCCGTTTCCGTAATACATTAGCTCTTTATGTTGATATATATATATATATATATATATATATGGGAAATGAAAAAGGAAAAACCAAAAAGAAGGTTTTTTTTATGTGTTCATCAACGTTTCGTCTTTATTTGTAAGACTTCTTCAGGATGATAATATTAAGAAAGATGTCATGCAAGTACGTGAACATATTGGGTTGACATGATAGGTTGAAGGGAAGACGTAGTAGCCACTACTGGAAGCAGTAGGACCGACGTCATTTTTCTTAATATTATCATCATGAAGAAGTCTTACAAATAAAGACGAAACGTTGATGAACACATAAAACACACCCTTTTTGTTTTTTCCCTTTTCATTACCTATTACGTTGTATTACCTTCATTCTTTCTTTCCCATATATATATATATATATATATATATATATATATGTGTGTGTGTGTGTGTATATTTGTATCTATATAAGCGCTTATGTATATGTATATAGTTGTATATAATTAAACGAACAAACAATTTAAATGGGGCATATAAAAGATAAATACACTGAATATATTAGACACCATACCTCCCTAGATATTTAAATTCATTCCAATTTTTACATCTCTTGCAAACTTAATAACACGCACAACTACATACATTTCTACAACAATAATATAAAAACACGCTTTATAAATGTTGTAAAGTAGTCCAACAGTAAAAAGAAGTCAAGTCGAGGTTGGGTTAAGATAACAAGTGTATTAACATAAAAGGTACAAAGGTAAGGAAACTGACTGACACTCGGCTAGACAGTTACAATACTGTCCTTTTTCTCGCTGATGATTGTCTACTCGCAATATTTATAGTGAGAACCGGTGTAGTTTCTCTTTTGTTAGAACAGCCGGTGTAACAATAACAAATGTCTATCTACAAGCTCTTAGTATATACAGCTTGCTTCACTTCAAAGTGAATGCAAACAAATTGAGAATTTTATAATTACAAATACCCAATATACTTTATATTAAATACGAGAACATTTTTTAACATACTCAAAACTATCAATTAGAAGAAAAACACATCTATTATGTTTCGTTCTTCACAGACTAATAACCCTGCCTGAAAACACACATAACACACCATACATTAAGATAAATGAACTAGAATAACCTATCATATCAACAACAACATAAGCCATTATACACACAGAGCCAACCAATAAATAAAGCTGGAATTTATTTGTTTCATGCAAATAGTACAACAAAAGCTGCAGAGGCGAAACTAAGGGAAAAGAATATAAAAACACAAACCGCCCATTTCCCATACATGTTAGATTACAATCACACATTAAATTTTACGCAAACATTTTTACAATAAAATATATTTTCCGACTAACTGAATCAGTTACCATTTCTCGGTCTGATTAAATTATAATACATCGAATAGGTTTTCTAACAAACAACATCCAGTTTAGCTAGAATTATAATATGAGACGATGAAATAAGGAAGGTAATTAATGAAAAATAAATGGGTAAAATACTCATTATTCGCACTTCACGCTGACATACTTCAACATTTTCAAATATTAGTTAATTTCCGGATTACTTTTTCTCTTTCTCTTTTCTATAATATCCACTTGTTTTAAGCAGCTAACGTGTTCTTATCTCCTATATTTTAGCATGGTTTTGCTTTTGTCTTATTTCCTATACATTTGATGTTAAATTATTAACCTCAAATGCTTGATAGATAACGCCTCTAACTTCGATTCCTTTTCATATTTGTCTGTCATTCTTTCTTTTTGTTTTTTGTTCTACCTTCATTATGTCTGTTGTTTTTTCGAAGTGTAAACTAGCTCTGACGATTTAAAAAAGAGATTATTTGCTATCTGCATGAGTAGATTTCGTTGTATTGTGTCCATTATCTATTTTCTCAATTCACACTTCCCATGTATGTACGTGTATATATATATATATATATATATATATATATATATATATATATATACATGCATGCATATATGTGTGTGTATAACTCAGTATTAGCTGTAATGTAAACAACTCTAATTGAAAGGCCTCATTTCTGAAAGTATTCTAGAAGAAATATCCTGGATTGACCGAGTACAGAAAAGATAACGTCTCGTATTAGAACAGATATTACACTTTTCTCTTATCAAAAAAGAAAACAATTAAGTCTAATTTATGAAATTGACTTCTTTTTTACTTCACTCATGTCGTTTTAGTATGTATTAAAACGATTATTGTCTGTAAATAGTTTAAAATCTTTTACTCTTTTTATATATGAGCATTTTCTAATAATTTTAAAGCCAGAAATGGGTTTATATTTGACAATTCTTTTCCAGATGAGAAGATTGAATATTTCCGCATAACATAGACTCAAAACAACAGCCGTGCTAAAAAGTATCAAATTGTACCCTTCTTTGTCAGAAACATCGCTCATAGAATGTGAGGGCTAAATGACGACATGAGACGTAAACAGGTTTGCCATTCTACTCTCTATGAATAAGTTCGATGTTTTTGGAAATTTCGTTTACGACGAAATTCATTCCGTATTTTCAACTACTAATAAAATATTAAAATGTACGACTTGTTTAGAAATAAATCGAAAACGCATCCACTGTGAGGTTTTCCAGATACCGGAAAACTTTCTATTTCAATAGCTTCTTTTTTGAGGTCCCGGCCTTTGGAACTTCCTGTTTCCGCGACTGTGCCAACAAGAAGAAGTTTAAAACTAATGTTAACTAGCATCTCGCGGCACAATTCTTAATTTAGGATGACCACTTAAACTTTCACCCTAATTCGCAGTAGACACTTATTTCTACAGTGACAACTTGCCTAGTATGGGTTGAATTAAGTTAAACAGAAATTGTGTTAGATTTAATTTCTTTATTATTTTGTCTAAGAGGATTTCAAATATCTTGTTTTATTTTATGCTATTATATTTTTTATTGTAATAAATATTCGATTAATAGTAAATAAAAATATTGATGGAATGCATAATTGCCAGAGCTATTTTGACGCAAAATAATACACGCACACAAGATTACCTCAACATGATAGAGAGAAAGAGCGAGAGAGAAAGCGAGAGAGAGCGAGAGAGAGAGAGAAAGAGAGAGAGAGACATTTACATACAGCTGTTTCATCTTTTCAGTGCTTATAAGTTTAGCTAGACATGACGATATTCGGAACTCGGAATAATCTGCTACTTGAAATGTAATAAATATTATCGTATTTTAGTTAAATTATATATGTATGCACATTTTTTTAGGATACTGAGAACTGAAAGTACGTAATTCTTTTCACGGAAAACTATTACTATTACTTTAACGGTCCACATGCGTGTGTTTAGTCTATTTTGACATATGTTAACTACGCTTTTACTTTTCTCATGAATGAATGTCCCTGTCGTTTCCTTGACGACGATCCTAACACCATACATGTGAATAGAGTCATGTAATCAACATAAAAAAGCAGATTTGTAAGTAGTTTAATAATGACTGAACACAAACAGTTCAGTCTGAAATTCGAACTGGATTTTCTCATTCCTATTTACTGTCATCCTACTGTATATATGACTAACTGTCTGTCTTTAGATCGAAGGCGATTATTCGTTTTACCATCGCGGAACTGTTTGAATTTTAACATTGGCGTTATTCTAATGGGAGGATGCTGTTTTAAGTTACAGGCAGAAACAGCTGCTTTCGTAAACATTAACTTTACTCAGTTTGAGGAGAAAGAAAGAAAGAAAAACACGGTTTTGTTAGATGCGTCGAAGTATCTCGATAAAAGCCTCTGTCAGTTCGTCTGTTACGATTAAGTTTGAAACAGCGTTTTCGTTTGTGTGTCAGCGTTTTCATTTGTGTGTCAGCGTTTTCATTTGTGTGTCAGGCTAAAATTAGCATTTCAGATGCGTCCTACTATTTCCTAATAAGCTCTGAGAGAGTGTCGTATTTTGTACGCTGAAGTTTGGAATAAAATGTTATCTCACTTAACGCGAAAATTGTGAGTACGCATCTTAAAACTATCCGTATTTCTTTGTTCTAAATGAATTTATTACTAATGGAGATTTAGTATCGGTCTGTTTGAAGTCGAACTTATACTATTACTTCTATTAATTGTACTATTGTACTTCTATTTCTAATGGAGATTTTGTATATGGCTGTTTTAAGTCTAAACTATACTATTACGTCTATTAAGTATGTTATTGTACTTCTATTAATTGTACTATTATACATTTATTACTAACTATGAGTTGCTATCTGTATTATGAAGTCTAAATAGTACTACTACTCATATTAATTGTGCTATTGTATTTATATTACTAATAAAGATTTGCTATCTTCCTGTTTTAAGTCGAAACTATACTATTACGTCTATTAATTGTACTGTTGTACTTCTATTAACATTGGTGAGTTGGTATTTGTCTGTTTGATCTTAGAAATGATAATATTACTTTTATTAATTTACTATCGTACTTCTATTACTAATGGGGATTGTGTATCCTTCTGTCTTAAATCGAAACTATACTATTACTTCTATAAATTGAACTATTGCACTTGATTTACTAATAGAGCGTTAGTATATGATTGTCTGTTGTTGAAACTATACTATTACTTCTATTAATTACACGTTTGTACTTCTATTACTAATGGTGATTTATTTTTCAGGAATTTCACGTTTCACAAGTAACGTCAAAATAATATTGGTGTTATTGTAGAGGAGACCCCACAAGTTAACCCCGACCCACGAAAGAAAACATGGGGAAAAACAAACAATATATTAGAACTTAAAATGTCGGATCAGTTTCGCATCTAAATTTAACATAAAATGATAACATACTTTATAATTAGATAGTGTTCGATATGACATGTAACAGTTTCAGTTAAATGTTAGATGTAACCATATAATCTTGAAGGCAAGGAATGTAGCTCTACGCACTTAAATCTAGTGGCAGGCTTGAGGGAATGTATGGGGGGGGGGCGTGGATAAGGGATGTTGACAGCTGGATTTCACGTTTCTGATATAGTTAAGGGATGATTTTAGTAGGATGTTGCCATTCAGAGTAAGAGTTACTGGTAGGGTTATAGAACTTTTTTCGGCCAAATTATTAGAGGCTATTTCTTAGACAGAAATAACACACAATTTATCTCCATTACAAACATCTTGTTATATTCTCTTAAAACATTACCCAGTTAGACAATAGTCAGGATAGGTAATCCTATTTGATGTTAAATTTATATGCGAAACTGATCTACCGCTCTAAATTCTACAATCTTTTTTGTTTGTGTTTCAGGGTTGTAACACGTAATTCCCTAAAGAAGAATACTTGTTTTTGTTCAGGGTGTATTAAGGCTCCTCATCTAATTATTCATTATAATCTTTTTTGTTTTATAATTAGTATAGCTGGGAAAGTTTGTATTTTAGCAACTATTGGAGTACAGTTTAGTGTTGTATACTATTCTCATTTACTTAGGTAAGCCCATCTATTGGTATGATTAATATATTTTTACTGAAATCTAGATTTATTTTTTTTTTTTACAAAACATATTTTATATGTAAAGATTTTAAGATATTTTTTGTAATATTAAAACAAATGACCAAGATGCCCACCTATATTTTCCATCTTCGCAATGAAATTATATAGGGGCAGATAATTCAAGTTACTTCCGGTTTGATTATATATATATATATATATATATACACATATATATATATATGTATATATGTGTGTAGTAAGCTATGAAAATATACTTATGGTCATAAATATATTTTCATAGTTTACTACCGAGCTCTACTTACGTATTGAGCACTGTTAGAGTAAATACTGTAAATATGTACATTAAAAAATATATATCCTAATAAAATATTATGTGGATGACTTGAAATAATATATAATTATATATATATATATATATATATATATATATATATATATATATATATATTCAGTAAATAATTATAGCTATGACTACTGTTTAAAAGCTAATAAGGAGATATAATATTCCAGATATATTTTGTTACTATATATCTACTAGCTTTTAGTAATTTACAAGATATTTCCCTCGGATGATCAGTACATTTTAATTTAAATGTACGAATATATGGGCTTTAAACTCGTCCAATGAAAATATGAATTAACAAATCTAGGTTTAAACAAATTATAAACTCACGTCAGTTAAGTTAAGCTTACCCCAAATATATAATTAAAAAATTGAAGTAACGAGAATCATAGGCCCCTCCATAGTTTGGTTGACAAAATGGTCAAATATGTTGACTTTTTGTTTGAATATTACTCAGAATTCTGTAAACATCAAAGTAAGTATTATTCTCATTCAAGAACGCTGCAAAAATACATATACTATTGAAACTAATTTCAATAATAAGTGACCATCCTTTCGGAAATGAGCAGAAATATGTAATGATAATATAGTAACTCAAAATCAAAGGTAAAAGCTTCTAATAGATATATATATATATATATATATATATATATATATATATATATATATATATATATATATATAATATATATATATATATATATATATATATATATAAAATAATTACAAATATGTGTTTATCTACATACGTTTACGTTTCATCCTTTGGGCAACCATCAGTGTAGAAATAATTATTCATATGGGTCGTAGGATTCGTTATAACCCATATTCCGACGTAAACCCACCCAGACACTATGAACATTCTGAAAAATCAGCAAGAGTTTTAACCTGTTATAGGCAGCTGTCGTCTAGAGTTTTCAAATACTGAAATAACATACATTAAAGCGCGTTGATGAGTTAATACTACTCACGACAGTGCCCAGCCTTGATGGGGACACACACACACACACATATATATATATATATATATATATATATGTGTGTGTGTGTGTGAGAGTTCTTTTAAGCACCCTTAACATAAATTTATGTAAAGCCCTTTCAACTAGCATATTGTCAGAATAAAATCGATAGTTCAGATAAATAAATAAAATTGGCGAAAGTAAAGAGAACAAGAGGTATTAAACGTGCCAAGAAATTAACGATGTGCGATAACAAAAATGGGGTATTCAATGTTTTACCGAATTCCTTCTGCCGGCATAAGGCAGGTACGCGAATAGCGATAGAGACAGGTTCCAGCATTTTCAAATGGTTTTCAGAATCTGCTCCATGCAAGACCTCAAAACATTCTATTTGATAGCTACCGGTACAACATGCATTTTCAACAAAATGCTGGCCAATAGAAGAGTCCAAAGTAGCAGAGGAAGGGTGGCACAGGGGTCCTATCCTTCCCTTATTAATTTTACATGGAACGTGCTGTTCTATGTGGGTCTGCAATTGCAGGGAATTACCCCTATATAGCCAGCATCATACTGGCATTTAAATTGGAAAACAATATTACTATAATTAGTATCGGCCACACTATCCTTGCGAAAGGAAGGAGAAACAGATCCTGTAGAATATACTAAACATAAGGAAACAGAGTACAAGCAATTAATAATGCTTCTAAAAATCTGCTTACTCAGCTTTTTTTAGTATTCCAACCTATCGAAATGGGGCATTTTGAATGGCCAAATATTTGGGAAGATTTGAAATCGACAATCTTTTTGTTAATGCAATCATTAATAAGGTCCTCAGACAAACCATTATGATTAATATTTCCCTAACCCCTATTCAGTTCCGGGGAACAGATCATATGTGCTCTATGTGCAAAAGTGTAAATTTAACATACTTTTCTAGATGTAGGTACAAAAGAAAACCAGTTTACATACAGACAGTAAAAGTAAGCTTCCTTTAGATGATAGTGAGAAATATTCCTCTGGAACGATCAACAGGAACATCCAAGAACGGAAGATCATTATCCTTCTCCATTTCTATAATAAACTTTATAGCCTTATCTATGGAAGTCAGTTTATTGAAGAATTGTAACGCTGTACTTTGCGATAAAAAACATGGCAAAAGTATCGTCAGCATATCTAACATAAATCGTGGGTATAATTATAGTACTAAATGAAATCCCACAGAGATATCAGCTAAAGTTGGGGCTAATAGAAAGCCTATTCAAACCCCGTCGACTTGACTATGCATAATATTGTCGACGCTTAACCCTACTGATTTTGTATAGAAAAGTACCCATTCTATGAATATCTCCTTACAAACATGGAAAAGTCAGTTCACCTTCATAGAGTGCGTCAGCACAAATATGTATAGAGACACCAACAGAGCACAAAAATTATTTTTCAGAACCTGGATCCAACCACCGTAAGCATTTCACAAACTGATAAGAGTCATAAATATAGTTGTGCAGTATATAACTCACGCACAGGTTGCAATATTTCTAGGAGTCCGTGAGCCAAAGATTGTTGGGCGGACCCTATCAGAGGCCTCAGTGGAACACCCTCCTTGTGTATTTTAGGAAAGCCATATAGTCTAGGTTGTAATTACCCATAGACCGCCTTTGAAAGTAACTTATTTTTAAATAAAGAAAGTAAACGCTTCTGCATGTTGATTTCGTTCCTACAAGTATTTACGGATGACTCGACGGGAACAATTTACCGGATGTACTTGTATCGTTGAGAGAAGATTGGTATGCCAAGTCAACTAACGTGTATTTTATCACAGATGTATTATCTAAGGAACTTGAAGAGTTATATCTGATTTCAGAAAACAGAACTTCGAAAGAAGTGAGTGTTTTCTTTTTATTAATATGATTAGGGGAATACAGAAATCTTACTCCTTTGACAACACTTTAATTTCGATGACAGTTAACACAGTATTCGAAAGGTAAAATAAATGTTTGCTTTAATTATTTGGTTCACAAACATATCACCTTCAGACGAGGAGTGCAAGTTGATTTTCATATTTTGCACGTTGTTTTGCAAATTTTTCACAGAGACGGATTCCTGCAGAAACCAAAGAAATACATATATATATATATATATATATATATATATATATATATATATATATATATATATATATATATATATATATATATATATATACGAGGCCTGTCTAAACCGAAACCGACCATAGGCCAGAAAAATATTTCGAATACGTGACGGAGTTGGCACCCTAATCCAATTTAAAGTAGGTCCGTTCTCTCCACTGCCGGAAACACCTAGTGAAGTTTTTTTTTAGAATGGTGTCAATCTCCAACGCCGCGTTCCGCATGATCTCTTTTGTCGCCCGTTATCTACAACAGCTACACTCCGAGCAGTTTGGGGTCTGCTAGAACGCTGGTCACTCTCCGCTGATGTGCGGCTATTTTTAAATCGATTGAACCACTATTGAATTTGTGTTACACATAGCATCATCTCCAAACCACTGCTGAATCTGACTCGACGGCGGAGATGAACACTATTCCAAAAGAAGACTTCAAGAGGTTTTTCCGGCAATGGATGTATTGGTGGGCTAAGTTTGTGCAAGCACAATGAGCCTACTATAAGGGAGCTAGGGTCCCAAACCCGTCAAGTATTTGAAATATTTTTCTGGCCTAAAGTCGTATACGTTTTTAACAGGCCTCGTTTATATATATAGAGAGAAGGTAATGAACAATTAAGCATATGTGGCAAGGTAGCCAACATAAAACATTCAACTTGTTAAATATCACTTTCAACACAGATAAGATACATTTGATATGGTCTGTATTAAAACAAAACAATCGTGAGTAGTCTACTATTGAAATGAAATATAAGTAAAGAGATTACAAAAATAATAAAAATAAAGGAAAGACAAATATAATTTTGTTAACACCGCCATATAATAAGATGCGAAAAACCAAACTCGGTAAGACATTTTTAAATATTATAAAAACCTGTTCACATAATAGGTTCTCCCCATGAAATGATTAATAAAAATATTTTAAACCGTCTTACAGGTGTTGCGTTAATTTAGAATGATTAATACACCCAGGAATAATACAATAGTAATGTCAATACTAAATAGAAAATAGAAATTAAGAGAAATAGCTACAAATATAACAATACTATTATAACAATAAGACACACAATGAGAGAAATAATAACAACAATAATAACAAACTCAATAATAATGGTAATAATCATAATAGTAATAATACAAATAATAGAAATAGTTATAATTCAGATTGAAATAAAATAAGTAAAAAATAAGAAAAAACATACAACTGTGAAATAATCGTGTCTG